>CM064504.1:22600737-22963478 GCA_032716605.1 Paralithodes platypus | reverse complement strand
AAATTAATTAGAGAAAGCATCCTTAGATGATGACAACAAAAAGCCTCTTCACATACAGTGTGACTAAGAGTGAATACAAGGGCAGGCTTTCGACAGTATATTCAATCGCATACGTTTAAGAAAAGACTGGTACGTATCATCTGATGGAGATTGACGAATAATATGAATTAATCAAGTAGGCATAGTGGCCTAATTTCCCTTTATTTGCAACTAATTACTTTCGTCATCACTCTTATACAAAACTGTACTTGTGGGCAATTCCTGAACCCATAACGATTACATTTAATCCTATTTTCCCGAGTATACGGCTTTTTCAGCGCGTAGCGCGATGAGCGAGATGCAGCCTTCTACTTGAATAGAATCCTATTCTTCCACTTACAAAACTGTCCCTGTCTAATAGTATTAAGCCGCCCGACCAGAACTAGTTGGCACCGCAAAGCGTCTGTGGCGCTGCTGAATAGACCCGCTATCTCAATCATTAAGGATACATTGCATTATGACAACGCCCTCTTGAACTGAAGTCATTGCCTATAACACATTGAAACAAGCGGATATGCGAAACGTATATTAATGATACAGCTTAGTGGATATCAATATAATTGAACACAAATTGGAAGCAATGTGAAGTTAAGTGATTCACAATCACACCTACCTTCATAACCGCTCGAGATACTATGAGTCGAACAGTGAAGAGCACAGAGGCAGGGCGACATGAATGGTAGAAGTGGAAGAACGAATGGAGTGGCTAGTAAGATGAGGGAGGCAGGGCGTGGCTAGGTGTGTCTGACGCTGCCAAAATACGATTTCACACGGATACTCTTGCTGCCGCACAAACTGATACATGGCCACCCCTTCTCTGCGGAGGTACGACTCGTCTGAGCAACCCCCCCACCACTAACAAAAAATAAAAAAAAACAAACAAAAATAATAAATTAATAATAAAATTAAAACACATACGTTGAATTAAGCCAACCACTTTCAAACATACGTGCCGCCGACTTTAATACGTGATGACAGATACAGCAAGGTACTGTAGTTTTTTTTTTACGCTATGCCGCTGTAGCCATTGCGTCTCTGCATAGCCTGCCGAACATTAGCCCTCTTCAACATTCTAAACTGTGTTCTAGGTATAAATCAAAACTCATCCACCAAGAGTTACCAAATCAAGTTCTCTATGCTAGTAATTATATGGCCTGGAAAATAGCTAGAAAACTGAGCATAATAATCTACAATATATCTCTGCTAAGTAGCGCCCCCTCAAATGCTCACAGAATATCGTTAAAATTCATGTCACTACGATTTTTTTTTTTTTTTTTTTTTTTTGATTGTCAAATTTGCCCGAAGATCAAAAGAAATACCTCTAGATCCTAGCGGGTAGTAAATAGCACTAATTTGACAACACTACGCCTACCACATGAGCCTATACAGCCTCGCGAGATCACATGTCCAACAAACTCCATATGCTTTGTTCTTTATGGGGGATTTTCACATATAGTCCTTTAGATCCACCATCGCATCGCCATATCGATGAGGAGGGCGAGGCGTAAGGTTTGTGAGCTGCTTCTCGACACTATTGAAAATACATGTCGGAAAGGTCGAGAGTTTTGGGCTTTCAGTAGAGAGTGCGAGATAGTTAACTTATGAGGACTCATATAAAACACTACACCAACAATAGCACTGAGGCCTTTTATCGGACAACATAAAGCCGGAAGTCACACGAGCCATTTTTCGAGTAATTTTTACGGGACAATTCAGTGGTCTAGCGAAGCTTCAAAAACTACACTTTATCAGAATTAATAACGCCCTAACATAATCTACCTTCAGCTCTAGTTACCGATACCAGCTATGCCAAAAAGGCCAGAAATAATACGAAACAAAATTGCCTCATGGTCTCTGCGCAAAATTGACGAAAAAAGCGCTCGTCCGTGACAGCCGCTACAACACAGATAACAAATTAGGTCGCGCCCTAGTAGTTTATCTTTGGCACGGAGGTAGACACTCAGTAGGTAAGGTTTAAGGGGTTATGGCTACTACGCGCTTTATCTGGGCCCCTTTCTACCTCATGTTTTACCATATTAGTTTTAGATATTTTAAGAAGTGTCGTTTCCATGAATTTGGCGATTTTTTTAAGCCTTTTCGCCTCCCTTGTGGTGTCAATATTAAGACATATCTGCCCATGCCATTTAAGTTTGAGTTTTTGTCATGGTGAGCAAGATCGTGAGAGCCTGATAAGTTTAGAAGAACCTGAGCCTTCGGGCCGCCGGACATTTTTCTACCGAAAAAATTTACACATTTATCTATTGATAAGGCGAGCGTCAACAGAGGTGATTTTTGAAAAGCACTTCATGATGGCGTTTCATAACGATGGTAAAAATCTAAAATAAAGGTCCATATACCATTAAATCCACATGAATACATAGACAAAAAACAAGCCACTACATCCTTAAAGATTTTTTTTTGGTTTGCAGAACTGGGTTAGAATTACACGCCTTACAACACCATATATATATATATATATATATATATATATTATATACATATATATATATATAATAGTATATATATACCGGTGATATATATATATATATATATATATATATATATATCTATATAAGAATATATCATAATTATATATATATATATACCTACAGTATATATTATAGATATATATATATATATATTTATGTATATATACAGACGGTATATATATATTATATATATCATCTATAGATATACCGGTATATGTATATATAAATCTATATCTATATATATATATATATATATATATCAGATTATATATATACATACAGTCTTATAGATATGATATATATATCATATATATATATATATAGATCATAATATTTGCGATGGTAGCCGTGTTTCTTTATAACACTCAATGTATGATAACGTAGATAATGTACTTTGTATGTACATAATAGGAGGTCGCAGCGCTGATTTGCATACGCATAAACAGTTGGTCACATTAATATGCATACACTCTACATAGGCCTATACAGTATGTATGGAGGAAAATGTGTATGATTGAATAAGAAGTGTATTTTCTTATGCAATAAATACTTAACCTCTCCTGTACCGGCTACGTCCTTTTAGCTTTATTCTGGCTACTATTAGACGATTTTCTTCAGTTTAAGAGGACCTCCAGTAAATGGCAGGCTACGAACTATTCACTTAATCCTTTCACTACCACAGATCCTTCTTAAACTGCACAACATCTTCTAAATATAGGTATAATATAGGTATAATATAGGTATAATATAGGTATAATATAGGTATAATATAGGTATAATATAGGTATAATATAGGTATAATATAGGTATAATATAGGTATAATATAGGTATAATATAGGTATAATATAGGTATAATATAGGTATAATATAGGTATAATATAGTAATAATATAGTTATAATAGAGGTATATATAGGTATAATATAGGTATAATATAGGTATAATATAGGTATAATATAGGTATAATATAGGTATAATATAGGTATAATATAGGTATAATATAGGTATAATATAGGTATAATAAAATAGAACAGACGTCGCCGGTACAGAAGGGGTTAATAACACCAGTTATCTGTATTATAGCTAATTATTCTTTTAAGGCGGGTGACCTGCTTTTAAGGCGGGTGACCTGCTTTTAAGGCGGGTCACCTGCTTTTAAGGCGGGTGACCTGCTTTTAAGGCGGGTGACCTGCTTTTAAGGCGGGTGACCTGCTTTTAAGGCGGGTGACCTGCTTTTAAGGCGGTTCACCTGCTTTTAAGGCGGGTGACCTGCTTTTAAGGCGGGTGACCTGCTTTTAAGGCGGGTGACCTGCTTTTAAGGCGGGTGACCTGCTTTTAAGGCGGGTGACCTGCTTTTAAGGCGGGTCACCTGCTTTTCTTCTCTCCTTTTAAATTTCTCTCTCTCTCTCTGGCTTGTATCCATTCGGCGAGTTCAGCCTACGGTTTTAGCGACGTTATCCCCACCCAGGTGTCGATATTTTCCTGGCGAGCAACAGTGAGCCAGCATTATATGGAGAAATCCGGCTTCGCCGGAGAAATTTTTCTATGGAAAATGTACAAATTTAGTCTGCTGTCAATTTGTTTTTAATAATATCCTGGCTCACTACCGCTCGCCAGGAAAAAATCGACACCTGGATGAGGATAAACGTCTTAAAACAGTAGGCTGATTGGGGCTGAATGGATAAAAGCCATAGAAAGAGAGAAAATGAGAGAACAAAGGCAGGTCACCCCCTTAAGTGAAATCACACTGTTTTTCCTTCAATGCTTAAATTTATGGAGTATATGCAAACTTATGTGGCCAATTGTATATACATACATACATGTACGGTAAGTGTACACACATAATTATGTAGTTGTAACGCACACACGGATGTAGGCTATAAGCCTGGAAAACTATTGACCTCAATAACATAATTGAGGTCTGACACAAATAGATGTATGCAAAAACCTGACAACAACAAAAACAACATAAACACACACACACGCACGCTATATATATATATATAAAATTATCCCATGAGCACCAATTGAACACACTCACACACACTGTCACTCAATCGCTGTCACACGCCCTAACACAGACTCTTTCTCTCTCACTCTCTTTTGTCTCTCTCTCTCACACACAGACACAGCCACAGCCACACACACACACACACACACAGCCACATGAACACAAACCAACCAAACAGCCACCATACCCTCTCTGTGTCAACGCCCGATATTTACTCCCGGCCCGACAAGAGGAAATCAATCTCTATTAATCACAATTTCAGTCTATTCACAGCTAGGCATCGCGATGAATATATGTTAGCTATCAGTACATTACACGTTTACTTGGCTACGGTTAAGGGGTTGGTACTCACTTTCTCTGAACCCTCTTCTTTCTCATATGTTTAGCATATTAGTGTTGACGTTTTAAGACGTTCGTTCCGTCAGTTTGGTGATTTTGAGACCTTTCGCCTCATTTTTTTGTCAATATTAAGACTTTTCGTGACCTTTAGGTGTCAATTTAAAGCAGGGATCCCACTGTGCGACTCAGCGACTTGGAATGCGATGAGACAGCTTGCGACATTTTTTGTTCTCTATGTCCAGTATTCGCATTAATCGACCATAAAGTCTCAAATAATCTCAGTATTCTCACAATAGTCGCACAAACCCCCTCACGAGACCCCCATAAGTCGCTAGGGTCGCCGTTAGATTTTGAAAAGTTTAAAATCCGGCTGCGAATGGACGACTGCTGCGAGAAATGCGACATAATCGGGCATTGTCTCACTTCTTTCTCACCTTAACTCAGTAGAATCTCAGTACTCGCACGAAGGTCTCGTTTGTCGCAACTCATGGAAAAGGTGTGCGAAATGGTCGACCTTCAAACGATAATTGCGAAAATAGTGCGACAATTGTGCAACATAATTGCGACAATATCGATTAATTACGATGTCATTGCGTCCTTCATTGAGATTTCAGCGATCCGTCATTATTGGCAACGCTGTTTTTGGTATGACCGAGCGATTAAAGTGCGCAATAAACGCGATAGTCTACCCGATAACTTCTATCGCGACGAGATTGTCACTAGACAAGTTCCGAAGGAGTGAGATAATGTGCGAACAAAGAAGAAAATACGAATACAACAAAAACATTACAACAGAACATCAGAAATTAGGAGTTCGAAAGGGTTTAGGATTAGGAACGAAGAAGAAGAAAAAGAAGAAGACAGTGAATAGAATGAAGAGGAGGACGAAAGGGAGGAAGAAGGCAGAGGAGGAAGAAGGCAAGTAAAAGGGGGATCAAATGTTAAAATAAAGGAATATGAACGATACTAATTAATAGATAAGAAGACGAAGAGAAAGAAATATAAGAAAAGGAAAAGAGAAGAAGAAGACGAAGAAGATGAGAGAAGAAGAAGAAGAAGAAGATCCTTCTTAAGCTGTATGAAATCGTGGTGATAGTCTTAACCCTTTAAAATTC
The DNA here is from genome assembly GCA_032716605.1 of Paralithodes platypus. Classification (NCBI taxonomy): domain Eukaryota; kingdom Metazoa; phylum Arthropoda; class Malacostraca; order Decapoda; family Lithodidae; genus Paralithodes; species Paralithodes platypus. The sequence goes on along the minus strand of CM064504.1, from coordinate 22,957,486 downwards.
CCAGAGTTCCTTCCAAAGCTGTTTAAAATCGTCTAAGGATGTACCGGTAGCCTTATTTGAGATAGTCTGTACCCTTTGAAGTTCCCAGAGATCCTTCCTAAGCTGTTTAAAATCGTCTAAGGATGTACCGGTAGCCTTATTTGAGATAGTCTGTACCCTTTGAAATTCCCAGAGTTCCTTTCTAAGCTGTTTAAAATCGTCTAAGGATGTACCGATAACCTTATTTGAGATAGTCTGTACCCTTTGAAATTCCCAGAGTTCCTTCCTAAGCTGTTTAAAATCGTCTAAGGATGTACCGGTAGCCTTATTTGAGATAGTCTGTACCCTTTGAAATTCCCAGAGATCCTTCCTAAGCTGTCTAAAATCGTCTAAGGATGTAGCCTTATTTCAGATAGTCTTTACCCTTTGACAGTTTCAGAGTTCCTTCCTAAGCTGTATAAAATCGTTTAAGAAATGTAGCCTCATTTGAGATAGTCTTTACCCTTTGAAATTCCCAGAGTTTCCTTCCTAAGCTGTATAAAATCGTCTAAGGATGTAGCCTCATTTAGGATTTGTGTTTTACACCATGCCCTTACATAAGGAGGGTTTAAGCCGGTATCACACGAGAGCTTTTATAGTCAACTTTCGATGGTCAAAAAATGTCTGGCAACATTTCTGGAGTATTTTACATTGATATCGGAAACTTGACTGATGGTAGATGAATTTAGGTAACCCAAATCATCTAAATGTTTACCTCATAAGCTGCCCGCCCAGTGTTAAGGATAAATGGTGAGTGAAAAAGCGCTCGTTGTGATACCGGCAGTTATGGAGCTCCGATCTTACTTCCAACTATGTTGACAATTTTACCAAACACATTATTATTATGATGATGTGTTGTTTAATGTTGGTAAGGGTTGTGAGTGCTTCTACCTACAGTATATATCTTGCTCTCTCTCTCTCTCTCTCGCTCTCTCTCTCTCTCTCTCTCTCTCTCTCAACCTATTTTTTTGTCGAGTAGACTGAAAAAACGCCTCCCCAGACTTCCTTCAAAATAAATGTTTACCTGATCGAAGGACCGAGACATTGCAGGTTTGCGATCGATCACCGCCAAAAACCGATCCCTGAATGGGGTGAAGCGTCTTATGATCGCCAAAAGGATGATGTGAAATGTCCTAAATTCTCCAAACTAATGGAGTGAAACAAGGAGGGTCCAAACCCCCGCCATACATACACACATACACACACTAAAACACCCAGTCCACACACACACACATACACACATACACACACACATTTGAAAAGAGTTGAAATTAATATAGATATATGAAAAATATAGAGATACAGTCAAACACCCACCCCAAGGCAAAATAGAGAGGCGGATGGACTTCATCAGGCCACAGCCATCCGCCGTAATCGGGTTTCAGTTATAACTGTGGCAAACCGGCTATCTCTATAATACCTGGTGTAGAGTGTTTGCCCTAAAAGAAAAGAGTAGTATAGAACTAATGAAATAGTCAAAATCAGGGGGTTGATAAATTCGGGAAGTAAATGTTGTAGTCAGAAGTAGAGTAGACAAAATCAGTTAGTTTAAATTGGGGAAGTCACATTTCGTTGTCGGATATCGAAGAAGAAATCCCTTTACTACGTTAAAAAGTGCTGACAAATATTTAGCATGAGATAAAGTGAGGTTGAGCTCTGGGAGGCAGGTAAACTGGTCGAGAACCTTCCGCCACCACCCTATTTATACCATACCATATCTGCCTCATCCAATTATAAAATCGGTGACATCGCAGGTGGGATTACAGGGGAACGTATGTGTGACAACCGTCCATCATCCGACATGTTTGCATAACATTCTCAGTCTAATTGCACCAGTAGTCTTGCATGCGCACCATTATTGCAGCGGTATCGCAATTGTCAATTATACTTATCGCATAATTCGTTCTTATCAATGTCAAATTGTCTTCAGATAATGTCTCCTCACATTCGATGTTCTTGCACGATACTCGCATACTCTCTCACGGCTACCGCGTTCTTCGCTTACAAAATCACATTGATTCGGCGCCGAAAACGGCGAGTATTGGACATAGACAAATAAAAAGCTGTCGCATCGCATTCGAAGTCGTCAAGTCGCACAGTGGGATCCCTGCTTAAGTTCTTCAGTAAACTGGCTCGGGTTGTCCCTCTTACAGGGAATAGGTCCGCTTGGGGGCATTCTGTGTATGGCCACCCTCATCAAGGGGAGCATAAGGCGTCCGGCAATAGATAGATAGATAGCTTCTTGTCTTCGCCCCAATGTTGCACCTCTCTTACTAATCAACCGCTGTTATAATAATCAGTGATCCTCAGAGCTCTCTCAGTGTATACCACTCCCACATCGTAGAGCATGTAACACCCGTCTTGCAACACAATCCCAACCTACTCTGTGCATTTCTCCAACCCAAGATTGAAACGTTATTCTCTGTCTTTTTTTCATTCAACAGCTGAGCTCTTTAACTCTCTCCCAGAATCAGTCTTTCCCTCTTCCTATGACTTAAATTGCTTCAAATTCCGTGTGTAAATGCATTTTGGCTCGAACGTCCCTTGATTTTGGCTCTGGCAGTCTTCCAACTCTGGGGGAGGCACTCGTCACAGGCAGTTCTGCCTTTTGTCTCATTCACTCACATAAGAAAAAAAAAACGTATCACAAGGTGGTTGATTTGCGAACGGTATCACACTATATTTCGTGAGATATATATAATATATATATTTATATATATATATATATATATATATAATATTATATATATAATACCGGTATATATATATATAATATATATATATATATCGTGAACTTTGGGTTTTACTAATTATATACATTAAGAATGAGTATAAACATATAACCAACTTACCACAACGATAAACAGCTGATGACGCCACGTAAAAACCCCATTTACAATATGTACACCAGGAAATCGCTACACTTATGATTATTATTATTTAAGACATGCAATATTTACAAATGAGATCCATGTAAGGCAAGTAAAAACATTTCATATTTGTTATAGTGAGTTTTGTACAATGAAAAAGTACAGTGTCTTTTGGTATATTCTCTCTCTCTCTCTCTCTCATCTCTCGCTCTCCTCTCTCTCTCTCTCTCTCTCTCTTCTCTCTCTCTCTCTTTGTTCAAGCTTAGCAATTGCTTTATACTTTTCGCGTTCTGACATTTTATTCTGGCTAACAATAAACGATAATATGCAGCTTAGGATGGATCGGTGGGTATTAGAAGGGTAAGGGCTGTCTCAATTAACCCTCTGAATTCCATGTACCCTTCCTAATATAAATAAAATCGTCTAATGATAACCAGAATAAACTGCCAAAATGTTTCATAATACTCAAGGGGTTAAACATAGCATATAATTCTCTCCTTGTTTCCGTGGATTTTATGCACTTCATAATTTCATGTTATGCTGTATTCCCTGATGGCGTTTATTATGGTACACTCCTTGTTGCCGTTTTCTTTCGTTGTTCATCTCTCGTCACACACCAAAAATTACTCTTATTATTTCCATTTCTTCTTCTCTGTTCATGTTCCAGGTATTTTACTTTTCTTAGTTATACAATCATTAGCTTCCTCCATTCAACCTCGTTCAATTATAACTTTTGTATTAATTGATTTGGATCTACTTCTGTCAACAATTAACTTTCTCATCAGTAGCTTTCAGTCCATAAATGATCATAACATTGAGGTTTGTAATGGAGGATTAATGTTAAGAACGGGGTGTTCCTTAATTGCTACAAAGTTTTCGTTGTTAGAGGATATCATTAGGTACAATTGGCCTCATCAATTTGAATACACTCCATGTTTTTATGAATGGAATGAAAACTATTATGATTGAATTGGAAGTGTGTATATATATATATATATATATATACAGTATATATAATTTTATGACATGGATACAAACTAATGTGACCAACTGTCCATGGTATTAAAATTTTGCTTAAATTGGTTTGTAATCCTATTTCCATTATGCAAGTTCAAGTTTGTTTTACATAGGATATGTAGGAATTAATTAGGCTTATCACACTTTAAGGAGTCCGCAAAATTATCTGTTTCTGTTCTCCTTTACTTCTCCATTTTACAATGACGATAGCAAGTACTATATAACTTAAATAATTCAATAGGACACATTCTTTTGACTGTGAATATTTAATCATATGTAATTTTCCGAGGCCATATTATATTACATAATGTTTTTGTATTTCTTCTCTGTCTTTGTCCCTATGTACATCAAAGGATGTTGAAATATACAGTACGCTTGAGAGAGAGAGAGAGAGAGAGAGAGAGAGAGAGAGAGAGAGAGAGAGAGAGAGATTGAGAGAGAAGATGAGAGAGAGAGAGAGAGAGAGAGAGAGAGAGAGAGAGAGAGAGAGAGAGAGAGAGAGAGAGAGAGAGAGAGAGAGAGAGAGAGAGACTATATAATAACCCAAACCAAGCCCTTTTCCTACTGGCTAACGTTAACTATAGCACCAATTATCCTCCTTTTCTCCTCCTCCTCCTCCTTCATCACACATTATCCTTCTTCCTTCTTCTTCTCCTCCTCGTTATTCCACCCTCGCTCCTGAAGATGGGTCCCTATTATCCTTTTAGTACGCTCATTCTCTTCTTCTTCTTCTCCCGTCTGCTTATTGTCCTTCTTCTTCCGGTTTAGGCTGGTAAATTCTCCTTCACCCAAAACTGTCCCTGAGGAAAAAGAAAACACCGATGTTATTAGTCATATAAGCTTTTATCCCGTGCAGTACAGGTGAGTCCTTTCATTAAATGTTGGCAACTATTATATGATTTTATTCAGCTTTGGAAGGACATCTAGCAATTAAAGGATACAGACTATCTCATTTAATCCTTTGAGCTACCACAGATCCTTCCTAAGTTTAATCAAATAATCTTATAGTATCCAGAATATGATGAAAAGGACGTCACTGCTACTGAATGGGTTTAAATATAGTACTCTTATAATATATTTATATATGTACAGTTGCCCACATACGTTCTGTTCCTCCACGTGATCATATACTGTTACATGGAAATATTATGCACCTGATTGAAGTAGGAGCGTAGTTTCTTATGCAGTCGTTAACTCCTCTGATTAGTCAACTGAGTGTGAAGAAAAACACCACACACTCGCAATTCATTCATACAATTTTACTTTCATACATAAGATCACGACGAGGAGCAAAACTTATGTGGGACAAAAATGAATGTGATCATTGTTAGAATACTAAAAAAAAAAATGTTTAAGAGAAATTGGAAGGGTATGTTGGATCAAATTAAGGAGGTTTACCCGAAGTCTTGAGGGATGGCAAGAGGATATCCAAGGGTAAGAGATGAAAGGAGAGAGAGAGAGTTAGAGATGCAGAGAGTGGGTGGTGTGTGAGTGTAGATGTGTGTTGGTGTGTGAGTGTAGATGTGTGTTGGTGTGTGAGTGTAGGTATGTGAGTGTGTGTAAGTGTAAGTATGTTTGTGTGTGTTTGTAAGTAAAAATTATAATTATCTGATGTTTTTAGCCGGAATATATTTGTGCATTTGTTTGGTAGAAAATAGCCCCGGCCGAAGATTGTTCCCCAAATTGCATTCGAAACCTCAATTGTATGAAAGGTTTTACAATTGACAACAAAAATGGGGCGAAAGGTCTTAGAATCACCAAGCTAATCAGGCGAACGTCTTATAATCTCAAAACTAATGGGGGATTGGGGAGAAACAGATTAACAAAAAAAGACTTAAATAAACATATATAACCGGTATCTATATATATATATATATATATATATATATTATATATACGGTATATATATAGTAATAATATATATATATATATATTATATATATATATATATATATAATATTATATATACCTGTATATATAATATATATTATATATATATAAATACATAAATAAATACATACAATCAATAACCTTCAGTAGATCTGTGTGTTAAGTTGAATATAGCCTATTTGTTTTAGTTGATGATAAACTTATCTCCCTTAGCTGGTGATGCATCGATACCCACTGGATAATACGAAACTACTCGGACTTCGTATCATATTAAGGACGAATTTTCCATAATTAGCAAAATATTTCACACAAACAAATATGCATAGCATAATAGCTTACTACTCAAGATGGGAACATGACAATTGTCCATGAGCAAATATATAAAAAAAAAAAAAAAAAAAAAAAAAATATATATATAAACATCTACCGGTATTATATATATATATATATATATATATATAATATATATATATATACAGTACTTATATATAACGCCAACCTAACTTACCTAGAAGTGTTTGTAGCAGGACCAGCACCAGCCAGAAGGAAGCGAGGAGGTTGGTGGTGATGGTGGTGGTGAAGGAGGATGGAGGGGTTAGCGCTGTTGTGGAGGGCGGCTGTCTCTCCTGGGGGTTACATGAAAAAAAAAGGAAATGACAGGTAGATAGGAGAAATAATAATATACATAGGTTGCATATAATTATAGTGTGTATGTTACATGGTTATGTGTTGGTGGTGGTGGTGGATTAGCACTGTTATGGAGGGGCGGCAGTAAATATGTAAATACATGTAAATCTCCTCCCTGACAGATGGCTTGTCTGAATATTATGCATGAAAACGGGAGAAGAAGAAATATGTATTAGCTGGCTGGATAAATAGCTACCTTTCCCAACCACCATGTAACAGACGCTACCGCCAAACGCTGCAGACGCTCTGTCAACGCTCTCACGATATCGATCATAATTTGAGTATTAACTACTCATCCTCTTCATTCCTGTGCATGAAAAGTGGTTAAGAGCACGTTTTACCATCCTGTAGCTTAGTAAGTAACACTGCACGATATTTCGCTGTTTATTGAATGATAAACTTTGTGTTTATCACAAGACTCCTGCTCGGACAGGGCGACACTAGCGCCATCTATTGATTTGTTTTGTTTTGTTTTGTAAACAAACGCTCTCTTATTATTTTATATAAAATCGTAGCCCCTAATTTTACCTATTGCCTACTGTAGTAAGTATCTATTTAACTGCCTAGTATGTAAGTAAAGCTTTGCATATTAATTTGCTAATAAACAATATTGTGTACTAACTAACCTGCCTACAGGGACGAACGCCGACGCCATTTTGTAAACAAACTTTTTTGGGGGACTATACATATTTAATTCCAGCCAATTTTGTACCAAATTTAAGTGCATTCATTTATCTTTTCCCCCTAGATATGTTCTTGACTTTTTCTCCTCAGAATTATTTTACTTTAAGCTAAGGGTGGTATTTGTGCAAACTAACCTAGACTAACCCAAACTGCCAAGCTTTTAACCTAACCCAAACCTAGCCTAGCCTATAGCCAGCCAATCTGTTTTTCTTATTAACTCTAGTAGATATTGCATTTAATATCCTACTGTTGCTCTATATATCTGTAATTTTAGTTGTTGCTTGCATGATCTTGTAGTATCTTTGACTGATACACTTTTTATTATCTAAAAAGAATACTGCTTTACTAGGCTACATCGACACCAGGACCATCTGTTGATACAGTATATTAACCCTTGTGTGCAGTCACATCTATTTTTATATTATCTCTATTTGGTGAATTGTATATTTAGTTACATATTCTGTTATATATATATATTTGTTTAAGGTTAGGTTAACACACCTGGTAGCCTATTTCTGCGTATCTCATTTTTATTATTTTCGGTTAGGCTATTCAACGCTGGTAGCCTTTTTATTGCGTATTTCAATTTAAAAAAAACTTTTGGTTAGGCTATCACCCCCTGGATGCCTATTTCTGCGTATCTCAAATTTTATGTTTTCGGTTAGGCTATCACCCCTAATAACCTATTTCGGCGTATGCCAACATATTTTTGTTCCTTTTTGGTTGAAGTGATTGAAGTGTTTTTTAAAGTGAGCGACAGTGTTTTAAAGTAAGTTAAGTGTTTTAAAGTGAGTGAAGTGTTTATTAAGTGAGTGAAGTTATCTGAAAAAGTGACTGTCACCATGCCTCGCACCTGTACGAACTGCGCCGGTAGGTTTGGTGAGGCCATGTTTGCTACTGTCGATCTTCAAGTCTGCCGTCTCTGCCAGCAAAGAGAGAATTTGACAAATAAAATTAGATGAAGCCTACAACAAGATCAATATCCTCACCATGAAGCTGGAATCACTCCAAGAGTTTGTAACACTCAACGTTGGAGTACCACAAACTTCAATTGTCACCGCAACTCCATCAGCCACCAAAGCCCCAACGTCAACTGCCAACAATTCAACGCCTGCAGTAGCCATTTCAGCTGATGGTTCCGATACTCACAAAACAAATATGCTCTCTTGCCCCTCAAGACAACTTCCGTGTCGTGAGGAACAACGTTTGCCCCAAGACCAGGAAAACCATAGCGATTACCGAGTGTCAAACCGTTTCCAGATACTCACAGACTCAGATGACGAAGAGGAAATAGAAGAAGTCCGGCTCGTGGGAGACTCGATGATACGTGTTTGGCTCACAGAGTTTTGCCCAGGGCACCTAAGACCAGGAAGCATTTTTGTATCCCTGGTGATGGTGTGGATGACTTAGTTGCTGCAGTTGACCAAGTATCAAAGCTGACCCCTGCTACTACAATGTACGTCATCCACGTTGGATCCAACGACGTACAGCGAACCCGGTTTGCTTTTAAATTACCAGCAGCTGATCAAGTCGTTTAAGGAGAAGTCATCAAGGATCATCGTCTCAGGAATCATCCCCCGGCTCGGTGTAGAGAGACGATTTTACAACATAGCCACCAGCACAAATCGTTGTCTAGCAAACCTCTGCAGGAAGGAGAACGTGGGATTCGTCGATACTGGAACAATTTCTACTACGATGACTATTTGTTTTCGGACGATGGAGTTCATCTGAAACAGGTGGGGGCAGCACATTTTGGGTGTCTTCTCAACGATGCGGTGAAGAATTTTCGGAGAAGAAATCGACTCAGCACAGGACAAGCAGGAAGGAGGAACGAAGACAGCGACGACAGCAACCTGCGAAGGAATTAAATGCTAATCCGTCAAGAACCACGAATTTGGATGAGCTCCACCAACACAACCCAATTTCAAAACCGCCAGGGACAACGACCGAAGACCGAGGACAACCATGAATGTAAATGTAGATCCGACAAGAACCAAAAATTAATTTAAAGAACGTTCTGTGAGTTCTAAAACCGCAACTTTAAAGGTTTTCTATGCAAACGCTCGTAGCATACGCAATAAATTTTCAGATTTAGAGGAACTAGTGTTTAGAGAAAATTATGATGTGATTGGTATAACAGAATGCTCAATACAGAAGATAGAGACTTTTTAGCAGAGTATTCACTTCCCGGTTATGTAATGTTTGAGAAAAGCCGAATAAATAAAAATGGAGGTGGCGTTTTATTTTATATCAAAGAAAGTCTTAACCCGACCCTCTTGTCAAAACCTCAAATTGTGAACGTCGACACATCTTTTGTGCTAATAAAGAATAAAAAAGGTACAAAAATAATACTTGCATTAATAAACAGACCTCCAGCTCAATCAGTGCAAACTGACCGAGAAATTTATGAACTAATTGCAGATGTAAGTAACTCACAAGATACCGTATTTTTTGGCGACTTTAATATACCTGTGACCAAGGGGGGCGATACTCTTACTTCACACTCAGGACATGACTTGTATGCGAACTTGCAAGAGAGTTCACTCTATCAATTTGTTCGATCGCCGATCCGTGGTAATAACGTTCTTGACCTTGTACTGGCAACAAAAAACTAATTAATAGAGAATGTGAATGTTGGTGATGAATTCAGTAACAGCGATCATCGTGCAATAACTTTCACTTAAAATTTACTAGTAACGAACCAAATAGCAGCATCGAAAAAGTCCCTAGTTTCAAGAAAGCAAACTCACATAACCTTAGAGCTTTGTTTAAAGAAACTGACTGGAGCTTTTTAATTAACAATAACGACATAAATACATCTTGGAAATTATTCGAAACCACTTACCTAAAAGTAGTGCAAAAATGGACTGTATACCATCAAAATACGGTGTACAGGCTTTAATAATAAGCCCAAATGGTGGAATAAAGATATTTTAAACTGTCTGCTTGCTAAAAGGTTTGCTAATGATAGATTAAAATCCTTACAAAATGACGAAGAACGGGTAAATTTGTTAGACTTACGACGCCAAGCCAAAAAGTTAATTAAGCAAAGTACAAAAGACCCGGGAGTTACATGTTGCGAATCAAAGTAAATCAAAACCCGAAAGAATTCTATAGTTATATCAGAAAGAAAAAAGTAGTTATTTCAACTGTTGGACCGTTAGTCGGTGAAAATGGAGAATACACCAAAGACGAAGTACAAATGAGTAATGCCCTCATACCTACTTTGCATCAGTTTTTACAACGGAGGACCTCAGTGATATCCCTACACCATCGCCGATTCAGATTGATAATTCAGATGTTCTAAGCAATATCACCGTTACAGAGAGAGAAGTATTGAATTGTTTAGATAAACTCAAGGTAAATAAAACGCCTGGACCTGATACAATCTCACCTAGAGTTCTAAAGGAAGCTAAGGATGAGCTCTCCAAACCACTGACATTGCTATTCAATAAATCCTTGCAGTCTGGAACTATGCCTGATCAGTGGAAGCTAGCCAACGTAACACCGATATTAAAAAAACGCAGCAAATCCCTACCCAGTAACTATCGTCCAATTAGCTTAACCTCAGTTGTATGTAAAATGGTAGAAACACTCATAAGAGACAGGCTCGTAAATCACTTAGAGGAAAATAACATACTTAAAAGATACTCAACACGGCTTTCGTAAACGACGTTCCTGTTTAACAAACCTTTTAGACCTTCTTCCACGACATCCTCTACCTCTACGATGAGAGTAAAGCTGTAGATATTATATACCTTGATTTTCAAAAGGCATTTGACAAAGTTCCCCACAAACGTTTACTGCTAAAACTAAAAACGCATGGAATACAAGACAGTGTTTGAAATGGATAGAAAATTGGCGGGGCGCCAGAAAGCAAAGAGTAGACATAAAGGGTAAGGCATCTAAATGGACCAATGTAAGTAGCGGGGTACCCCAGGGATCGGTACTAGGACCAATTATCTTTCTAATTTACATCAACGACATAGATGAGGGTCTCAACTGTACAATCTTAAAATTTTCTGAGGATATAAAAACTGCAAATAGCGTACTCTCAAAAGAACAATTTGACGATATGCAACACAATCTAGATAAGTTGTCATGTTGGGCCCAAATTTGGCAAATGAGTTTCAATGTGATAAATGTAAAGTAACTACATATTGGATACCAAAATGAGAAAGCAAACTATTTGATGAATGGCACTCAGCCTTAAGAATGTAAACAGAGAAACCGATCTGGGAGTAACAATATCGAGTAAACAAACACCGAGTCAACAATGTTCAGAAGTTGTTAAGAAGGCAAATAAAAATAATTGGTTTTATAGGGATGTAATTTGAGCATAAATCCAAAGACGTTTATCCTAACCTTTTACAATTCCTTAGTCCGCCCTCTTGTGGAATACTGCGTTCAATCCTGGTGCCCTTTTTACCAAAAAGATATAGACAAGCTAGAATGAGTTCAACGTAGAGTTACCAAAATGATACCTAGCCTAAAGAACAAACCGTACGAGGAGCGTCATAGAGAATTAAATCTATTTCCTTTAACCCAGCGCAGATTAAGAGGCGACTTAATTCAAGTGTTCAAAATCATCAAAGGCATCGACAATATGAACTGTAGTAAATACTTCACTATCGACCAATCGAATTACACGCGGTGAAACGGTTACAAAAGTATTGGTAAATCTTTTAAACCTCACACGAATCTAAGAATTTCTTCTTCAATCGAGTTGTCAATTATGGAAAGGGCTTCCCCGAGATGTCATAGACTGCAGCACCGTTGATTCATTTAAACTTCGCCTAGAGAAATATCTCGCATCAAACCTATGACTGACTGCCCTCAGTTACTAACCCATCTGTCCCTTACTAACTTCCTAATCCTGAGACGGACATTAGTTCCAGGGCAGTAGTTCCCTTTCCAATGTTCCCTTACCCACTCTAAACCACTGTTTGGACACTTGATCCTCAGTGTTTTGGAGGACAAGCAGTCTAGCAGGGTCACTAGATCTGTTGTTGCTTGATTTCCTTTTTACTCTATTGTACCACCACGCTGGCAGGCCCCGTATCGTGAATCGTGGATTTCATATCCGTGGAATTTAGTATTATCACTGTAATGATAATAGTGGGCTGGGACACTCTGGCCAAGGTCTTAGTTTGTATTAGTATCCGTATCTTCCTCTACAATAATTTACTCATTTAGATTATATACGTTAACACTCAAAGAGCGGCTGGTGGAGTATATTTCACCGTGCCGCCCAGCGTTTTTTGTTTACCATAAATGGCGTTTTTTCCATGCTCTTTTTCATGCATAAACAAGAGCCAGAGCGTATTACAATTATGTATCCCTGAAAGGGCCTAAATTGAGCTTTCCAATGACACCAGAACTATCCTTCTATGATCACTGGTTGTCTTGCAACGATCGTGCAACCGAAGGGCAAAATCGCTAAAATACGGTCATTTCGTTACATAATTACGTGTGTAGCGAGGGAGGAGGTGGAGGTTGTGTGAGTACATGTCAGTAGACCCACGACAGCCGTGGGCGAGCGGTCATGAGGTAACCTACGCTCCTTCCGTCACTCGTCTCTCTCTCAGAGCCAATATTGCGCCAAATTTGCACACAGACTTAAGTCGGGCCCAGCCACATTGTCCAGCTTTTTAGAAACGGACTTAAGTCGGGCCCCGCTAAAGAAGGGTTAAGGGGAGAATTTATATATATTACATGTTATATTCAGTAATTATTATTAGGAATAATTATTACAACTCTCATATAATTTTAAGGTGGTTTACTTGCAGTGTAGGCCTACTGTGTATTTAAGCGAGTGAGTGTACTATGTGTAGGTTGAATCAATGTCACTTCCTGCTCTGGTTTTCCCATGTCAGATCTGACTCACGCACTACTGAGTTCACCAGGCAATGCCCACGTAAATCAGAGTTTTCCATCAGCTCAATGGGAGGTGTGGGGAGAAAGGTAAAGAGATGTAGGAGAGAGGATTTGACTACACTTAGACAGAAGACATGAGCACGATAACAGACCCTGGAGCTATTCCTCCCAACTTGGGGGCAAACTCCTTGTAATATTTAAATATACATTTGTTCCTGAATAAATAAGGTGGCTGGACAAGATAGTATAAATTCCCGTTACCTCCTATAAGTATCAACATTATATGTATTGGGTATAAGAATATACGGCGGCAGCTATAACTATTACTTATATAAAAATAGAATAATACAGGAGATCAATCAGACTTTACATGCAACGAAAGAAGCTACGAGAATCGACCCAGAATCTTCAATCAGCCTAATAACTATAAAAAAAAAATCTTAACCCTATAAAGAAACGACCCCAAAAACATTCCCCTATATATATTTATATATGTATGTATATTTAGTTTGCTCTTTAAACCTTCATCGACCCCTCTTCCCTTAAAGTGCTCAAAGGACGTTCTTTCTTCACACATATACAATTCTGGACACAAGCTTTTTTTTTTTTTTTCTCTCGACGTCCCACAAGAAGTTCAGGCTTTTCTTTTTCTTTCATTTTCTTTTTCTTGCTTTTCAGTATGTGTCAGTTTCTTGCCTGTTCCACAACACTTTATTCCGTTTTCTCCACTCTCTCTCTCTCTCTCTCTCTCTGCACAAGGGACTGGAGATCTCAAAAAGGGGCTCCAGTCTTAATAAATGCCGAAAATTGTTAGAATAATGCCACAATTTCTAGAATATCGCTCTAAAATGGCTCAAATCTACAGAATATCGCTAGAATTTATGCTGCTAGATGTAAAAATTGGCCTCTAGATCGAAGTAAATACCTCTAGATCTTGCGAAAAATTGGCAACACAAGTTCCGACACTATTCTTGACTTACAGTGTGCTGGTTTAATAATCCAGTTGGGTTGAGAGTCTCTGAAGTCCTCTTTTAACTAAGTAACTCAAAATGGGGCTGAAGTCCTCATACTATTCTTGACTTACAGTGTGCTGGTTTAATAATCCAGTTGGGTTGAGAGTCTCTGAAGTCCTCTTTTAACTAAGTAACTCAAAATGGGGCTGCAGTCCTCATAATATTCTTGACTTACAGTGTGCTGGTTTAATAATCCAGTTGGGTTGATAGCCTCTGAAGTCCCATGTTAACTAACTCTCTCTTTAGTATGAACTTTCCTTACATTTTCTTTCTATTCAGCATGTGCCGGATCCCTTCTTATCCCACATCACTGTATTCCTTCTGCTCTGCGCTCCTCTTCAGCGGGAATGAACTTTACTTTCAAAGACGATATTAAAAGGCATATATCTCAACATATCGGTAACATAATTTTATATTCATATTTCTACCGAAAATGGTAAAAATTTATCTCGAAGGAGGGTCTTGTTGGTGTTTTTTTATTTTGTTGGAAGGCTTGAGAGGTGGTGGTGAGTTAGAGAAGGTAGGGAAGCGAAAGACGCTCGAAAAACAGTGTGTTTGTGTATGTGTGTGTGTGTGTGTGTGTGTGTGTGTGTGTGTGTGTGTGCGTGGGAAGTGTTAAATAGGCGTAGATATGATATTAAAATGTTAGTGAAATAAGAGGAAAAAATGTGGTGTTGGTGGTGGTGAGAGGAAATCTAGCGTTCGGGTGTCTCTTTTATATTATCCTTGACGCTTGAGGAATTGTGTTAGTGACCTGGATATATATATTTTTTTTAACACACACACACACTCTCTCACTCTTTCTCTTTCACACACTCTCACTCTCTCGCTCTCGGTCTCTCTCGCTCTCTCTCTCTCTCTTTCGCACACACTTATCCATGCTCTAGTTCTCCTAGTTTTACACAATCCTCTTAAATTCTTAAATACTTGGTTTTATTTTAGTAAATGCCAAATGTTGCTCTTCAGAACTTTTCCACACTCCTTATTCTAACTTTTAATATGGCACTCTTTCTCTCTCCTTGCAAATGTGAGTGAGTGATTGTGTGTGTGTGTGTGTATAAAGGAAATCAAGCAACAACATATCTAGTGACCCTTCTAGGTTGCTTGTCCTCCAAAACACTGAGGATCAAGTGTCCAAACAGTGGTTTAGAGTGGGTACGGGAACATTGGAAAGGGAATTACTGCCCTGGAACTAATGTCCGTGGCAGGATTAGGAAGTTAGTAGAGGACAGATGGGTTAGTAACTGAGGGGGGGATAAAATAAAGTTATTCATTTACAAACGCAGTCAGTCGCGGGTTTGATGAGAGATATTTGTCTAGGCGGAGTTTAAATGAATGTGGGTGTGTGTGTGTGTGTGTGTGTGTGTGTGTCTGTGTGTGTGTGTGTTTACTAGCATGCTTACCCGCTTTTGTGTGCGTGTTTACTTGTGTGTGTGTGTGTGTGTGGTGTGTACTAGGCATGCCTTCCCCCGTGTGTGTGTACTGTATATGTGTGCGTGTGCTGGGTGCTATGTGGAGGAGGAACATTTGGCACACCTTGGCATTAGTGTTTCCCTGCTGGGCATCCATCAAGGTAGAGTAACACAAGATATTTCCGAGCAACTCATTTGGGCAACAATTAGGATTTACTTCGCACTGGTTTTGGCGACTAAGCTGATAACAGATCGTAGTAGGTAACGGAGATCTAAAAACATATGTATACGCTGACACATCAAACTAAAAAAATAAAATAAAACAAAAGTGCTATACACATATACTGAAACAAATTATTATCGATGAACGGTAAACAATTGTATCACCATATACATAATAAGCAATGCGTTCTTTCCTATTGGTAAGTTCACAATGCAGTTATAATTCCTTTCCTTTTCTAAATCATCTTTTATTCCTTCTGAGAATCCCAATACAGTAAAGAAGTCTTGTATAATTTAGGGAGTCGGTTCCATGCACCCAATGTATCCCAGCTAACTCCTACTCCCACGAGCCTGTGTGTGTGTGTGTGTGTGTGAGAGAGAGAGAGAGAGAGAGAGAGAGAGAGAGAGTGAGAGAGAGAGAGAGAGAGAGAGGGACATTTTAAGCAAATTTATTGAGACAGTCAACTTTAACTAAGTCCAAGAACAAGAAAAAAAATCATATTGCCATTAACCCTTGCTGTAACAGCAACGTCTATTATATTTTATTCTATAACTGCATTTAGACGATTTTATGCAGCTTATGAAGAATCTGTGGTAATTACAGGGGTTGGTTGAGATAGTTCGAAGCCTAATAATTGCTAGAGATCCTTCGTAACCTGAATAAAATCAATGAGTAGTAGCCAGAATAAAATTAAAAGGATATCGGTGGTATAGAAGGGGTTAATATGTAAATACAGAACTAGTACCATTAAGAGAAACTTGAAGACTCCAGAGATTGCCGAAGCTGTCGTTTCGTTACAATAAACAGTAATAATAAGCAAAGACTGAAGCATTTGTGACTGTTACGACCCGAATAAAATAATCTCAAATAAAAGAAATTGAATCAGGAAGGCTGGCGCAACTAATACAGACCCAATATGCGCTCGTTGTTTTTATTGAATCGGTGGAAGTGCGTGAATGAAAGCAGGTGTCAGAAAGTGTGTGATTTGCATGAGAATTTACCTTCACTGCAGCAGTCAATCAGGGCTCCAAGTTTGTGCCCGAGTGAAGGGAGAGGGGGGAGGAATATTGTGTTTGAGAGAGAGAGAGAGAGAGAGAGGGGGGGGGGGAATGAGAAGACGATTCTAGTAAAAATATATACAAAGGAATACAAACAAAGACAAGCAACAAGAGACCCAATTATCCTTACGTGGCTACTTGGTAATACAAAAAAAATATAAATAATCAAAATAATAATAATAATAATAATAACAATTGCCACATCAAACAGCTGGAGGGTTTCAACTCCAGAATATACTGTGGACCAGAACAAAACATACAGTATAGTTCAGTTGGAAAAATTAGTGATGTCGCGGCACCAAGTATATTGCGATCAATAATTGGTATCAACACTATCTAAGGTTTAATTCATCGTTTCGAGTGAGATATACTAACATGTTCCTATCTTTAAACACCCTATTCAACATCTGACAGACATTATTACAGCACACAGCGAGTAAAACGTAAGGACAATGGAGAGAGGACTTATTTGGCCAACCGTACTAGGAACGATATTGATACGGTCACATTACTCGGGCACAAACGTAGTCAGTTGATAATTCATGGCAAGATCATTTTCTATACATTTTATAAATATGTGTAGTGTATGGAGCTCTCCAACATTTCTAGTAATATACAATATATTAAAGGAAATTATGATTAATTGAAAACAAAAGGTAAAGTAATAAGAGCTAAACTAAAAAGATCAAAGGATAGGGGAAAACCGGTAGCAAAGGAGATAAAAAAGGAACCCTCAAGCGAACAGAGGCTGGTAAAAATGGTAAATATAATAAAGGACCTATTGAAAAATGAAGTTCTTTAACCCACTGAACCCCAGCGACGACGTGTCGTCGGCAATGTATGTAACGCTAAACCCCAGCGACGACAACGTGTCGTCACTGGTACTCTGGTCCCAATTACTCCGGTCCTATGGCACCTAGAGGGCTCAGATTTGTATGGGAACTGTGTAAGTATCCCACGCAACCATGCCGACAGTTAAAAACTCTCAAAGTCCAACCGCGTGCACGTGAGCGCGCAAAAACATGGTTTTTGGGTGTTTTTGCCTTCAATGTTTTACTCTTCTAAAATCGACTTTAGGGGGCTCCGTAGGACCCCTTTTTTACTTTTTTGATTGTTTTTTGTAGTTTTTCCTTCATTCCTAACCCATTCGCTATTGTTTCTGGAAAAAAAAATCAAATCCTGCCGGTCCCTGGTGGTACATTTATTTATAACAAGCTGGGGCTCAGTTGGTTAAGGGAAATGTTGGAATCTGGGGGGAGAAGGAAGGGAAGGGCAAAAACTAAGCAAAGAGAAAGTAGACCACATAGATTTAAGAAAAAGACAAAAACACAGAGAGAAATTTTTTGCAAATGAAAAAACGATAAAATATACAATGTAAACAATTAATTGATAAATAAATGGTGAGAGAAATCAGAGAATAGGTGAACAAAACATTGACCAACCAAGAAAGTAAGACAGAAACACCTTACCGGAGATTTACGGTAATATAAGGTAACAAAAATAGCAAAGGAAAAACTATTTAAGTATTGAGATATAAAAGTGAACTATGGTACACCACCGCCATCTTCCCATCTTTTCCTTTTTAATGGGTATAGAAAAAGAGATATTATATCAGTGTGTACACGGATAGTGAACTACCTTTCTATCCTTCTTAGATGGGCTTATTACTATCCATATTTTTTGATAAGGGTGTATCATTAACCTCTGAAGTGCGCATGGGGGTAATTGGAAACGTCCCCCTGTGCTGACGTATTTGAGGTGTTTCCGTCACTAAAATATTCATTGTGCCATTAATAGCATTAATATTTATCCATATGCGCCTATTATGGGTTGATTATAAAGGTATTAACCTGAAACAACAATAAAACGAGTGAAAACAGCGTTTGGATGGTCAAAATCGGAGATATAGCCCGCGAGTTGTATAATGTATGGGTGAGGCAATCTGCTTTCCCGCCAATTTCCCCCAAGGCCACTGAGACACAGTCGATCGATACTCTCTCTCTCTCTCTTGCACTTGCTTGCTATCAGTGATGACCACACCCTCCAATCGGATTTCTAATGTTAGCACGAAAATATACCTCAGAATAAGGGAATAACAGGGAAAATAGGTGATAACTGAAGGAGAGGAGGAAAGTGGGGAAGGAGGGGAGGTAGAGGACTGAGATTTTGCATGGCCCAGGGGCCAAAAAAAAATAAATAAATAAAAAAAACAAAATATAAATTTTTTTTTTTTTTTCGATGTCAAAAGTTGATTTTTATTTTCTCTGACTCTTAAGAGTCTTCCCGCAGTGCGCCGGGGGAACTCTTAAGAGTCTCCCCGCAGCTCCCGGGTTAATATGGACAGTGTTATTTCCTTTTCCATAACCATAATTCTGACCTATGTGAAAAAGCCATTCAGTCTAGGCCTATGAAGATGATGTATATTTGTAAAGCTATCAATATTGATTGTTTTTATTTTATTTTATATAATTATGTATTCATTTGTATATGTGTTAATCTATTTTATTATTATTAATATTATAATTAATATTATTATCATTATTATTATTATTATTATTATTATTATTAGGGGTTCGACCTCTACGGGGAACCCCTATTGTAATCATTAAACCCACTTATTCATCCAAATTATTCTTACACGCCGGTTTTGACGCAATAACTCCAGAACCGATTTTTGGATCGGGATCAAACTTTCACAAGAGGTGCATTTTTGTATTGGGCAACTTTTGATATGCTATACATCCGGCATGGTGGCCAAAAAGGTCCGTGGCAGCCGATTTCCCGAAAAATGTAACGCCTAAATACCGTCTCTCACACTCATATGAAATTATTGGGCTTTGGCATATGGACTCCACTACAAATGCTCCGCAAATGTTATAGAGAAGGTTTTGCTTTTGCACGTGGGGGTTTTTCCGGCAATCTTGAAAAAAACTTGAATTCCACTTAAAATTCCACATCTTGAAAACTACGCCGATGCTCAAAGCCATGTTTGCGTAGTTGGGTAAGGCTCGCGATTCCGAACGTTCTGATACCAAACAAATATAAATGGGTGTAATAGTTTGGCCGCAGCATTGAAAACTGGCTATTCTTAAATGACTTTAAAACCGTATTCGCTACCCACACAAAGTTTACCGTCTACAGTCTATTGGCTTCCACGCATCCACCAGTTTTGCTTAATAACATAGTCGATTTATTATTCAGATCTATTGTTTTTTTTTATTTAACTCTCTCAAAACAGTTCGAGTCCCTACGAATTCCACCAATTATTTAGCCTATACATACCTACCCTACCAAATAATAATGATAATTCAAATTTATTTTTGGTGAATAGCAGAGTATTGGCTAAGGTTTTTAACAATTCCTCCCTTTGCCAAATGCTTTGTTTAATAACAATGATATGGACCTTCAGCGTTTGACAATTGCCCGTGTGACAGCCTTCACCAAGGTGTAAAAGAGGAGAGCCCACTCAATGTAATAAATCTGTTCTACAGCGATGGTGGCACCTCTAGAAGCCAATAGGTGATAACATGTTGATCAAGCTATTTGTTTCCCTCTTGATATTGTTTATACAAACTAAGATGATACTCTGAAGACCACTTGCATGTATACAGTGTGTGCATGTACGAACAACAAGGAATTCTAAAGAATAAAACGCCTCCTCCCCATTCAGTTAATGCCTGGCAGATTTTGTTTATACCTATGAGCTGCTTGGCGGCGCTGGGTGTCGGGAAATTACACTAAGCCTATTGAAGTGGACAATTCTTTCCTAATGCTCCTTTCCTTGCCTTGACCCTGCTATTACAAACTTTATGCTGACATAAACCTTATCTGCCCATAATAATTATGATTTAGGCTTGCAATCATACTCCATCCTACACATAACTCACTGCCATAACTTAATATAACTAGTTTGGACAAGTGTAGCTCAAATATAGACTATATAACAAGTTTGGATTCGAGTCTGCGCAGTAAGAGAGACAGAGTGAGTGGATCGCTAGATCCGTTCTCAAAAGCCGCTAGAATATCGTCTCGATATTGAATAAATGCAAACCATCTCTAGAATGATGCCACAACTCTGGAATGTTTGTTGTTAGTTTGTTTTGCTTGTGTTACAATGTATAATGGTTCTAGATATTTATAGAGTATCCCTGGGAGTTATGGGAAAATGGAAGCTAAATTGAAGTATGTAGCGTTAAAGTAGCTCTACTGGCAACACTGACTTAGACGACAAGCCTATAATTTTCGTGTTCGTGTCTTTGAATATTTCGTATATACTTCACTATTGAATGTAATCGTAGACATAAAGCTTATCTTATTAAACCCAGCGATTCTTCATTCGAAGTATATCCAAATATGATGTATGTATTTGATTTTTGTGATACAAACCTATATATATTATACGAAAATACGTAATTGAACCTGCGCCGCCGCTTTGTTTGTTTACCAGCTCGGGCCAAGACAAGACTACCCCACCTCTTCGCAAACCCCTTCGAGATATATGACATTTTTGTCTTGCATTCTTATTGTGTATTACAAAGCAATGCTATAAGATGCCTATTTGTGTCGTTATCAACACTATTAGATTATTAGTATCCAATTGAGTAATAATTAAATCATTTGTGAAGACTCCTGCTATACATCACGATCGCCATTCTACCCACAAAATATGCTGTGTCGCTATTATTCTTATATTACTACCCTCTGTTCTGCTTCAGGGAAGCACTTACACTAACTCTAATGTATATTTTAGCAATTTCGGAAATGCATTTTTGCTTGAGTAACATGTGTGACGTTGACCACTCCGTTAGAATCGCATGGCTTGTCCTACAGTGACTCCCCCAGGGATCGGTATTAGGTCCCCTGTTGTTTCTTATATACATAAATGACCTAGATTTAGGTATAACTAGTAGGATAAGTAAATTCGCAGACGATACTAAAATGGGGAGATCAATTGATTCAGATAGCGATATAGAGTGCCTCCAAAGGGATCTAGATACCTTACATGAATGGTCAGTAAATTGGCAGATGAAGTTTAACATTGACAAATGCAAGGTATTAAAGATAGGGAAGATGCAAACAAATGTTAAATATAAACTAGCTAATTTAGAATTAGAAAATTCAGACTGCGAGAAAGATCTAGGTGTGTTTGTTAGCAATGATTTGAACCGTAGAAAACAGTGTAAAACCATTCGTATTAAGGCAAACAGGATTCTCGGGTTCATATGTAGGAGTTGAGTAACAGAACTGCTGATGTTATCTTAAAACTTTACTTGTCATTAGTGAGACCCCATATGGATTATGCTGTCCAATTTTGGTGTCCTTATTACAGAATGGACATAGATTCAATGGAGAGAATTCAGCGTAGAATGACAAAAATGATCCATAATATTAGAAATTTTCCGTATGAAGAAAGGTTGAAGAAATTAGGTTACATTCGTTAGAGAGACGCAGAGTTAGAGGGGATATGATAGAGGTGTTCAAGTGGGTTAGTGGGATTAACAAAGGGGACATGACAAATGTACTAAAGCTCAGTGATAGCGAAAGAACTCGTACCAATGGTTTCAAATTAGATAAATTTCGTTTCAGAAAAGATATAGGCAAATATTGGTTTGGTAACAGAGTTGTAGATGGGTGGAATAGGCTACCAAGTGATATAGTGGGATCAAGAACGATAGGGAGCTTTAAGAAAAAATTGGATAAGCATATGGACGAGAATGGAGACACAGTACGTAATGTCGAGACTGAGGAACAGCAGCATGATGAAAGGGTTAATCGGGTGAACTGTGAGGAGGATGCTAGGATATTTTTGCAATGGCCTGTTACTGCCGAGCGGTTGGAGGGTATGGATCGGTACGGTCTTCAATGCCTGGCCACAGCTATCGGTCATGCGGTTACTAGCAGCATGACCAAGGATAACTTGATAACGTGTGTACTGGGCAGGGTGACTGGTGAGCGAGATGGGTTGAGTGCTCAGAGCCCTTCGGCCATGCTTCCCCTACACTCGACTCCCAGCCATCCCAGTAGTTTGCCGACCCCGGGTACGCTTCCACAGGTGGGTGGTGACTGGCAGGGTGGGTTGCCCCTGGGGGGACCACCGGTAATTTCAAACATTGTAGCACCTTCACCTCCTCAAGGGTTAACCCGAATTATTGCTTCAGCTCGAATTAGCTAAGATCCAGCAGCAAACAGAATTAGCTAAGATCGAAGAGAGAAAGGCTATCAGGGCATCTGAGCTTCAGCTTCAGCTTCAGCAGCAAATAGAATTAGCCAAGGTAGAGAGCCAAGATAGAAGAGAAAAAGTCACCAGCACATAGAGCTAGCAAAAATCCAAGCGGATTTAGAGTCGACTAGGTACTGTGCCGACATGGACGTAGAGAAGTCGCGAGTAGAGGCGACGGGACAGCGACTTGGGGCTGGTAACCGTGTTCATGAGCAGTCTCTCTCGCACTTATTGAAACTGGTTCCGGTGTTTGATGAGAGTGGTGTAACAGAATTTTTCACACGCTTTGAGAAGAAGTGCCAGGAACACCAGTGGCCAGAGAATAAATGGGCAGCACTTGTATCCTCTAGATTAATAGGCAAGGGTCTTAAAGCCTACGATGCGTTACCTTTGGAGTTATGTATTGTGTACGAGGATCTCAAGGAGGCTGTCCTGAGGGCTTACGAACTGCAACCAGAAACGTACCGTTTGAAGTTCCGGGGTGTAACTAAGGGAAGAGATAGCACCTTTTTGGAACACGCCCGGGACTTGTCCGATGCTATGGGGAACTGGCTCCGATCTGAGAAGGTAACAACGTTTGATGGAGTTAAGCAGTTAATGATGTTGGAGCAGTTCTTTAAGAGCACGGGCGGTGATCTAACTTTGAACTTAAAGGAGGAAAAACCCAAGAACTCTAGTAGAAGCAGCAGAAATGGCTGATCTACGGCTGTCGTTGATTCGGGGTTGCGGGTCCTCACAGAAGTACGATGCAAGTGCTAGGGACCGTTATCCTCCCCCTCCCCGTAGCAATGACACATTTAAACCAAAGAGCAATGAAACTAAAACTGAAGCCAAACCTACCACCACAACACCGTATGTGAAAAGTCAGGGGCCTTTTACATCATAGTATAAGCCGAAACCGAAATTTATGTGTTTTAGGTGCCACCAGGAGGGTCATAAGGCAAATGAGTGCCCTAGTCGACCTCCTCCGGCAGCCGTGTCTTTTGCTCACGGCATTGGAGTGTTCAAGAGGACATCGGAGTTTGTTAGAGGCATTTCTTCCGAGGTAAATACCCTGCCAGTGCAGAAGGATCCGGAAGGCTTATTCCCTGTCCGTGCTGCCTTTAGTGACCACAGGGGACTCGGTTGTGTGGAGTGGGGGGGTAGAAGACATGAGGTGAGAATTTTGCGTGACACTGGGGCATCGCAAACACTGTTGAGAAATTTCACTGGTAAAACTGTCAATACGGCGCGGGTGGTTGTGGTTCAGGGAATAAAGTAATTGAGGTGATGGTAATCTACTGATCGTTTTCATCCCCTAGACTTTCCAATTTAAACTAAAATGTGTAATATCCCGGTAAATATGAGAAATTTCCAAAACCGTCACATAGTAAAGTATATTTATTATTGCTACGTCTATTCATTCTGAAATTTATGAAAGGTATTTATGAAACACCCTGAATATATATATATATATATATATATATATATGCAATTATACAAACTGTATATATATATATACTGTATATACTGTATATTATTCGTCAAATTTAATTGAACGTATTATGAAGGAAAACAATATTGTAATGTTAAAAGAAACATTGGTATTATCAAATACTTGGAACTCAACCCTATAAAATAAAACGTAAAATAAATCAAAGTATGTCGACAAATATTATGATATTAGTATATATGACAATATTCAAATGCTAACACACACAAACATTATTTGTTTACACAAATAACTAATTTTGCCCACTGAATGCAATACTAAGTACACTGATGCCATAGTATCTAGCCTATCATAGGAATCCTGGACTCCCTATGTTTTTCTTTTCCACAATTATCAGTAACTATCTGGAT
This sequence comes from Paralithodes platypus, assembly GCA_032716605.1. NCBI lineage: Eukaryota > Metazoa > Arthropoda > Malacostraca > Decapoda > Lithodidae > Paralithodes > Paralithodes platypus. The sequence continues at coordinate 22,932,675 of CM064504.1, read as the reverse complement.
TGAATTGTGCATTAAAGATGCTCTTAAATAGATAATACATAGTTTTGTAGTTGATGTTTAGAGATCATATTCATAAATCAGTTTCCAGATATGTAGCTACATCCATTTTTAAGTAGGTGATGTCCATACATTTATAAGAGTGGGCTAGAGACTATTGCATCCAAGTGTACAATCATGTTTACACTTACTAACTCAGTCCAACTTACCAGATACTAAATACTATATGAACTTGTATCTTATAAGTTGTTATCACTAGCACATGTGGCGTTCAGCTTCACGGCCAAATGAATAAGCAGAATAAGCAACATCTAAATATATATATATACAAGACAAAATTAATGTGTGGTATAGGTCAACAGCACATTAAACAGATGATACAATAAATAGGTAAACAGAGATGTAAAAACAAAAAATATGCAAAGAAATAAAACAATAAACTTGAAACAAAACACAGACTATACATAAAGAATGGTAAAAGTTGAGGACATAATTATGTAGGCTTACGTATATACAGTACATACAAACATGAACAGAAAAGGTTACTTATAATTGTTCTATCTCATAGACGTAATAGTCCATGAGCCAGGCCAGATATCGGTACCACCTGGGGTGACTAAACACGAATGGTACTAAAATGTTTATAGAGTGACTGTAAGTACATTAAGATATGATAGCCTTCTCGCACTGGTAGCTTAGTCTAATTTTTTGATGCAATAGGGGCGCTACCCAAAAATAAAGATTTTTAGCGTGACGCTCGGCGTTTTCCTCATTTTCTTTAAAATCCATCACACAATCATCGCGAAACTTTGAACACCTATGTAGAATTATATTCTCTACCAGAGTTGTTCCTAGGTATTTTTCAAATTTCCTCATATTTCGGAATATACTCTATATTTTGGGTATTTTCCTCTAAATCTAGAATAAATCCTTAAATATGGGGAACATTGAAAAATATATTCTAACAGCTCCTGTAGCTTATTTGATTCTCTACAAGAATTATTCCGATGTGTATTTCAAGTTTCTCCATATTTAGGGGTTTATTTCATATTTGGGGATTTTTTGTTATATTTTGGGGATAATTTATTATTGGAAGGAGCAAACATATGTAGAGTGGTTTCCATGTAATGTGTTTGTTTGTTCATGGTTTAATGGTGATATTTTTGCAGGTGTGTGTCGACTGTTTGACGGCAGGATGGAACCATCTGCGAGGAAGAGAGCACGGATCGACTGTATCATCCACTGCTCTGGTGTCACCACAGGATTTGGACTCCTGGAACACATTGCTCAGGGCTGCAGAAATCAGGCAGCATGATCCAGTCCTGGAAGCAGCCAAGGGCCTTGAAGAAGGAGGAATACCACACATACATTATCACCGTAAATGTCGTAGTCTCTTTACAATGAAGAAGTCACTGGATTCTATCCTTGCCAAGGGTGTCAAGATAGAATCAGCAAGCGTCGACCCCAGGAGGAGGGCATCAAGGGATGCCCCTAGTACTAGCAGGGTGTATGCCAAAGTATGTATCTTCTGCGAGAAGTCAAGCAAGTACATAAAAACAACAAAGACAAGGGAGCCACTCATACAGTGTGTTGAGCTACGAGCAGATGAGAAGATTCGCAGAGCAGCAATAAGGAAACTCAACCAGAGAATCCTTGGTTTAGTTAGCAGAGACCTTGTTGCTGCAGAGGGTCACTACCACAAGTCGTGCTACAAACTCTTCACAAAAGATGATTTCCCAGCGGCCGCCAGGTCGGGTGCAGGTGAAAATCAGGAAGAAAGCGAGGAAGCACGCTACGAAGAGGTTGAGACAGAAGCCCTCGAGGAACTCTGCTTGTATATAAGGACCAAATTATTCCCCAACCCAGAGGTACTGCCTATGACAAACCTCACATCTAGGCTTGAGAGATCCATGATGTCCCGTGGTATTATCCAACTGAAACCAGCGACAAAGAAACATGTTCGCCGAAAGATTGAAACCGAGTTTGGAGAATCACTACGCTTTGTCCCAGATGAGAAAGGAAAGCTTCTAATCTATCCACGCAGCCTCTCAATGGGCGACCTTGCCCGGCAAGCACACAAAATGGCAAAAGACCTGCAAGAAGCAAGAGCAGCTAACTCTGAAGATGTCTTAACCAAAGCAGGAATGCAGCTGAGGAATGAGATCAATAAACAAGATGTGAGTCAGCCATGGCCTCCCGATACAGATCAGAATGTCATTCCTGCAGCAGTCACTCAATTCCTGCACACCCTGCTGACAGGAGAGTGTGAGGGTGAAACTCCCTCTGAAAGAGCTCAACGTCTTGCCAGTTCCTTTGGCAGTGACTTGGTCTTTGCTGTTACCAGTGGCAAGACAAAACCACCCAAGCACGTACTGCTGACCAATGCTGTAAAGTCTTTGACAGGAAACACAGAACTGATCCGAACTCTGAATCGTCTTGGTCACTGTGTGTCTTACTCAATGTTTGAGGAGATCGATACAGCCCTTTGTATCCAGAAGCTGGAATGCTCAAAGGATGACATTCCACTGCCAGCAAACATCTACCCTGGTGTGTTCACAACCCTGGCCTGGGATAACATTGACCGACTTGAAGAGACCCTAAGTGGAGCAGGTACTTCTCATAGAGTCAATGGCATTGCTGTCCAGTCCAAGGTTGCAGGCTCTGTGCCAGAGAAAGTCCTGCCAGAGATTACCAAGTCCAAGATAAGAAGCATCACTCAGACATCATCAATGCTGCCAATATACAATGTTGGGCGGCGGGCAGGGCCACCTAGGATTGAGACTGCGTATGTCGACACTACCAAGGAAGTCCAGGATTCAAAGACAAAGAACCATATCTGGCTTCTTACTCGAATGTCAGACCATGAGGACCAGTCCATCAGCAGTTGGACTGGGTTCAACATCAAAATGCGCAGAGACATTGCAGTGGTTCAGGACACTGTAAGCTACCTGCCCACTATCAATGCTCCCGCAACAGAAATGTCCACCGTTAATGAAATCTTGGAACAAACGCATGCTATCATGCAGTCCTTACAGCTTAACAAGATTGTGTGCGTGTTTAATCAAGCACTCTATGCCAAAGCTGCCGAAGTTATCTGGAAACAAGAGAAGTTCAAGAACATTATCATCAGGATGGGCGTCTTCCACACAATCTGTAATCTCATCTCCACCATAGGAAAGAGGTTTCAAGATGCAGGTCTTAGAGATCTGTTGTGTGGAATCAGGTATCATCGCAGAAGGATCAGTGTCAGGAGTGATGAACGGCAAGAGGTACAACAGAGCAGTGAGACTACACAAGCTCGTGTATGAAGCACTGATGAGGCTTGCATGGAAAGGCTTCCTTTCATGGCTAGAAGAAAACCATTCAAGGGACATACACCATCTAGATGAAACACTGAAGGACATCAACAGCTTTCACAGCAATGTGTCTCAGGGACTCTTTCAAGAGCTGATGGAGAGTGAATCATGCACACATATCATGAAGCTTTTCCAAGTTTATCTTGAGACCCTCAGAGATGAACACAACCTCTCAGCATTCTGGATGTCATACCTGGACATGGTTGAGATCATGCTGGACTTAAATTCGAGCCTCCAGAGAAGGCAACTGGATGCTCCACCTAGGAGCAATCCGACAGATGATACCGTGGTGTTTTGCCTATGACAAAGTGAACTATGCCCGGTTCCTAACCTACTACTATGCCTTGATGTCTCGACTGCCCATTGAACACCCAGAGGTCCATGAACACTTCATGCAAGGTGGCTTTTCGGTCCAGATCGGTAGCAAGAATCCCTTCGGACGGATCCCTGTGGACCAGACAATCGAAGAGACGATCAACAAAGACACCCAGACACCAGGGGGCACAAAAGGCTTCAGCCTGAAAGGCGGAGCTGTCGCCAGGTACTACCTGACATCGGAGTATCGCAGCAGGTACTTAAGGCAGCTCAGGACTATGGTAGTAGGCCAAAAGTATACTGACTTCAGCCACCCAGACCTACAGATGCCCAGGATTAGAAGAGATGAGGCCGATGTCCAATCTTTAGTTCAACTGATGGAGACCAGCTGGTTGAACCCCTTCAACGCAGAGCAAGAAGATCTTGTCAGTTTGTCAACTGCGACTATGGCACCACCAGAAGTTGTCAAAGACCTTCTAGGGGCCTACAGAATAGGAGAGGATGCATATCAAGCCTTCAAGGAAGAGCGCCTGGAGATCGATACGCCAACTATACAGTTTCATGACACGATGACGAAGACGAAACTGAGAACGTTCACTAACATCAGAATGAAGCCACGCTCACAAGACCATGCCAAGGAGGTTATCTTAAAGGCTGACAGGAACCTATTTGGCCAGATGATCCTTGTTGCCGAGAACAGAAAGCTCAAAATGAGTGATGTCTTGGCTCATCCCCTGGGGCCTTTGCCTTGGGCACTTGCCAGCGGTGATGGGTCTCTCCGCAAGACCAACAAGGCTGCCCTCGCAAAGGAGTTAGAGAGGAATGTTTCTCCTGCAGAAGTGATACCCGAGCCCTCTGCTACCATAATTGATGGGATGAGCCTGGTCCACAAACTGAAGGGAAACGACAAAACTTTTTCACAGCTTGCAGGTACAGCACTGAGTCACGCTGTTCATGAAGGTGCTAAGAGCAGGCGCATTGATGTTGTGTTTGATATCTACAAGGAGACATCCATCAAGGATGCAGAACGAGCCAAAAGAAGTGCAGGCACAGGAATTCATTTCAAGAACATTCAACCTGGGCACAACATCCAGCAGTGGAGAAAGTTACTCGGTAGTTCCTCCAACAAGGCAAGTCTTATCAAGTTCTTGGTAGAAGAATGGAAGGCACCACAGCACAGGGAGAAGCTCAAGGACAAGGAGCTGTATGTCACATGTGAGCAGCGCTGCTTCAAGATCACCAAAGAGCAGTGGGAAGAGGCTCCTGAGCTTAAGTCAACTCAAGAAGAAGCAGACACACGCCTTCTTCTCCATGCACTTCATGCAGCAGAATCTGGGAACAAGTCTGTCATCATCACTGCAGAAGATACAGACGTCATGGTGTTGTGTCTTGGCATGTGCCACAAGATCCCATCCCATCTGTTCCAGAAGTGCGGGACGAAGAACCGGACAAGATTCCTGGATATCACCACACTGAGCCGCACACTGGGAGGCAGCGTGTGTGATTCATTGATTGGTATGCATGCCTTTACAGGCTGTGATACCGTCAGTGCATTCGCTGGCCGAGGGAAGATGACGACACTCAAGCAGGTGAAGATGGACAAGACATACCAGCATGCTTTTCACGAACTTGGACGCTCATGGGAAGTGTCTCCTGAACTCTTTGAGAAGCTACAGGAAATCACCTGCCACATGTACCTACCATCTACCCTCACAACTAAGGTAAACAAGCTTCGGTATGAGCTGTTCTGTGCAAGACGTGGAGAGGTAGAGTCAAGTCAACTCCCTCCTTGTGAGGACTGCCTCTTCATGCATGCACTGCGTGTGCAAACTACCAGGCTGCGATCTGGAGGAGAAGTCTTCAGAGCCAGCCATTTGTTGCGAACCCAACAGACTGCGGTTGGATGACAGATGAGGACGGTAAGCTTGCCGTCAACTGGATGCGAGGCTCACCAGCACCAGATGCTGTTATGCAGCTACTGTCTTGCAAGTGTGTGCGGTCATGCGAACTCCCTAAGTGTACTTGCCTCAGCAATGGTCTAAAATGCACGGACATGTGCAGGTTACAGACATGTCAGAACAAGGCTATTGAAGAAGAGCCGGTGGCACAACAGTCAGATTCCGAGTCTGACGTAGATGATATTTAGGAGTAGTAATTTGCCATAATAGTATGTACAAGCCCATGGCATGCTTAGTGTGTATTTACAGGACTTGTATTAAATGTGACAATTACTATATGCATTTTGTTGACATTTAGGCATTCCTGTCCCCAAATTTGACATTTTAAAAAATTTCGGAATTTTCGGTAGGGTATGTCTATTCAAGAAGTGATAACGACCATTAAGCTACCAATGTGCAAGGGCTATCATATCAAAACATAAACTAGAGACATGTAAGCAAGCTAAAAACACCTAAGAGAATTAGTCACCCCGGGTGGTACCGATATCCCAAAATTCGGGTCTTGGCTCATGGACTATAAACGTATATAGCAATAAACATTAATACATTAATGGGAAAACAAAACGAATGAAGTGAATAAGAAAATATATATGAAGATAAACTACTACACAGAAGTACAAAATCTCACAAAATGTCCAGCCACCAAATAAAGGGTCAAAGTATCAGAGAAGGAATTGAAAGGGTCACAATGGTAATATATTTAACATCGTTCTTAACACTAATAACCCCCAAATGAAATTAATGAAAGCATGTGATTTTCCCAGGATTCAAACCTAGGATATCTCATACAGAACTAACACGCTCTAACCATTACACCATCAAGCCAGTTAGTCACAATAGATACCCACTTGATGTCAGAAATGAGTGCTCGGTTGTTGTAGTGATGCAGGAGGACCTCCATGTGTCTGAGGGGAACGGTTGTGATTTGTTTTGTTCTATGTGAGTGAGGGGGACAAAATACAGAACTGCCTGTGACGAGTGCTTCCTCTTGAGTTAAAAGAATGACAGGGCCAAAATCAAGGGACGTTCGAGCCAAAATGCCTGGACACACAGCGTTTGTTGTTGTAGTAGCCCTAATATGCCCTTCATGGGAATCCCACGGCATCCAGGTAGTTCCAAGAATCACATCTTCCCGGGGGGAGGTAGGGCATAGCGAGACCCGTTTGTAAAGGGGCAGCGGGGGAGGAGGTCAATTTCTTCCATTCGTAGCTCTCCCAGCAGCACCATCATTGTAGGCGAATCTCATCGGCGAGTTATTCCCCCTTTTAGTCGCCTTGTATGACACGCTGTAGGATGCGTGGGGCATATTCTCTTCCTCCACTTAATATGGAGGACCCCTTTATCCCCACGGGGACGTAGTTTCATCATACTGTCATGGTGGTACCAGTAACAAAAAATTTGGCTATGTTTATTTTAGTAATATAACCAAATAGGAAATACTACCATCTTACCAGGCCACTCATTATATTCTAGGAATAAATAAGTAAATAAATTGATAAGTAAATGGCAAAGAAACATCAATAGACAAATGTAAACTTACCAGCCACTAAATGCAACGTCAAATTTGCTGCTTGAGCGTTGTGAGGTTCGCAGATGTATTCCCCCGCATCGTCCCATCTAACTTTGGCTATAACCAATACGCTGCTGTAGTGAAGGTTGAGGACTTTGAGGGGTCGGCGGGGGGCGTAGTTGATCATGCTGCCGTTGTGGTACCAGAAGATAAACTCTGGCTTCTCTGTGGCGTGGTGGAGGACACAGTGTAGGCGGAGTGTGGCACCAGTCTGGATGTGCATGTCCGGACCACCTTGGAGGACCGCCCGAGCCTCTGGGGATGAGAAGATAACACAATTTGTAGCTGTATCATAGTTCACTTCACTTATACTTATCATACATATTAACATTTGTGGCGTGGTGGAGGACACAGTGTAGCCGGAGTGCGGCATCAGCTCGGGCCTCTAGGGAAAAAATATTAGAGTGTTTGTATATAAAATATACAAAAATATGTCAATATTGCTATACAGTTATCAAGCTCAATGGCTCCAGTGTATAAATATATCCCGATGAGCAGCTTACGGCTGGAGAATGTGGGAAGGAAAAATATATACAGTGTGGAAGTTAACTCTCAATTTATATTCGAAATTATGTGTCTTGCATATGAAAATGTAAATAGTAAGGTAACTAGAGTCTTATTAAGAAGTATAACGTTTTAGTACCAGTTAACTGATTTACAAATTTGCATGAAAATCACAGATGGTACGTATTATTTACTAGTAATGTGTTAAATGATGATGATGTCGACAAATTTACAAATGAAGCACGAACGGGGATCTTGAGGGTGTTTATTTAAACTTAATTGAGGCCTATGGAACAATATAAAATAATAATAAAGTAGACGTGCCGTTTCGCACAAAATCAAAACGGCATACCCAACTCTGCGATGGGTTACCATCATCACTATTAGTCTCTGTCATCATTACTATCATCATCACTACTACTATATTAGTCATCACTACTACTCTTACCATCATCACTACGACTCATCATCGCTACAACTGTCATCATCACTACAACTTTCACCATCATCACTAATACAGTCACCATTGTCACTACCATCATCACTACTATCACTACAACTGTAATCATTACTTGTCACCATCATCACTACTATTATGACCATTATCACTACTACTACACCAATTTCTTTCCATCTGAGGATCGAGAATCGTAGATGTGGCAACTGCGAAGTGATGGTGCGTGATTGGTTGGAGTGACTGTGTTTCATGTCGTAGGTTGCTTGTAATACAAATTAAAATAAATGTTTCATTACAATTATTTGAATCATCATATCTACAAAGTATAATAGTGTCTTTTATGCTAAATCTCGAAAATGCCGCTTAGCTTTGATATTTTGCAATACAAGCAGGCATTAACCGAAAAAGCATCTGTACCCAAGTCAACTGATGCACAAACGAACACTTACCTTTCAGTCAACTTATTCTATTATACAATTAAATGACATTTGACTGTTTAAGCGCCTCTAAAAGATATTATAACACTTAAGTGCATGTAATATAAGGCATCTACTTCATTTAAAGTAGCCTACATGTTCAGGGCATTTTGTAAATGTGATGGTGGGGGAGGGGCTCCTGAGGCGGGAAGTTTAAATGTGTTGACCAGCCTCTCTAGCCCCTCCCCTCTAGGCTATTTTGAAATAAACTTCTGCTACTTTAAATGTAGTCCTTGCTTTATATTACATTACTTAAGTGTTATAATACCTTCTATATGTGCTAAAAACAGTCAAATGTCTTGTAATGTTCAAATATAATGAGCTAGAACAAGTTGACTGAAAGGTAAGTGTTCGTTTGGGCATCAGTTGACTTGGGTACAGATGCTTTTTTGGTTAATGCCTGCTTGTATTGCAAAATATCAATGCTAAGCGGCATTTTCGAGATTTAGCATAAAAGACACTATTATACTTTGTAGATATGATGATTCAAATAATTGTAATGAAACAGTTATTTTAATTGTTATCACAAGCAACCTACGAAATGAAACACAGTCTATCCAAACAATCACGCACCATCACTGCGCAGTTGCCACATCTACGATCCTTGATCCTCAGCTGGAAATAAATCAGGTATAGTACTTTCACCATCATATATACTACTGTCATCATCATAACTACTACCATTATCATCACTACAACCACAACCATCATCACTACTATTATCACCATCATCACTACTATCACCATCATCCCCACTATTACTACCATCACTTCTAAAGTCAACTAAACTAACTTAACCTAGCAAATGCGGGGCAAGTTATTTTCGACCCCAGAACGATGGCATTGGGGGGGTAGCGCGGGGGGGGGGGCAAAACCATATTTTGGACCTAAAATCGTAACTACTGCACAAATTTAAAAAATCTGTATATATTTCCGTCGCATTCACGCACCGAATGTTCGTGTGAAGTTTGGTGAAAATCCGTCCAACGGTCTAGGAGGAGTTATCGGACAGACAGACAGACGTCTCACCATTATCATCACATCTGAGACATGTGTATGATGTGTGGATCCACACACACACACAGGGAATAGGTACAGGGTGGGGGGGTGGTGGTCCTGAAGGGGGAGGGGGGGGGGGAACCCCATTTTTTGGACCTAAGATCATAACTATTGCACAAATTCCAAAAATCTGTTTTTAATTTCCGTCGAATTCACGCACCGAAGGTTCGTGTGAAGTTTGGTGAAAATCCGTCAAACGGTCTAGGAGGAGTTCTCGGACGGACAGACAGACAGACAGACATTTCGGCGGGCATGTACCACTATACGGGGGGCGATACCACTCTGCTTAAGCAGAGTTGATAACTAAACAAATAAACAACCCCTACTCCCTTAAGAGCCATAACAATAACATACGCGTTATATTTCTGTAGTGTCATTTGGGAGAATATTTCATGAGTTGCTACTTAATGATGTGATGACAGGTTTATTGGCTTAGATAATGGGAGCAATTGTCAGTTTAGGTAGGGTGCGAATAAATAAAGAGTGTGGATATTATGTTTCCTTTTTGTGTGAATATGTGCGAGTGTGTGTGTTTGTGTTCGTGTGTATATATGTAATTATGTGCGAGTGTTTATGTGCGTCTGTTTTGAGTGTGTATCTGTGTATACATCCTTCCTTAAGAAGAGAGAGGGGCACCTGCCTTTCAACACACTCCCACCCCTATTATATTCAACTCTCAAACCCAAGATTAAACAAATTTCTCAGTCTTTCTTCTACTGACCAAGCTAGCTTTGGAACTCTCTCCCCCAATCTGTCGTTCCTTCATCCTATGACTTTGACTACTTCAAATTCCATGTTCCCAGACATTTTTACTCTAACTTACCTTAAGTTTGGCTCTGTCACTCTTTCAGCTTTGGGGGAAACATTTGTTAAAGGTAGCTTTGCCTGTTGTCTCCTTCATTCACATAGGAAAGGAAAGATACATTATCCTGTACTCACCGACCACATTAAGAGTGAAGAATAGTGATGTTGGAGGATAGGTGGTCAGCTGACACTCATACACACCACCGTCTGACTTCTGCACTCCACGGACTGACAACTCCCACAACTGGAAGGAAAAATAAGGAGTAATTAGATGGTTTGGAAGTTCTTTATTTATTGTCGTTTATTTATTATAGTATATAATTTTCTATGTTCCCACATCTGGAATGGAGAATATGGAGTGATTAGATGCTTGGAAGTTATTGTTTATATTATCGTTTATTTATCAGATATTATTTTATTCTATTACCAACATCTGAAATTAATAATATGGCGTGATTAGATATTTTGGAATATATGTATTGTATTGTCGTTTATTTATAAAATTTTATTATATTATATTTGCTCACGTCAGTTTGTAAATGGTCTCCAACAACTGTCAGGCTTCGAACTGTCTCACTTAACCCTTTTTACGACCATAGATCCTTCTTAAACTGCAGAAAAACGTATATATGTAGCTGAACAAAAAATAAAAAGAGTCGCCGGTACAGAAGGGGTTACTAACATTAAACATGTGATGTTAATCAAAATCGTTCACAGGGTGTTGACAAGAATATCAAATGCCTGGTATGAAGCCAAGGTGTGTTCCTGTTAATTATTCTCTTTATAACTGAGTGTGTTGGGCTAAGTAACTAGAGTTAAATATTAAGGGGGGGGGGGAGAGATGGGCGTATACATTTAATAGTGGCCCCTTCATCATTGACGATATTGCCTATTAATATAATAGTCTCCCTTCAACACCCGCGGCAGCAGTTTTGAATCTCCCGCGCGGAAGGAATTAAGTGCACGCTTAATTCTCTTATGGAATCGTCCTTATAATTGGGTACCCTACAGAAAAAAACTTCGTAAAAAATAAAAAATAAAATTTAACTTAATATCTGTTATATTATGGCTTTCGATGTGTGGATTTCTTGTGCGCAGCGCCCAGGCACAGGCCCTCTAGCGGCCATTTCCTTCTTCTCCCTTCCGCGCTCGTGGCAGGAGGGCGGGTGTCACTAGTGCTCCAGCTTCATTCGTCGTTCCTGCGCTTCTCGTGAGTCCTTACTCATTTGTATACATCTGCGTTGTGTTTGTAAATTTCATTAATCGATTTTAAGAGTATAGTTGATGTTGGAAGGAACATAATAATTTATATTGGTTCAGGGGTAATTTATCGAGAGGACTTCCCTAGTGGTTAAGGCCCCATTAATTGCTCTTTCTATTCACATATGCATAGCCTACTGGAGTTGCAGTTGGGATGTGTGTACATGCTTAGATTGATGTGCAGGATTCGAAGTTGCATAATAAATCGTAGGCAGTGTCCACCATCCTTTAACTGTCTTCGTAGTGCGATGCATAAGGTGTTGATTTTCGGTGTGAGCATCCTGGGTTCGAATCCACGGACTGCCACATGTGTTTGTAAATTTCATTAATCGATTTTAGGAGTATAGTTGGTTGTTGGAAGGAACATAATAATTGATATTGGTTCAGGGGTAACTTATCGAGAGGACTTCCCTAGTGGTTAAGGCCCCATTAATTGCTCTTTCCATTCACATATGCATAGCCTACGTGAGTTGCAGTTGGGATGTGTGTACATGCTTAGATTGATGTGCAGGATTCGAAGTTGCATAATAAATCGTAGGCAGTGTCCACCATCCTTTAACTGTCTTCGTAGTGCGATGCATAAGGTGTTGATTTTCGGTGTGAGCATCCTGGGTTCGAATCCACGGACTGCCACATGTGTTTGTAAATTTCATTAATCGATTTTAAGAGTATAGTTGGTTGTTGGAAGGAACATAATAATTTATATTGGTTCAGGGGTAATTTATCGAGAGGACTTCCCTAGTGGTTAAGGCCCCATTAATTGCTCTTTCCATTCACATATGCATAGCCTACGGATTCGAAGTTGCATAATAAATCGTAGGCAGTGTCCACCATCCTTTAACTGTCTTCGTGGTGCGATGCATAAGGTGTTGATTTTCGGTGTGAGCATCCTGGTTTCGAATCCACGGACCGCCACATGTGTTTGTAAATTTCATTAATCGATTTTAGGAGTATAGTTGGTTGTTGGAAGGAACATAATAATTGATATTGGTTCAGGGGTAATTTATCGAGAGGACTTCCCTAGTGGTTAAGGCCCCATTAATTGCTCTTTCCATTCACATTTGCATAGCCTACGTGAGTTGCAGTTGGGATGTGTGTACATGCTTAGATTGATATGCAGGATTCGAAGTTGCATAATAAGTCGTAGGCAGTGTCCACCATCCTATAACTGTCTTCGTGGTGCGATGCATAAGGTGTTGATTTTCGGTGTGAGCATCCTGGGTTCGAATCCACGGACTGCCACAATTTCATTAATCGATTTTAGGAGTATAGTTGGTTGTTGGAAGGAACATAATAATTGATATTGCTTCAGGGGTAATTTATCGAGAGGACTTCCCTAGTGGTTAAGGCCCCATTAATTGCTCTTTCCATTCACATATGTATAGCCTAAGTGAGTTGCAGTTGGGATGTGTGTACATGCTTAGATTGATATGCAGCATTCGAAGTTGCATAATAAATCGTAGGCAGTGTCCACCATCCTTTAACTGTCTTCGTGGTGCGATGCATAAGGTGTTGATTTTCGGTGTGAGCATCCTGGGTTCGAATCCACGGACTGCCACATGTGTTTGTAAATTTCATTAATCGATTTTAGGAGTATAGTTGGTTGTTGGAAGGAACATAATAATTGTATTGAACAGAGTTTAGAGTAGCTAGCACGGGCTGCCCCATTGGCACGACCGCGGTAGGGTGTTAAATTAGGGTACTTTTGTAACAAGGCGTCTTCGTATCCCAGGACCTACACGCCACATGTGTTATTATTGTGTTGTTATTACGCCTTTAGCTTTTGATAATATAGCTAGGAGGCTACCATTCTGCAAGATTATGCTTCAGGCCGTCACTTTGAGGCAGTTGCATATTAATTTTGTTTCTGGTTAGCAAATGCTCTAGTTCGGCCTCTCCTCTGCTTGCTGCTGCTGTTGGATCATCGGAGCGTCAGTTCATCCTGTGATGTTTCGTCGGGCCTACTGGCCAGCATCGTTAGGTGTCTCCAATGTAGGCTTTAGGTAATTTAGGATTGTAAATTCTATGTTTTTGTGATTATGCCTATGGCTGCTCTATTATTGTGCTACATGTGTGCGTTGCATGTAATTGGTGGGCCATTGGGAGACGTCCCCTATATATATATATGTGGGGTTTTGGTAGGGAGGAATTTTACACATAAGTTCCTCCCCACTAAAATGTTTGGTTGTTTTCTCCGGCGGCCTTCTGTGCAGGGCCCCTCTTTTCTTGTCTAGTTGACGAGTTAGGGAGCAACCAAATATCCCGGCGTGGTGCGCTGAACCACAAACCTTCCGGCGGAAAATGCTAATTCCTAATGGAGCAGCCTCGGCCCGCCGAGGGGACTCGCCCTGACCGATTTGCCATAAGGCAAGACTTCCTTCGCCCGGCGTCCCAGTCTAGTGTGCAGGTGTTGTGATACGTCATGCAAGCACGTTACCTATCTTTCTATTCTCAATAGTTACGGATAGTTGAACACTAAAGGTTACTAGGGCCAGTGACACTTTGTCACAGGTAAGCAGTCCAATCAGTTTAAAAAAATGGAGAAACCCCAGTTTTTTCCATGGTCGAGTCCAGCGGAAGGTTAGAGTAGCTGTGGCTATAGCTAATTTTCCGGCGGACTTGAGGTAGGATGTCCTAACACCTCGCAGGTTATCCTTATGAGCATTGATTCCTGGAAATGTTATTTTCCAGATTGACCCAGTGCTTCAGTTACAACAAGCCCGGCGGCTGGTGGGTGGCTGATTCCGGCGGGGGGGTCCCCTTTTTTCTTCCATCATGCCTCGGTTTGAGCTGTGCGCTACTCCTACTTGCTCATTGTTGCCTGTATTCGCTCACAAACTTTGCATCAAATGCGTTAAATGTCTCGATCGTTCTCGGGGCTTGTGGGTGTCAAAGCGGTGTTCTCTCTCTTCTGAATTAATGGCAGCGCTCATCACTAAGAAAGACTTATCGTGTCTAGCGGCATTGAAAGAGATAAAGAACATTTTCAACTCTTATGTTAAAGATACTGCCCATAAGGCACTTCACTGCGATGATGATATCTTGTGGGAGCATCTTTAAATCACCTTTGGTCAAGTCAGCCTTCATTAAATCTACTAAACCCAAAGCTAAGAAATCCCTTGCCAAAGAGGTAGTGAGTAGCTCGAGTAGTTATGAAAGTGACATCACCGTGACATCGGTCGGGGGGGTTCCCCGACCGACCAAAGCGGAGGCGGTAGCCTTCCCCCCCCCCGGCAACGGTCAAGGTCGAGATCCCCCAGAAAGCAGTCTAGGCACTCATCGGCGGAGTCGTCCAGATCAACCAAACGCCGGAAGGAGGACAAGGTGACACCGGCCAGTACAGGGCACAGTAGTAGCCGGACAGTTACCGTAAGGCCACCGCCCTCGACCCCTACCTCCAGTACGCCAACCGTCCAATCCGGCGACTCAGAGATGGGGGTGGAGATCATTGAATCTAGTCCTCACCATGAACAATTTTTAAGTGTACCGCAGGACTTTATTTTTGCTATTCCAAAATTGACTCAGGTACCACGCAGGGCCCCTACGGCTGGACCGAGTAGAGTGTTAGCTGATCAGTACAAAGGTTTACCTTCAAGTTCTCAGTCTTTTGACAGCTCTCAGGTTATTCAGGACTCACAGACACCCACAGCGAGTGAACGAGGGTGCTGGAGAGTAGGCCTAGGCACAGATAGGGAAAGTATTCACAGTGAAGTTTTACCCTCGTCTGTCCCTGATTTGGTTTGGCCACCGGTGGAACAAACTCTGGATGAACAGCAGGATATCCCAGAAATGCTTGAGTTTGAGTTTAATGAAGAGCCGGAGGAAGTTAATGTTCCCTCGGCTCAAGGTTCAATGTGTGAAGGATCAGAGGCCAATTCCCAATCTTCTAGGGGTTCCCATAGTAAGTGTGTAACCACGGAGAAAATAAGTAACATTATGCATAGGGTCATGCAGCAATACCATGTTTCTCCTGATCTTTCCTCTAGTTGACCGGTGGCTCCCCCGAGTAGCTCCATGATTAGACCATTAGAGCCTTCAGGTTTTCCCACCCCTAAGTCCTCATTACCTGCTTTGGTTTGACCCCCAACGACGTCCACGGCGGCGGGCACTACAGTGCCGCTATTATGACTACCACTAATATGCGGGTAATTTCTGATATCACCCCTCCCCCTTTAGATAAGGTTCCACAGAGGAAAGGACCTATTCCTCTCCTCTACGGACCTGATTGCTCTTGGACTCAGGTACAAACTATAGACCAGTTTCACTTACTAGTATTGTATGCAAGATTTGTGAAAAGCTAATTAGGAAGAGATGGATGAAATGTTGGAGAGAAAGAAGATAATAACCCCAAAGCAATTTGGATTCAGAGAAGGGACATCTTGTGTTACCAGTTTGCTATGTTATTACAGTAGGGTGATAGATGTACTCCAAGAAAGAGGCGGATGGGTGGACTGCGTCTACTTAGACCTTTCCAAAGCATTCGATAAGGTACCACATAGAGATTATTATCTAAGCTTGAGACGCTAGGATGTGTCAGGGGGAGTTTGCTGAAATGGATGGAGAGCTATCTAACAGATAGGGAAATGAGGACCAACATTAGAGGAACTTACTCATCGTGGCGGAAAGTTGAGAGTGGTGTGCCGCAGGGATCTGTGTTGGCACCTCTCATGTTCCTTATGTACGTGAATGACCTGCCGATAGGCATAAATTCCTACATGTCAATGTTTGCAGACGACGTAAAAATTATGAGACAAATAACAAATAAAAGTAGTTGTGAGGAGCTGCAAGGGGATTTAGATAGAATATATGAATGGAGCACAAAGTGGAAAATGAAATTTAATATAAGTAAATGCCATGTATTAAATATGGGAAGAAGTGTGAATAGACCAAATTGGGAGTACAGGATGGGAGATAATATAATTAGCAAGGCCGAAAAATAAAAGGATTTAGGGTTGATTATACAAGATAATTTGTCGCCAGAGAAACATATTAACAAGCTCTTTAGCGGAATGTATGCAATGGCCGGGAATATGAAGTTGCTCTGAACTACTTGGATGAGACCATGGTAGCGAAAATTATGAAGAGTATGATTAGACCAAGATTGGAGTATGCAGCAGTGGTGTGGTCCCCGCATCTAAAGAAGCATATTCACAAGTTAGAAAGAATCCAGAGAGCAGTCACTAGATTGGTTCCAAGTCTCAGAGAACTGCCATATGAAGGGAGGCTAGACAAATTAAATCTACCAAGTTTAAAAGAGAGGAGAGAGAGGGGAGACATGATAATGATGTACAAATGTACCCGGGGGCTGGAGAGGCTGGATAGGGAGGATATGTTAATTATGGATACAGGAATAACTGGAGGTCCCAGCTTCAAAGTAAAAAGATCTACCTGCAAGAACGATATCAGGAAGTTTAGCTTCCCCTATAGATGTATTGACAAATGGAATGGGCTGGAGGAGGAGGTGGTAGGGGCAAGGAACATCCATATTTTCAAGAAAAATTGGATAAAAAGTAGACTGAGAGACGGGACAACACGAGCTTAGCTCAACTCCTGTAAACTACAATTAGGTAAAATACAATTAGGTAAATACTGCACCAAATCACCACCCATAACGAGGGGCGTCGCGCTCCTTGGTGCCGCTAGAAGAGCGGCGAACACATCAAAAGGTATCAAAAGGTAAGGTAAAGTATCCCTAATCGGCTCAAAATCGCGTCATATGTCGGAGAGGGTTAAAACATGCCCCCCGAAAACCATATTTTGTCATTACCCTAACCTGACAACCTAACCTAATCTGGGGTGCCGCCCCCAAACCCCCGCTGGGTTAGCATTGATATAGAAAATTACAAAATATTAAAACTAGGCCTAGGCTATGGTGAAAAAGTTAAGATAAATCTACAGTTATACTACCCCTATTTTGTCGCGATTCTGTTGGTACTAATGGGTTAATATTATTAGTAGTAGAATTAGTATGGTTTGATGATGCGCGGAAATGTATATTTGACTTGAAATAGATACAGTACATTGAAGTATTTCAAACCTTCGCGAACCCTTCGGGCGTACCGCCATCTTTGTTTACATTACGCGTAGTGGCGTCGGACCTTTCCCATCATGTTCCCGTCTATTTTAACCTAACCTAGTATTCATGTAGTAATGACAGGGGGCAAATAGCAGAAAATATAGCGTCGAAATAGACGGGAACGTAAGTGCGACCGCGGCGATCGCCCTATGTAAACAATGACGACCGTACGTCCGAACTCTACATCCATCCCTTAAACAACACTGTCTATCAAAGAAAAAAGAAAAAACAACAACAAATTACCTGAAAAACTCGTAGGCCTATCTGGTTGGTGATAAATTTTTATCAAAATATGTTTTTTCCAGTTTCCGCGTCTGCTGAACCATCCAAAAACACGCTAATATGGTGTTTTGAAGGGGGAGGGGGTGGGGGGGGGGGGGGTAGTAGGCCTATAACTGTAGATTTACCAAAGTTTAAAATATTAGTTCTCAGCTGATCCAAGATGGTCACCAATTTTCCTTCCACCCTTATTTAAACCACAAAGTCTACGGAAAATAAATAAATTTTGCAGCGGTTGAGATATACTGTATATTGCAGTGACAAAAACTGTAAGACAAAGCTATAGAAAACACAGAGAATAATATCTCATACCGGGTATGTGACCTAAAAATTCTAAAATACATAGCCTATTGTCCCTAGGATAAATTGTTTTGGGAAGGATGTAGGGAAAATATTGGCCACCCTCGTAAGGGGAGTAAGGCGTCCGGCAATAGATAGATAGAGATAGGGCTCGCACCCTTATTGTTCATGTTTTTTCCTCCAGATTTTGAGAAATGAGTGTTTTCATGGTCTTAGTTATAATTCCAATGTGGGATACACGATGGGTTGAAGGGGGACTTTGCCCCCCCCCGGATGAAGTGTCTGCCTGGGTTTTAAAGGAGTGTGCAGAGCAATTAGTGGAGCCAGTGAGGGACATAATTCAAGCTTCCTTAGATAAAGGACAGGTTCCTGTTGAATGGAAAAGAGCTAATATCATTCCGATATACAAGAATGGAAACCCTGAGGACCCTCTAAACTATAGACCAGTTTCACTTACTAGTATTGTATGCAAGATTTGTGAAAAGCTAATTAGGAAGAGATGGATGAAAATGTTGGAGAGAAAGAAGATAATAACCCCAAAGCAATTTGGATTCAGAGAAGGGACATCTTGTGTTACCAGTTTGCTATGTTATTACAGTAGGGTGATAGATGTACTCCAAGAAAGAGGCGGATGGGTGGACTGCATCTACTTAGACCTTTCCAAAGCATTCGATAAGGTACCACATAAGAGATTGTTATCTAAGCTTGAGACGCTAGGATGTGTCAGGGGGAGTTTGCTGAAATGGATGGAGAGCTATTTAACAGATAGGGAAATGAGGACCAACATTAGAGGAACTTACTCATCGTGGCGGAAAGTTGAGAGTGGTGTGCCGCAGGGATCTGTGTTGGCACCTCTCATGTTCCTTATGTACGTGAATGACCTGCCGATAGGCATAAACTCTTACATGTCAATGTTTGCAGATGACGTAAAAATTATGAGACAAATAACAAATAAAAGTAGTTGTGAGGAGCTGCAAGGGGATTTAGATAAAATATACGAATGGAGCACCAAGTGGAAAATGAAATTTAATATAAGTAAATGCCATGTGTTAAATATGGGAAGAAGTGTGAATAGACCAAATTGGGAGTACAGGATGGGAGATAATATAATTAGCAAGACCGAAAAAGAAAAAGATTTAGGGTTGATTATACAAGATAATTTGTCGCCAGAGAAACATATTAACAAGCTCTTTAGCGGAATGTATGCAATGGCCGGGAATATGAAAGTTGCTCTGAACTACTTGGATGAGACCATGGTAGCGAAAATTATGAAGAGTATGATTAGACCAAGATTGGAGTATGCAGCAGTGGTGTGGTCCCCGCATCTAAAGAAGCATATTCACAAGTTAGAAAGAATCCAGAGAGCAGTCACTAGATTGGTTCCAAGTCAGAGAACTGCCATAATGAAGGGAGGCTAGACAAATTAAATCTACCGAGTCTAAAAGAGAGGAGAGAGAGGGGAGACATGATAATGATGTACAAATGTACCCGGGGGCTGGAGAGGCTGGATAGGGAGGATATATTAATTATGGATACAGGAATAACTGGAGGCCACAGCTACAAAGTAAAAAGACCTACCTGCAAGAACGATATCAGGAAGTTTAGCTTCCCCTATAGATGTATTGACGAATGGAATGGGCTGGAGGAGGAGGTGGTAGGGGCAAGGAACATCCATATTTTCAAGAAAAAATTGGATAAAAAGTAGACTGAGAGACGGGACAACACGAGCTTAGCTCAACTCCTGTAAACTACAATTAGGTAAAATACAATTAGGTAAATACTGCACCAAATCACCACCCATAACGAGGGGCGTCGCGCTCCTTGGTGCCGCTAGAAGAGCGGCGAACACATCAAAAGGTATCAAAAGGTAAGGTAAAGTATCCCTAATCGGCTCAAAATCGCGTCATATGTCGGAGAGGGTTAAAACATGCCCCCCGAAAACCATATTTTGTCATTACCCTAACCTGACAACCTAACCTAATCTGGGGGTGCCGCCCCCAAACCCCCGCTGGGTTAGCATTGATATAGAAAATTACAAAATATTAAAACTAGGCCTAGGCTATGGTGAAAAAGTTAAGATAAATCTACAGTTATACTACCCCTATTTTGTCGCGATTCTGTTGGTACTAATGGGTTAATATTATTAGTAGTAGAATTAGTATGGTTTGATGATGCGCGGAAATGTATATTTGACTTGAAATAGATACAGTACATTGAAGTATTTCAAACCTTCGCGAACCCTTCGGGCGTACCGCCATCTTTGTTTACATTACGCGTAGTGGCGTCGGACCTTTCCCATCATGTTCCCGTCTATTTTAACCTAACCTAACCTAACCTAGTATTCATGTAGTAATGACAGGGGGCAAATAGCAGAAAATATAGCGTCGAAATAGACGGGAACGTAAGTGCGACCGCGGCGATCGCCCTATGTAAACAATGACGACCGTACGTCCGAACTCTACATCCATCCCTTAAACAACACTGTCTATCAAAGAAAAAAGAAAAAACAACAACAAATTACCTGAAAAACTCGTAGGCCTATCTGGTTGGTGATAAATTTTTATCAAAATATGTTTTTTCCAGTTTCCGCGTCTGCTGAACCATCCAAAAACACGCTAATAGGCGTGTTTTGAAGGGGGGAGGTGGTGGTGGGGGGGGGGGGTAGTAGGCCTATAACTGTAGATTTACCAAAGTTAAAAATATTAGTTCTCAGCTGATCCAAGATGGTCACCAATTTTCCTTCCACCCTTATTTAAACCACAAAGTCTACGGAAAATAAATAAATTTGCAGCGGTTGAGATATACTGTATATTGCAGTGACAAAAACTGTAAGACAAAGCTATAGAAAACACAGAGAATAATATCTCATACCGGGTATGTGACCTAAAAATTCTAAAATACATAGCCTATTGTCCCTAGGATAAATTGTTTTGGGAAGGATGTAGGGAAAATATTGGCCACCCTCGTAAGGGGAGTAAGGCGTCCGGCAATAGATAGATAGAGATAGGGAATAGGCTCGCACCCTTATTGTTCATGTTTTTTCCTCCAGATTTTGAGAAATGAGTGTTTTCATGGTCTTAGTTATAATTCCAATGTGGGATACACGATGGGTTGAAGGGGGACTTTGCCCCCCCCCCCCCCCCCCATGAATTATTGAAATCGTCATCTAGCCTATGTTGCCAGCAGGGGGTAAATATCGATTATACTGCATAAAGAAGGCATTTGTAAACAGTGAGGATGTCCGAAAGAGCTCTGAGATTGATTAGAATGGGCGTTTTTACTGAATGCCATCGAAGTCGGCGCAGATACGAACTCGTCTCCCTCGTCGCACGAACTCGGCACCATGTGCTCGGCGCATTTTGAAAATGTTCATTACGAATTTTCATATTTTATTGTACAACCCACATCATTCAAATAATTGCTTCATGGATGATGAAAGGTGTTTTGAATACGATATTATATAGTGAGACTACAATACAGTAAACCCTCGCTATCTCGGACTAATTGGGGGGAGACCCAGTCCGAGATGACCGAAAATCCGAGATGTCCGGGGTCCGGCTTGTGTCCGACCTAACAGAGGATAAAATCCGACCTAACCAATGTCCGTCCGAGACAACAATGAAATCGGAGACTACGGAAAAAATCCGACCTCAAGAGAGACGTCCGCGTCAACCTAGAAAACGAAGACAACCCTATTCGAACACTATAATCTGTAATAGAAAACACAGTACTGTACATGTATTTTAGTTTTACAATATGTATTGTACAGTAGGCTATATTACACTTACCCCTTCATAGCTCTTGTCTGTAGTCTTGATGTCTCCCTCCCCCCCTCCCCAACACTGCATTAATTACTGCAGCATCCCCTTTTCACCCCCCACCTCCATCTCACTGTCCTTCTCCACCTCACTGTCCTTCTCCACCCCACTGTCCTTCTCCACCTCACTGTCCTTCTCCACCTCACTGTCCTTCTCCACCCCACTATCCTTCTCCACCTCACTGTCCTCCACCCCACTGACCTTCTCCACCTCACTGTCCTTCTCCACCCCACTGTCCTTCTCCACCTCACTGTCCTTCTCCACCTCACTGTTCTTCTCCATCTCACTGTTCTTCTCCACCTCACTGTCCTGACCACCTCACTCCCCTTCTCACTGTCCTTCTTCACCTCACTGTTCTTCTCCACCTCAATGTCCATTGCACTGTTCTTCTCCACCTCACTGTTCTTCACACCCCCACTCTTAGGACCATATCCCTTGCCTGTCATGGAACCCTTACCTTTACCCTTACCCACACTGTCCTTCTCCACCTCACAAACAATGTCAGGTTCAGGTATATCCATGGGCACAGGCGTGCTACTCATTAATTCATTCAAATCCATGTCTAAGTCTGAGAGTGGCACAGTGTCTACAGTGCTCCACGAGGTGCTAGCAACTGAGGAAACACTTGGGAGGGAGGTGGTGCTAGCAAGCGACACCCCACTGGTAGCAGACGAAGTACGAGCTCTGGGAGGAGCAGAGGGTACAAAAAAGGAGCTGATTTTCTGTTGTTTTTTCCGATCAAGGTGTGCCCTCTGAATATGGAATCAACCATTACGCAGTGGTTCATGTAGGGACTGCAACTTTGGGTCATCTACTTCTCGATCTCGATCTCGATTGATAATGTGTAGGGCGCTGGACTTGCGCATATCACACATACAGGGTGTTCCAGAAATATGTGCCGAAAATCAGGGGATGTATTCCTGACACATAATTGAATGTAAATCACTAAATGACCATATAAGCAAATATCAATAGTTGTTGAGTTACAGCACCTAACAGGTCTGCTTGAATGTGTTTTACTCCGGGAATTGCTTGTAAATGAAACATTTATCAAGGACAACGTGATTTATTAACAAAATAAAACAGTATTTCCAGTATGACAATAACATTTACAGTAAATGTTCAAAATTCCTTGTAAATTAAACATTTACCAAGGACAACGTGATGTATGAACAAAATAAAACAGTATTTCCAGTACGACAATAACATTTACTGTGCTGTATTACTTTACGGTCGTTAAGTAATTTCGCATCTGTCTCAGACATTTTGTACAATCCCTGGATTTAAACACATTCCTGGCAGACCTCGGAGGTGCTGTAACTCGAAAACTATTGAGAATTGCCAATATGGTCATTTCGTAATTTACATTCAATTATGTGTCAGGAATACATCCCCTGATTTTCGGCACATATTTCTGGAACACCCTGTATAAGGGTATTAGGGAGGAGGATGGGGGGTCAGGATATAGGATGGGGGGAGCTAAGTGGAGGGTTTATGGTGTGCGTGTGATGTGGGCGAAATGTTAGTTTATTCTGTGTTTGAATGTGTCTAGTGTAGGGCTATTTATTGTATCTTCTGGGAGACTGTTCCAATCCCGTATGGTTCGTGGAAAGAATGAGTGTTTGTAGAAGTCAGTATTAGTGTGGTATGTTTGGTACTTATGAGAATGTGTGTTACGAGTGTTGCGGGTGTTTGAGTTGTGTAGGTATTCATGTTTTTTAATGTCAATATAATTGTGTGATTTTATACATTACTGTGAGTCTGTGCCTGAGTCTTCGTGTGTTAAGGGTTTCCATGCTTATTTGATTTTTGATACGGGTTGTGATGCCTGGGGTTTGCGTGTAATTGTGTGTGATGAACCTGGCTGCTTTTGTGTGAATTTTTTCAAGTGTGTTAATGTTAGATTGAGTGTATGGATCCCATACTGCAGCGCAGTACTCCAGTGTTGGGCGAACAAGGGTGTTATAAGCTATGTGTTTGATGTCTCGTGTACAATTGTGTAAATTCCTCCTCAAGAACCCTAGTGTGCGGTTTGCCTGACTTTGTATGTGATGAATGTGGGTGTTGAATCTTAGGTTGGTGGAGAGGTGGACGCCAAGATATTTGTATGAAGGAACTGATTCTAGTGGTTGGTTGTGTAATGTGTAATTGAAAGTGATGCGGTTAAGTTTACATTTATCGGGGCAGAAAGACATCTGCCAGGTGTTCTCCCAATGTTCGAGGGCGTTTAAGTCTTGCTGGATAAGTCCACAGTCGTCTCTAGTCAGTATGGGCCTAAACATCAAACTATCGTCGGCAAATAGTCTAGTAGAAGAGTTAGGTGTTAACAGAGGAAGGTCGTTAATATAAAGAAGGAAAAGAAGAAGGAAAAGAAGAGGGCCAAGAACGGTGCCTTGTGGGACACCAGAAGAAACAGGGACAGAGTCTGAGGAAGAGCCGTCAAGGAGTACTCGTTGAGTCCGTTTTGTAAGGAAATTAGTGATCCAGTGAAGAGTAGGTCCAGTTATACCGTAAAAAGCTAATTTATGTTGAAGTCTTTTGTGGGATACTTTGTCAAAGGCTTTGGCGAAATCGAGGATAATAGCGTCAACCTGTTTAATGTCTCGTCGGTCCAGTTGTTTAGTTATGTCATGATATGTGGCAATGAGTTATGATTCGCATGATCTTTTGGGCCGAAATCCATGTTGTGCGTCAGTAAGGATGTTGTTTGCGTCTAGGTGATTCATAATGTGTTTATGTATAATGTGTTCTAAAATTTTGCATGGGATGGATGTGAGTGAGATGGGTCTATAATTCTTTGGGTCAGTCCTGTCACCTGTCTTGAAAAGGGGAGTGATGTTCGCACAAAGCCAGTCAGGTGGAAGGATGCCTGTGTGAAGTGACTTGAGTAAAGATGCTTTGCAGGATGGGGGCAAGGATTGAGGCACAATTTTTAAGAATAAAGGCAGGGATGTTGTCAGGACCAGTGGCTTTGTTTGTGTCAAGTGTCTCTAGTAGTTTCTGTATGCCGTTAGTCGTTATGTCTAGGTGGGTAGGGGTTTTCAGGCATGTTAGGTATTTGGTTGTTTTCTTGTGTGAATACTGATTGGAAATGAGTGTTTGAGTATCTGTGCTTTGTGTTCTGGAGTGGTTTGTAGAGTGTCGTTGTTGTCTTTAAGTGATGTGATGTAGGTGGTATCCTGCCTGCGCGACTTGAAAAATTTGAAGAAATGTTTGGTGTTGTTTCTGACGTTGTCTGCGAGATAAGAAGCTATGTGTTTGCGTTCCGCTTTTATTATGTTTTTGGCAAATGTTTTTTGGTGTGATGTATATGCGGTCCAGTTTTCAGGTGTGTTGTGTGTCTGCGCGCATTTATAAAGTCTTTGTTTTTTGCGATGTTGTCTACGTAGATCCCTGGTGAACCATGGAAGAGTATATCTACTTGATGGGGTTTTTTGTGGTATGTATTTGTGCATGGCTGTATGGATGGTGTGTTGCAAGTTGTTCCAGTTTGTTAAGAGGGGTCTTGTGTGTGGGTCTGTTATAAAAAAGTCATTTTTGAGTTTAGTCAAGTCTTGTTTGATCGCGTCTAAGTCAGCTCTGGAGTAGATAAAGATAGGTCTTGGTTGCTGTTTTTGTCTAGTTGGTCGGAGATCAGCGTCAACAAGTACAATGTCATGGTCGCTCAGTCCTGGAACAACTTTTGTGTTTGTTATGTGAAGAATGTTGTTAGTGAGAAATAGGTCTAAGGTGTGAGATGTGGTAGAAGGGCCGCCGTCGCCACCGGGGCGAGTTTGTGTTCGTGTTGGCTTGAGTACTGTTTGTGAAATTGAGAATGTATTGATGGTGTCTATGAAGGTATCGTGTAGTTGGCGTCTGTTAGTGTGGGGAATGATAGGATCAGGAGTGTCAGCATCGGGAGGATCGAGGGGAGAGATGGCAGTCCAGTCAATGTCAGGGAGGTTAAAATCGCCTGAGATCCATATGTGCTTGTCTGCGTTAATACGTGTCAGTGTGTTGAGTCAGGTACTGAAGAATGGTGTCAAAGGAGTCTAGGGCATGCGAGACTGATATTTTGGGCCCCCCCTCTGTCTCTTCGTCCGACTCATCCTGGGACTCATCCTGTGACTCATCCTGGGTCTCTTCCTGGGCTACCCCCAACACCTCGGCTGCAATTTGTTCGTCAGTCTTATGCTCGTGTCCAGGTAGGTCTCTGTCCTCTTGCAGCCAGTCGTCAACTTCTTCTTCGGGGAGGTCACCCTGGTTACCTTGGTTCAAGAGGTTCCTGAAGTCAGTTGCCCCAAACCCTTCAAAACCCGGATTTTGCACCTTCGGGATATTTAAGACCTTGGTCCAACCATTCCTCAGTGTGTTGAAAGAAACTTCTCGCCATGCCTCTGCCCAATTGTAGATGCAGTCTTTCAGGGTATACTGCTTCAGTTTTTGTAGAGATTTCTTCCCGCGTGTATCCACATAACCTTCTTCGTCCATCCCATCTTCTATGATGACAAGGCATTGCTCCAGGAACTTCCTCTTGTAATGCCTTTTGCAAGCTTCAATTATTCCTTGGTCCATAGGCTGAATAACACTTGTGGTACCGGTATTAGGAGGCAGGAACATGGTCTTAATTTTGCCGTTTGCACTCTCCAGTTTCGTGGTACAAGGGTGGGCAGGTGCGTTGTCGAGCAACAAGATGGCAACCGCTTCGTCATAGGGTACACCATACACTCGATTCTGGAACGAGCGAACGTCGGGTACAAATCTCTTGTGAAAGAAATCCTCGGTGATTACCTGGTTAAACCAAGCTTTTTTTTTTATCCATAATAGTCGACTGGGAGTTGCTTGGTAATGATGAGGTCCTTAAACTCTCGGCTTCTGAGATTTGCCGACGATTGTAGGGGTCACACGGTGGCTTGCGTCGGCATTAGCGCAACAAAGCACTGAAATGCGCTCCTTCACAGTTTTGTGGCCAGGTGTGGACGTGATTTCTCGGTGGGCCTGTGTGTTGGAAGGTAGAGAACGCCAATATAAGCCAGTCTTGTCACCGTTATAGAGTTGCCAATGTTGAAGGTGTTCCTCGGTTATAAGGGCGTGGAAGCGATCAGTGAAGGGTTCTATGGCCGAAGTATCGGCGCTTAAAATTTCACCACAAATACTCCTGTTTGTGAGGCCATGGCGGTTTCGGAACCTCCACAACCACCCCTCGCTAGCCTTGAAGTCTGGGTGATGAAGATGCTGTCCGAAGCGTTCTGCTGCATGTTGTATCTCGATGCCTCTCACTGGTACGCCCTCAGCACGAAGTTGTTGGTACCACTTCAGCACTGCGTCGTCGATGTCTTGATAGGCTAGCTTGGCCTTGCGAAAGATCTTGGCGGTAGAAGGACCATGAAGCACAGCTGTGCCATGATGCCGGACTTTTTCCTTGTCTCGGATGAAATCGTAGATTGTCGATCTGCCTAAGCTATACTTCTCCTGAAGCTGCTTGGCTTTCATCCCACTGTCCAGATCCTTTAACATCTGTAGCTTTGTTTCTAGTGATACAGAAGTCACCTTATGCTTAGGCTTATCCTTGGGAGGCATGGTGAACAAAATAATGGCACGCGTCGATGTGTAACACAACAGAGCTTGGTGCGGACTGACGCTCCCAGCCTCCCACGCTCGGACCTCGGTCCCCGGATGTAAGATGGCGTCGGACCTCCCTTCTGTTTCTCGGATATTCACCCTTATTGTCCGGTGACTTGAGGTGGCATCCGACACGTCATCCTTTGTCGGACACCGTTACGACACATTTCGGAAATATTCGAGATATCAGAGGACGGTTATGACGGACATTTTCCGAATACTTATATAAAGTCCGACAACGTCAGAGACGGTCGGAACGATGCCGGAAATGTCCGAAATACGGAAGTGAATGTCCGAGAGGCCGTAGCCAGTCCGAGTAGTGCGGGTTTCCGACTTCTAGAGGTCCGAGATAGCGAGGGTTTACTGTAGGCTATATATAGATAAATCATATACAAATCTAGTCTTAACGTATTTTGGAACTGTTCATTACGGATTTGCGTAATTCATTGTTGACCAATATCATTCAATTGGGTATCATATACAGTATCTTCAAATATATAAAACGCAACACTGCTGTAAGTCAGTAAATAAATGAAACCGTCTGAAACACCTGGCCGTCAGTTGATCTTTAGAAATTAAATTTTGTTTGTGAAAACGAAACGATACTTTGTGATTTTTTTTTAAACAATAGTCTACCAAATTCTGAGCATAGGCTATTGTTACAACTCTCACTGTCATTGCTTATCTGACATTCACTACCGGTACATCATTATGGCTGCACTCTGCATTGTATGTCAAAGCAATGTCACCACACGGCAGGAGGCCTTGGAGTGTGAGACTTGTAATAAGTGGCAACATCGACTATGTGGCACAGGAATTCCTCGGAATTTTTACAGGTAGGCTGTACGTCGCAAGACTGATTCACTTCATATGTTTATGTTCTTATACACTTACACTTTGTTACACTTTGTTGTATTCCGTCCGTTAGTGACACAGTTGAGCTGGGGCTCCACTGCGACCAGGCAGCTCCCTTTCTTCCACTCTCCATTCCAGAAGTCGGTTGGAGTTGGCGCTGGGGTATCCTGGTGTTGGTGGCCGGTCCGGTATTTTGGCCAGCCACATGTCCAAGTGTTTCTTGAAGGTGTCTGGAGACACCCGGGTCATGTTCCTAAGAGGGGCTGGTATACAGTTGAACAGTCTGGTTCCATTGTATGCAAAGCTGTGATGGATCAGGGATTTGATTTTTGCATTGATCCCGGCGTAGTCCTCACATAGCACAGCCTCCCTCGTCTTTGGTGTTGAGTCTCTTGGATGTTTGGATTTGGTACTTTTTTTCCAAAATCTTCCAGACGTAGATGATGATGTATCTCTCCCTACGTCTTTGAAGTGAGTACAGCTGCAGCTCCTTGAGTCTCTCCCAGTAGTTAAAGTGTTGAAATCCATGGATTTTACTGGTGAATGTCCTCTGGGTGGCTTCAATTTCTGTTATTTCTCCTACTTTTTGGGGAGACCAGAGCTGAGAGCAGTACTCCAGTCGTGGTAGGACCAGTGACTTTCACAGTGTTAACATACACCTCTCATTTCTTGTGTGGAAGGTTCTCAGGATCCAGCCTGCTATTTGTTTTGCTGTTGTTGTGGCTTTGGTAATATGCTGGGAAAAAGTGGCGTCACTGCTCATATTTACTCCCAAGTCCTTCACCGTGTCCTTGGCGTTAATTTCTTGCTGTCTACTTTTGTAGTTGGTGGCGTTTTGTAGTGCTCTCTTGTTCCCGTACCTTATATATAGCCTAATCCCTGTTCATTGGCGGAACCACTTGCAGACAACACCCATGCAAGTGAAGTTGATCACACCACCTCAGCCCATAGCGTGACGATATTGCTGACCTTACCCTACTGTTTAAAAAAAAATCACAAAGTATATTTTTAGGCCTAGGCTATATGATTTATCGGTCAATATACAGGAGGCGCTACAATATTGGTAAAAAATTAAGCTCAATAGCATGTGATTAAGCGATTTTTCTCCAAATTGTTGATGTAGGTGTCATGCCCGGGAAACTAACATAATACATATTATATGGATATTTACGTTTTAAGGGTTTGTTTACACTTCTTCTTTTTCGTCTTCATCTGGGAGACTTCTTTTGCGTGACTGTCAGTCAACAACTGAGACATCTGGTGGCGAATGCAATGAACTATACTGGTGGCGTCACAGCCAAAGTAATCACCCTACCTAATTCATGCCAAGAGTACTCGAGTTCACTGACACGTGATGTCTATCGACCAATCAGGTGATGCCATGATTTGGAAAACAGGTGGCCCAGGATATAAGCTGTCAGTTTGACTCTGGCCAGCTTGTGTAGAGGGTGTGAGCCGATCAAAGCTTTTTCCACCGTCTTTAAAAACACTGAGGCTGCTTAAGACCTTTTCGCCTTCCAATAAGTGTAAACTGTCCAAAGTGCAATAACCAGTGTTCAAATACAGCTGACAAGGACAGCTGGTTTTGAAATGCACATACACTTGTTTTACATGGAAAAATTCGAAACAAAAATCCACCAGCTGTTGACCAAGATGCTTAGATAAGTGGTGATCGAGCCTCCAGCGGCCAGCCAGGCAGCCCAGTACCTCCTCTGTTCATTAAGGTTAGTTGGTTGGTTGGGACAACATAAAGGAGCCGGACCACAGCTAGCTCGGGAATCTTAATGGGTCATCGCAAAGTAACATAAAGTAACATATTTTTTCGCATAGGATTAAACTGGCATGCAAGGGCTAGTTGGTTATACTGATGTTTTGGACCGACAGTTAGCCCATCGATCTTTTTAGGCCTAATAGGTCCAGTAGAGCATAGGCTATACATCATTGCTATATATGTCATTAAGAGCTGAAATGTATTAGCCTATAAGGATAATAAGGGAGAACAAAAATAAAATAAAATACATAGGCCTACTGTAAAACAATAAGTTTTTCAGCCAGTACCCAACCAGCGGGGGTGTGGGGGCGGCAGCCCCCACCAATAATACTAGGTTAGGTTAGGTAAGGTTGTTAGGTTAGGCTAATGTTAACCCCATTCTTACTAGGTTAGGTTAGGTAAGGTTGTTAGGTTAGGCTAATGTTAACCCCATTCTTACAAGGTTAGGTTAGGTAAGGTTGTTAGGTTAGGCTAATGTTAACCCCATTCTTACTAGGTTAGGTTAGGTAAGGTTGTTAGGTTAGGCTAATGTTAACCCCATTCTTACTAGGTTAGGTTAGGTAAGGTTGTTAGGTTAGGCTAATATTAACCCCATTCTTACTAGGTTAGGTTAGGTAAGGTTGTTAGGTTAGGCTAATGTTAACCCCATTCTTACTTCGTTAGGTTAGGCTAATATTAACCTTATGAAAACCCAAACAAAGATTTTATTAGGGTTACTGTGTAATTTTAACATGAACATTAGTAAAATCCGAGCCAAGTTTCGTCAAAACTTGGCTCGTGTTTTCTAAATGTCGGGTTATATGGGTATGGAAATTTACAAAACCCGAGCCAACATGTTGTTGTTGTTGTTGTTTTTCCCCAAGCTGCCTGGCCGAACAGCCCCAAGGCCCCGAGCAAGGCCAAGGCCACAACCGAGCGCCCCCACAGAACCCTCCCCGCCGACCACAATAAAGCCTGGGTGACCGAAGCCACTCCACGGCAGGGAGCTGAGGAGGGTGCGGAAACGCCCCAGAAACCAAAGCCCCACCCAGGGCCCTGTGCCCCTCAGCAATTATGAAGAGAAAGTTGAGGGGCAAAGGAAAGATGTGACGCTTTGGCTTCCAATCTTGGTAGATTAGGAGGTCAATCCACGCAAGAGACGCCGTCACTTGAGATCTAGAAAATATATAAGTAAAAGGAACAGTCAGAGTAAGCTATGGGTATGGCAGAGATCGCTCAGTTCTCACTCTGATAGACCAGCCCATCACCACATGACTAGAACCCAATCCTCTCAGCATCAGCTAGGAAAGGCCTTAGAAAGCCGCCTTTGGCGGGGGGATAGCTCCCCTATTTCAACCCTTTTCGGGGTTGGGCACCCGAGCCAACATGTTAATAAGGTTACTGTGTTATTTTCATTTTTAAATTAGTTAAATCCGAGCCAAGTTTCGTCAAAACTTGGCTCGGGTTTTCAAAAAGTTGGGTTTTATGGGTCTGGAAATTGACAAAATCCGAGCCAATATTTGACCAAGGTTACTGTGTTTTTTTCATTTTTACATTTGTTAAATCCGAGCCAAGTTTCGTCAAAACTTGGCTCGGGTTTTCAAAAAATTGGGTTTTATGGGTCTGGAAATTGAACAAACCCGAGCCAAATTTGGGTTACAAATGTGTATTATCGTGTTCTATACGCTTTTTACCCCTCAATTTCCCTGATCTTCATAGCCCTCCCCACTATCGGGGGGCGTGTCTTTAGATTGATGGATAATGGGTAAATGCTTAATTCCCATTCAATTTCATCACTAGATACGACTAAAACACCAAAAACAAAATACCAAAAAAAATACCTGAAAAACACATTGTTGCGTCTCCTGTATATTAACCGATTTATCTATATATAGCACTATGAATGTTGTGCTCTACCAACCTTTCAAATATTTTGTTATGCTGCCTCAAAAAGAAAATTCACTTGCCACCCATGCACCCTATTGAGGTTTGGGGACGAGGACACTGAGGAGTGGTTAAGAAATGCAGAGGAAGCTAAACACAGGCAAAGAACTGTAATTAGGGCAGAACTGAAAAAGAAAGGTGCAATCACCAAAGACACACTTCTGACAGTTAAGGCCAGGCAAATTGGCTCAAGTCAAGCTCTGCCTGAAGACAAATCTGAGGATATCTTGACACAAACCGAGGCAGCTCAGACCCTAACTACACCAGAACTACCAAACAACTCTGATGACCCCAATAGGAAGCAAGAGGACAAGACTGTTGACCTAGGATTAGGGAATACACCAACAAACCTCAATCTATCGGTCGAATTGGCTCTCAGTAGGCCTAGGCCTAATTCCCAGACCCAAGGCCATGAATGCAGCCTTGCTAGAACTAGGCCTAGCCAAAGACAGAAATCCTCAGATTCCTCAGCATACCATCATTCCCATGTCACCAGAATCTCACCACAGGACAGGAGAAATGGCAGGTTGACTCAGCTTGCCCAAGAAACCCCCATATGTAGGTACCACAGACGGGGAACATGTCGGCACGGCAAATTTGGGACAAAATGTGAGTACCGTCATCCTAAGGTCTGTCGTAAACTCCTAAATCATGGGCCAAATAGAGACCAAGGATGCCAACTAGGGAAAAAATGCTCATTTCTCCACCCTAAGATGTGCGAGGACTCCATCTCCAAGCAGGAATGTTTGAATAGTAACTGTAAATTACCTCACATCAAAGGGACAAAGAGACACCAAGCCAAGCAAGATGTAAATCCAGTACTGGTACCTGCCACCGCTCAAGTGCCCCACATGGCCTCGAAGAAAGTCGACGCTGTCCAGGATACAAATTCAGCCCCTGCTTTTTTAGAATTAATGGTGGGGGTGAAAAGGACCCTCGACACGCTAACAAAAGCCATGGAGTCACAAGCGTCCATAATCAGCACACACCTAATGGGCAATCAACACAACAATGTCCCAACACATACCCAAATGTTTCCATGGCTAAATGCCATGAAATCATGCTAGAAAATGCAATGATGGGCAATATTCAAGGTCTATTCCCTAAGACAAATAAAAGCAAAATCCCCTTCATTGCTGAGCTTGCCGAAGAAAATGACCTAATGTTCATTGCCCTGACAGAGACTCATCTCAAAAGTGAGGTGAGTGATGCAGAAATAATAGTGGCAAATTACACCTCCTACAGAGCAGATCGTGAAAATAGAAGCCATGGTGGAGTCATCACATATGTAAGAAATGACCTAGCCTCAGATACAAAACCAATACTAGTCTACTCTGATACTCAAGTAGAAATGCTGGCTCTCCACATTAAGTCACTCAATGTAATAATTCTCAATTGCTATCACCCCCCATCATGCACCCTTGAAAGTTACAATAATTCACACAGCAGAATCGACAAGCTAATCGACGATATGCCAACCCCAACACCAGACATCATCATCTGCGGAGACTTCAACTTTCCTATCATCCATTGGCCAGAAGGAAAGGTCTCAGGAGGTACCAGAGAGGAGCAAGCACAAGCCAGGCTTCTCCTTAAACTCTCTGACAAGCTTTTCCTCACACAACTGATAACCAAGCCTACCAGAGTCAATAACACACTCGACCTCCTCTTCACTAACAACCAGGATATAGTTGCCGACTACTCAGTGGAGAAAACAATATTCTCTGACCACAGCCTTGTAACTATACACACTATGTACAGGAAGGCTGGGGCTCAAGCTGAAACTGTAACTCCGCCAACAAACCCATTCTCAAATTTGAACTTCTTCAGTGAAGCAATTGACTGGGTAAATCTCCAAACTTCCCTCTCCCAGACAAATTGGGACCTGATCCTCCATGACAAGGATCCAAATGCCATGCTTGACACCATCCTCAGCACCCTACTGAAGGAGTGTCAGCATCACATTCCCCAAAGGAGGAAACCTTCCAACGCTCGGCACCTCAAAATCCCGAGGGACCGAAAAATCCTAATGCAGAAAAGATCATCACTCAACAAACAGCTCAATAACACCCAAAACAAAACGAGGAAGCTTGCACTATCTACCAAGATTGCAAGCATAGAAACTCAAATTAAAGCATCCCATGAGCGTCAAAAGCAAAGAGAGGAAGATCGTGCAGTACTGAACATCAAGCGGAACCCCAAATTCTTTTACAGTTACTGCAGGCGCTTCTCAAAAATTAAGACGCAAGTGGGGCCATTAAGAACAGAGGATGGTGAAGCTGTAAACGACCCCAAAGATGTATGTCGGATCCTGCGAACACAGTACGAGAATGTCTTCAGCACACCACGGCCAGCAACTGCAATCCAGGACCCCAAAGCTTTCTTCACGGAAGACACTCCACAACCGACTCGACTAAGTGATATTGAACTGACTGAGGCAGACCTACGAAAAGCCATCAAAGAACTGAGAATGAATGCAGCTGCTGGTCCTGATGGAGTACCAGCCATACTACTGATTAAATGCTGTGACGCCCTGATTCCTCCTATCTGCAAGCTTTGGAGACACTCAATGGACACAGGCACAATTCCATCCTCACTAAAACAGGCCATCATTACTCCAGTCTACAAGGGTGGTGAAAAGAGCCTGGCGAAGAACTATCGACCGGTAGCTCTAACATCCCACCTCATCAAGATATTTGAAAAAGTCCTGAGGAACAAGCTTGTCAACTTCCTGGAGAAAAATGGCCTTATGAACTCCAGCCAGCATGGCTTCCGGAAAGGCAGATCATGCCTTTCGAAGCTCCTGGCACATCATGACTGGCTACTCCACAGGCTTGCAGAGGGAGAAAATGTGGATGTCGTGTTTCTAGACTTTGCTAAAGCATTCGACAAGGTGGATCACGGCATCCTCCTTCACAAGATTAAGAAACTCGGCATCCAAGGCAAAATAGGTGTGTGGCTGCACAGTTTCCTCTCCGCAAGAACGCAGACTGTTGCTGTTAAGGGCCACACATCTGAAAAGTCCCACGTCATTAGTGGAGTACCCCAGGGATCAGTATTAGGACCTCTGCTC
The DNA here is from genome assembly GCA_032716605.1 of Paralithodes platypus. NCBI lineage: Eukaryota > Metazoa > Arthropoda > Malacostraca > Decapoda > Lithodidae > Paralithodes > Paralithodes platypus. The sequence goes on along the minus strand of CM064504.1, from coordinate 22,897,223 downwards.
TTCCTTATACTGATAGGGGACATTGATGATGGCGTTGGTCAATCAGTTATCTCTTCCTTTGCTGACGATACGAACATAAGTCGTGTCGTAAGAAATGAAGAGGATATTCATAATCTCCAGGATGACCTCGACAAAATCTACAAATGGGCAGACGAAAACAACATGACCTTCAACGAAGAAAAGTTTGAAGCGTTACGATGTGGCCCGAAACAAACCCTCAAGGACACCACCAAACTACTCACTGCAGGCGGCCACGACATCACCCCCAAGCCACATGTGAGATGCCTAGGTGTGCAATTGTCCGACGATGCCACATTTCAACACCACATTTCTGCAGCTGTCAAGAAAGCCAAGGGAATGGCCGGATGGATTCTACGGACGTTCAACTCCAGGGAACAAGAAACAATGCTAACTCTCTGGAGGTCTATGGTACAACCCTTCCTTGACTACTGTAGTCAACTATGGTCGCCACACAAAAAGGGGTACATACGAGATCTTGAGTCCGTCCAGAGGTCCTTCACTAGAAACATTCGGGGGATGAAGGACCTTAGCTACTGGGACCGGCTCAAGAAGCTAGGGCTGTACTCTCAGCAGAGAAGGCGAGACAGGTACTGCGCAATTTATGTGTGGAAAATCCTGGAGAAGCTGGTTCCAGATCCAACTGGTAATGAACTCCAGGAAAAAACAAAATGGTCGGACTGGAAGGAAGTGTGAGAGGAGATCCCTCCCAACACAGGCACCAGAACGAGTGAGATCCCTCCTCGCGTCCAGCCTAGGCCACAATGGACCAAAAAATTTCAACTCGCTGCCCAAGGAAGTGCGAGACATAGTAGGTTGCCCGGTAGACAGGTTCAAAGGGTTATTAGACAAGTTTCTAAAGACCCTCCCAGATGAACCACCAGTGTCTGGATACACTGCTAACTGCCGGGCGGCCTCAAACTCTATACCGGACCAGACGGACCTCCTTCGAAGGGACGCACGGGACGGACGCAGCGGTGGCGGACCACGACTGTGAGGACGGGACCTCTAGACGACTTCAAGTAAGATTCAAGTAAGATAGCCTAAGCCTACTGTAGTCTCACTATATAATATCGTATTCAAAACACCTTTCATCATCCATGAAGCAATTATTTGAAGATTTATATTATTTGAATGATGTGGTCTTGTGGATACTGGATCGTACAATAAAATATGAAAATTCGTAATGAACATTTTCAAAATGCGCCGAGCATGTGGTGCAGAGTTGGTGCGACGAGTGAGACGAGTTGGTAGATGCGCCGAGTTCACCTGATACCGTTTTTACTAGGATAATGGCCTAATATCGGGTTTTATAAATGTGATCAAAATTATTCTCCCACAGTGGATTATACATGAGTACAGTATAGGCCTATAAGGATTCCATAGACCTGCATTGTCCCTAATAAATTATGTATAGGCCTAGGCTAATAAGGCTGCGAGCCTAGCCTATTCCCTATAATTATCCTTATAGGCCTAATTATCATAATTTAGGCTAATCTCTATATTGGTGACCGTCAACTCAACCATTAGACCATTTCAACCAGTACCAACTACCAAATCAACCAATACAGTTAGCCTAGGTTAGGTTAGTACTATATTTTGGCACTGGTTTGGTTGGTCTGGGTTAATTTGGCACTGGTTGAAATGGTCTACTGGTAGTCTGGTTGAGATGACATGGAACCCTCTATATTTTGTGCCGTTTTGGTTGAGAGATGCCTAGGTAGCGAATTAACGCACAAAAGCTTACCTTACCGTAAATTTAAACTCCAAAGCGAGTTAGGACTAACTCGCTACCTGGTCATCTCGCAACCTAAACCCGATCAAATTACTTCATTTAAGAACTAAAAACTCCTAGCCTACTTTGTTGCATCATTGCTTGCTGCTGTTGTGTCATAGGGTTATTCATGGTGTCTTATGCTCGATATGATCCTTAGGCTTCTTCTTCTTATTGTTTAAATGTGCAGTTTGCTTGGAGGGTTGTCTCCAGATTACTGCACAGGCGTTTCTCTTCTTCTTCTTCTTGTTTAAATGTGCAGTTTGCTTGGAGGGTTGTCTCCAGATTACTGCACAGGCGTTTAGATGGGACAGAGTAAGAATAGAAGGGGAAAATCATAGAATGAGGAATGAAAAACTACTCAAAATTAGTCACTGAAGCCCCCCAACCGCGTCAAGGAGAGTAGTATCAGGGGGGCACAGGCGTTTAGATGGGACAGAATAAGAATAGAAGGGGAAAATCATAGAATGAGCAAGGCCCAATTAACCCTGCCGCAGACCAACACAGGCAGGATTAATGCAAGGAAGAATGTGGAATACATGAGGATAGACGAAGAACGAGGGATTTGATGTGACAAGTGACCACAATATGTTGTGGATGCAGTATGCCTATGGGAGGGAGAGAAAGGAAACTAGGAAACCAAATGGTAAGAAATGGAAACTGAAACAAGCAGACTGGGTAAAATTCGGGGTGAACTGGAGGGATGACGGAGGGGTAGACAGAATGAATGAAGAGTTCACCAAGACAGTGAAAGAAGTAGCTGAAAGAAGAGTTGGGAGGAAAAAGAAAAGAAATAATAGGAGACCCCAGAGGAGATGATGGAACCAAGAAATCGAATCCGTCAGGAAAAAAAGAAAAGAGAGCAACCGAAGGTGTAGAAGACTGAGGAGGTCCAAGGACAACGGTGAGAACGAACGGGTCGCATATGAGGAAGCATGGGAGGAATACAAGAAGCACAAAAGTATAACAGGCTTAATAAGGAAAGCGAGAGTAAAAGCCGAAAAGGATGTAGTAGATGAGCTGAAGGCAAGGGGCGGTGAGGTCAGTAGAGAATGGTATGCCTTCTTAACCTAACAAGTGCGCATGGGGATAATTAGACACCTCTCCCTGTGCGCATGTATTTGAGGTGTTTCCGTCACTAAAATATTCATTGTACCATTAATAGCATTAACCCTTCTTTAGCGGCCTATGCGGTTTATTTATATGTACCGCCCAGCGGGGTGTTTTTAGCCAAAATAGGGCTGTTTACGTGATAATTTTCATGCCTAAATAAGACCCAGAACGTAAAACAAGTATCTATCCCTGAAAGGGCATAAACAGAGCTTTCGAATGACACCATAACGATCCTTTTATGATGGCTAGTTTTCTTGCAATAACCGTGCAACGCGAGTGCAAAAAGCAGGTAATTAGCCACTTTCCCGATACAATTCCGTATATAGCGAGTGAGAGAGGGAGGAGGGAGCTGAGATTCGTGTCAGTAGGTTCGCCGCGGTGGTCTGGAGCAGTCATACGCTCGCTAGTCTCCTGCCACCACTTGTCTCTCTCTCTCAGCAACATTACGTGCTGAAATTGCCACTCGACCTATGTCGAGCGCCGCCACATAGTCCAGCTTTATTAAATACGACTTATGTGGTGAGCCGCTTTTTAAGGGTTAATACTTATCCATACGCGCCTATTATGGGTTGATTATAAAGGTATTAACCTGAAACAACAATAAAACGAGTGAAAACAGCGTTTGGATGGTCAAAATCGGAGATATAGCCCGCGAGTTGTATAATGCATGGGTGAGGCAAGCTGCTTTCCCGCCAATTTCCCCCAAGGCCACTGAGACACAGTCGATCGATACTCTCTCTCTCTCTCTTGCACTCGCTTGCCATCAGTGATGACAACGCCCTGCTTGCAACTCGCTAATGTTAGCACGAAAATATACCTCAGAATAAGGGAATAACAGGGAAAATAGGTGATAACTGAAGGAGAGGAGGAAAGTGGGGAAGGAGGGGAGGTAGAGGACTGAGATTTTGCATGGCCCAGGGGCCAAAAAAAAAAAAAAATAAATAAAAATTTCGATGTCAAAAGTTGATTTTTTTTTCTCTGACTCTTAAGAGTCTTCCCGCAGTCCGCCGGGGGAACTCTTAAGAGTCTCCCCTCAGTTCCCGGGTTAAGGGGAGAGCAAGAGAGGTGAGAAGGAAACCGGAGAAAGCTAGGGCAGTAAAAGAATTTGGGAAAACATAGGTGGTGCTAATGAGGTGGAGGATAGGGGCAAACCCAACCTGATAATAGGAAGAAAGATACCTGAGATGCGGTCTAGGAACGGTGTTACCGCATCTCCAGCTTGTCACAGCCATGCGACAGAACCAACTAAGCCTTCGGACAGCCTCCCCCCTGCCATCCAGACCCACGACAACCCTGCCCCTGCCCGTATAGCCAAGATAACGGTGGAACGAGTGGGACACGTCCGTCCCGAGTGGACCACACCAGTCACCCACGCCGAGTCATTTTCTTTAATCACCAGAGCCAAAGAAAATTACCATCGCAGGGGTAACTATTACAAACCCCCCTCAGCCAGCCCAGTAACTCCTCAACCTAGCTACACAACCACAGGTGGTACCAGGTTGTTACCTAAATTACCTTTCATATTCCCTATCAAAGAACCTAAAGCTCTTTCAGAACCAAAACCTCTCTTCCCCAGATTACCTTTCATATCCCCTATCAAGGAACCTAAAGCTCTTGCATCCATTCAATCTAAACCATTGTCCCGGGTTAAAGTCACTCATAAACCAAAACTTGCCTATCATTCCAGCCAACAATAAGTCTTAACCCCCAGAATCAGTCATCATCCATTGTAAGAAACTCATCCGCTTCCTTTCCCACCAGGAAGCCATCACCCCATAATGTGTACAGATCTGCCCTGAGGAATCTTCCTCCAGCTACATCTACAAGGGCCAGCCAAAAGTCCAGGCGCACCACTCCCAGGACTACAAGGACCTAACCACCACGCGCGGACACCACCCCAGCGCCTTTGATCCTCTCAAGCCGGGCGCCTTAAGTCTGGGCAAGAATATTCACAAGTACTCAGCCAGTCTGGACATCAGTATGGCATTCAGCTCTGAGCTCCCATCCTGAGCACACCTACCTCACCTCTCTCTCTCACAACCAACCATTCACCATGAGTTCAGCAACTCCCATCCTTGCTGGACTTGTAAAATGGTTCAATGTGAAGAAGGGGTACGGCTTCATCACCCCTGACGACGGCACCAAGGACATCTTCACCCACAAGGGCGCCATCAAGAAAAACAACCCCCTTAAGGCTGTGCCCTCCCTTGATGATGGAGAAAGGGTGGAATTTGTGGCAGTGGCTGCTCCCAGAGGTCCTGAAGCCAGACAGGTGACGGGACCAAAGGGCGCCGCTGTCAAGGGCTCCACTCACGCCAGGGACCTCCTGAAGGAGGGGCAGAAGGAGTCAACCAGCAGGAGACCCACCAGGCCGAGCCCAAAATCCAATACCACATCTTTTTCCATCATAGATGTGGTTATTAGGACGGCTATGGCTCTGGCTGGAGACGACACCTCCCTCCTGCAGCAGATTCTGCCCGCCCTCCTGAAGGAGAACAACCTCCCTGTAATATCCATCCCAGCCAACCTTCCAGGGAGCCACCAGAGAACACCGAGGCAGAGGAACACACCGGCTCCAAAACTTCTCCTGCCTCGCCCTCTGAATAGGAAAAACTGCCCACCACCACCTTCAGAGGGGCCTGCACCAGCACCCACCAAGCCGAAGGTCCTGACTCTGACTCCCTTCATCGACCTTTTCACTGCAGAATGCAACCCTGAAGAGGACAAGACTCCAGCACCACCTATGGAGGTCGAGGAAGCCCTCCCACCACCACCACCACCACCTTCAGTAATCACGGCTATGACTGCAACCACTACACCACCACCTGAGTTAGCAGAACATGTAGAAGCAGCCTCCATGCCCACCATTGAGATTGCGAGCCCCAAAGCCAAAAAAATGAAGAAGCAGAAGAAAACACCAGCAGTAGCAAAGGAGACATTACCAGCTGCAACTTACGAGCCCCAGCCACCAACACCACAATCAGCAAAAACTCCAAAAACTCCTCACCAACTGTTCATGGAAATCTGTTATCCACACCTCGAAACAGACTTCAACATGTCCATGAGCTATGCCTACAAGGACTGCATAATACCTGAGTTCCACGGATTCCTGTCCTACTGTATGGAGAATTGGAAAAGAGACGGCTGCAACTGCTACTTCCACACGAAGGACCCCAAGACCAACTACGTGACTTGCAGCGTAACAGTGGAGGAAGCTCTAAAACGCGGCTTCCCAGACCTTCCGAGGAAATAAAAACTCACCACCACCACCACCACCCATCACCTTCACCACCATCACCCCAGCCTCACACGCCCCCGACCAGACATGGCAGATGATACCCGTGCCAGCGAGGAGCCTCCCCGAACGCGCCCCTGTCGACCTTGCCCTAGCCAGTCTCTTCAGCAGCTAAACCAGAAAAACACTCAGGCAGTTCCAGTCAAGCCTGAAAACCTTTTTCTCCTGCTACAATTCACTTCATCCAACTATTTCTTGTCCTATCCCCACTTCCCCCTAACCCCCTGTCACTACTCAATTTGATTGATTGACATCAGTATAAAAACAAAAATTTCACAACTCTTTCCCTCTGACTAAAAAAGCCCTCACCACTACTTATCCCTACCACTAAATTTTGTTTTCTCTTTTTCTACCACTAAAAATACCTTCATTCTTCAAAACTTTCTCTACTACAATCATCCTCCTACTATAATTTCTAGGTTGTGTGTTCTTGACCCCATAGCCATGCAGCGGCGCCCCTGGCGATTGGGGGGGAGGGCCCCTTCCAGTGGCGGCACCATGTCTCGCGTCTCATGGGTTCACCACGCAGCCTCACGGGTCTCACATGACGAAAACATATCAAATCCATGAGGCTCACAACCCCCCCCCGAACAGACATGTCGGAATGGCATGGCATGTGATACCCAAGCCAGCAAGGAGTCACCCCCAACGCGCCCCTGTCGACCTTGCCCTGGCCAGTCTCTTTAGCAGCTAAATCAGGAAAACCCTCAGGCAGCTCCAGTTAAGCCTGGACACCTTTTTCTCCTGCTAAAATTCACTTCATCCAACTAATTCTTGTCCTATCCCCACTTCCCCCTAACCCCCTGTCACTACTCAATTTGACTTGACTTGACATCAGTAACTAAGCTTGCCTTTGGTATTAATTTATCTGGGTAAAAGCAGCCAGAATAGCTGGTGTTCACACTTGAAGCTGTGTGCAGTGATCGGAGACGACCAGGTCGGGTTCCCCCCTTCAGGAAGAGGACTAGCTTGTGCAACCCACTTTGGGCCCCACCTTCCTGGCCTTCGATGCTGTGCCCAGACCAAGTGAATAAGGATTCCTGTCTTGTTCCTTTCAAGGGATTAATAGGATAGTGCAGTACTTAGAGACGACCAGGTCGGGTTCCCCCCTTCAGGAAGAGGACTAGATTGTGCAACCCACTTTGGGCCCCACCTTCACTGGCCTCTATTTACTGTATTAGCCTAGCTTGTGGTTCCAGAGATAAAAGCAGCCAGAATAGCTGGTGTTCACACTTGAAGCTGTGTGCAGTGATCGGAGACGACCAGGTCGGGTTCCCCCCTTCAGGAAGAGGACTAGCTTGTGCAACCCACTTTGGGCCCCACATTCCTGGCCTTCGATGCTGTGCATAGACCAAGTAAATAGGATTCCTGTCTTGTTCCTTTCAAGGGATCATAAGGATAGTGCAGTACTTAGAGACGACCAGGTCGGGTTCCCCCCTTCAGGAAGAGGACTAGATTGTGCAACCCACTTTGGGCCCCACCTTCACTGGCCTCTATTTACTGTATTAGTCTTGTGGTTCCAGAGGAGATTGCAAGGGAGGAATTTAATTGTCCCAAACCCTAGACTAATCATAGTGTCACTGGATAGACTGCTTGCACCTCTATACAGACCATTATGCTAGTCGCCATAACCCCCCACCAAACCCTGTAGCAGAACTCCGGCATACTCTTAGTAAGTCCCTGCTCACGCGGAGTGCAAGAGGAACCCGAGTGTCTCCCGTGGTAGGCGCAGAGGGACAATTAAGGAGCTGTAAGGACCTAGGAGTGTAGCCTAATCCCGGACCAACATCCGGAAGTACCACGCCCAGCCGCCCTCCTGGACCACTGGATTCTCCCTCGATCTACGGCACCTCTTCACTCCCGCTCTCCTTTAAGTGCCTTACTACGGTTTATGGGTATAGAGTTGTCTCAGGGTAGTGGTTGAAGTTATCTTCAGGGGTTCTCACTAAGTAACGTCTCACGAGAGGGCTTTCCTCTCTCTACTTAAATTGACGTTAATCTGCCCACTTGCCGGGACACATTAGACATAACTATCAGGGGATCCTTATATACGCACATTCCCGGGTTATTGGTCTCCCATAGCCCGTCAGAGGGGGCGTGCCTATACAAGACCCACAGCATATGACATACACACATATTTACACGTAACCTTGTTCCCTTTTTTTTTTTTAAAAGACCTCCGTCTACGTATTGTGAAAAACCTGCTATCCTCCGGCAAATTGTGGGGTTGAGTGAGTGAAGGGGGGGACAGTGAATGAAGGAGGATACATGTTTTTCATAATACGTGTTGCTAGCCCCAAACGCGCGAGCAACTGTGGCTTTCAACCATCCGACACATCCCCTTTTATTTATGTGCATCACACATGTTACATACAAATAAAGTTTATGTTTTGTTTTACCCTACTGTGGAAAGATTACGGATACACCACTCCTGCCCGGGCCTCACACAGTGGCATGACCCAGTCCTGTCGAACTGAGCTCATGACGCTGGTGGCATTGCCCCGGAGGATAGCCATCCCTAGTCTTTGCTTGAGCCAGAGGGTTTCCCGGGGTTCTCCTGAAACTTCTCTGATTTTACGGCCTATTTCATTCACCATCTTAAGGGTGGTAGGGCTGAAGACTCCTGAAGTTCCCTTGTATAACTTCTAGCCTCATTCACTTAACATTCTGTCAGGTTCATAACTCGAATAGATCTCACTCTATCTCAGGTCCCGACGATTGTTGTATCAGCCTTCCGCATCTTGCTAGTTGCCCACACAAGTAGTTTTAGAATAAATAATCTTGCCAGGTGAGATCTAGCACACCTGTAGAATTCAGTTCATTTGTGAGCCTTTCAGAGCCCACCTTATTGTTGATGACCACTTGGTCATTGTTGCTTTAGAGTCAGTTAACGTCACTATTGCCGGGGACATCATAGTATGATCCAGACGACATCTGCCATTACTGCACTCTTGTTACCTTGCTGAGATCTCGCTTGAGATCTAGTTGAGTGGGAGGTAAGCCTCCACTATTTTGGATACTCTATAATTGTATCCGAGGAGTTATTGTTAAATTGAGTCCGGACCCATTGTTCGACTCTTGCCTTATAATTGCTAATCATATTATTATTTGTATGCTCTATTTACCATTGTTGCCATTTTGATGATCTCAGTGTTCCAGAGTTAAATATATTGCTCCTCCATGAACCAGGTGTAATGTGAATAAAACCCATGTTAACTTGTCGCCTGTGTACTTATTCTCCTGCCGTGTTGTCTCTTTATTAAAGTTAAAGGTATACTTCTCCAGTTAGAGAGTTAATCATTGCACTCAGAATATCTCGCGTTCCAATTTGGACCGGGCATAACAATACCAGTAGATGAAAATATGGATTACGAGATCAGTAGGGAAGAGATATTGAAATATGTTAAGAAACTGAAGACTGGTAAAGCCGCAGGAAATGACGAGATCCCATATGAATTCTATAAAGAGGGTGGGAATGGAGTAATTGAAGGTATGAATTTAAGAAAGTGTAGTCAGGAGAGAGAGTGGCCGTATAAATGGAACGAGAGTCGGGTAACCCTCCTACACAAAGGGGGTTACAAGAGTAAGAAAGAGCTGGAAAACTACCGACCAATAACACTAACGGACACAATTTCCAAGGTATTCTGTGGGGTGCTGAATGAAAGGCTGAAAGGGATCTTTGAAAGGAACAGAGTGATGGGTGAAAAACAGAATGGGTTTCGAGTGGACAGAAGAGGGGAAGATAACATGTCTGTAGTGAGATAAGTGATAGAAAATACGAAAAAGTCCGGACAGAAGGGATACTTCGCCTTCCTAGACATAGAGAAAGCATATGACAGAGTGAACAGGTACAAGTTGTGTAGGCTGCTTGAAACAGTAGGTGTGAGTGAAAAGATAATAAACATCATAAGAAGTATGTATGAGAATACCAGAGCTAGATACAGTATGGGGGATATAGAGACAGACTGGGTCGAAAACAAGCGGGGAGTTAGACAGGGCTGTGGGCTATCCCCGCTCCTGTTTGGGATGTACACAGAGGAACTATGCTGCAAGAATGAAAGAAGCTGGCAGGGGAACACTAATTGGGAATGAACGTCTGAGTATCTTGCTATATGCAGATGATGTGGTGATCATGAGCAACAACCGAGAGGATGCTAGATGTGGTGTCTGAATATGGGAATGATCTGAATGTGAGTTTTAGCAGGGAGAAAAGTAAAGTGCTAGTAGTGAATGGGGATGAAACGGATGTGGGTGCGACGTGGCTACTTGGGAATAATATTATTACCCAAACAAATGAATACAAGTACCTGGGGATGACAGTGGATGCAAGAGGATGCGAGAAAACAAAAGATGAGAGACTAACAAGAGCGAGCCAGTGGGTGGGAAGACTTAGTAGTGCTGCAAGGTGTAGAGCGAACAAGTATGAAGTAGTGCGAGGAGTATGGAAGGGTATGGCTGTGCCGGGCCTGATGTATGGTCTGGAAACCATCCCGTGGACGGCGAATGACACGGCAAAGCTGGAAGTTGCCCAGAATAGGGTCGGAAGGCTCGCACTGGGAGCTAACAAGTAGCCTACACTGCAGTAGAAGCCTTGAGAGGTGATGCGGGGTGGAGCTCCTTTGAAGAAAGAATAGACAAGGGAGCCCTACAGTACCGGGTCAGACTGGAAAAAATGAATGGTGATAGATGGGCACGAAAGGTGTTTGAGTGGGCTAAGGAGAGCAGTAAGTGGAACAAGATGTGCGACAAAAAGATAGAGAAGCACAGAATACGTGGTATCATGATGGGGGAAAGTATGGAACTGTGGAGCCATGAGAGATGGAAGAAAGAGATCGGCAAACGGGTACAAAGTGTAGCAAGGGATGAATGGGTAGGGAATATGAGAATCAAGAGTTCACTAGATTTGTACATGTGCAAGCAACAGCCAAGAAGGGAGCCATTCTACGATGGGAGCATCGGAGGTGAACTCCTCTTCAAGGCCCGAACTAATCGCATGAGCTGAACAGCAGAACGTAAAGATGGTCAAATGAAGGCAACAAGGCATGCAAGATGTGCGAGAGCGGGGAGGATGAGACTGGAGCATATCCTCCTAAAGTGCAGAAAATATGAAGGAGAAAGGCGGGTAATGCTAAGATCCATAGTGCAAGAAATTGGTGCGGAGGAATGGAATGCAGTGGTAGGAAGGTATGAATGGGGGCTCGACGGAATAGTGATCTACCTGCTTGGCCTGAACGACCTAAACATGTGGAATGAGACCACTGCACGGAGTGTTAAGGACTACCTAGAGGGTGTGTGGAGGAAAAGATCAGCCTCACAATAGTGAGGCTGGGGTGAGAATGCCCACGGGGGAACAATCTTTTTACTCTCAACCTATCCATTTCCATTATAGTTTATAAGTTTATCCTGGGAGAGAGAGCCGATTCTAAGGCCACACCTCGACCAGTCGAGCGTGACTCTCGCACCAAGACCGAGATCAATGACAGCTGACAAGACCATGGCTCCCTCGCTAAATGAAGACGAAAAGAACATATTGTACGAATTGTTGGTGCATGCAGAATGGCCTCTGGAACCAGAAGTAGTTGTAAGTGCATATATGTAATTCATATTAGCCTATTGAATTCTCCTCGTTTCGATGGTATAATTTGACCGGGAATTATGAAGGAGTTCCATGGTAAGTTCTAAATTCACCAGGTTAGGGCCTACTGCTACTGGGCCTAGAGATGTAGCCCCAGTAAACAACTTGCCCCACACTTTTACAACAAACTCCGGTAAAAGTTTAGGGAAGGATGTAGTTTCCGGGTGTAGGCTATGGTTGTCATGTGGGCAGGTGGGCTCGCACTTACGTTCCCGTCTATTTCGATGCTATATTTTCTGCTATTTGCCCCCTGTCATTACTGCATGAATAGCCTACTACTTACTTTGAACTCCACAAAAAGAAGAAGAAGAAGAAGAAGGTTAGGCTACTAGGTTAGGTTAGGTTAGGTTTGGTTAGGCTAATGTATTTTTTATATCCAAAGGCATCCGCATAGTGTAAACAAGGTGGGCGGTACACCCGGTATTACCGGTAACTACATTCTTGCCAAAGTTTATCACCAACCATTTACGAGTTTTGGTATAGGCCTAGCCTATATTAAGCAAACCACCCACCAATTTTCATGACAATTTTGAAATGCATGTTGGAATCCCTATAGGCCTAAACTGTAGCCTACTTCATTTTTATGTAAGTTTGATAATTTGGAAAAATCGATTAAGGGAGAAAATTAACATTGAAAATTATGTGTAAAAAGTCTCCCATAAACGGCGGCCAGCTATGTTATTGTAATTTGCGGCCTAATTTCGTCTGTTAATTAACTTTCTCCTTAATTGGACCCCCTATGAAGTACAACAGATTATGATGACATAAGTGACGGGTGTTTAGAGGGGGCAGAGCTCCCCCTTCAACATATTACGTGTCCCACAGTAACTTCTATTATATAAACAACCCAAGAATTTTCACAGATTTAAAAAATTTCTTTTAGGATGTAATATAACCTATACTCCATGTTAAAATAAGTGTCAACCCTCGAAAAATTCTATTAAGGGAGATACAGAACCTAGAACCTGTAACGATAGTTGTCCCCATAGACGGCACACAACACGACTCGGCGAACCTCTTTCTCCCTGCCTTTCAGTCTAATTAACACTAGGAATTTACCTAATTTTCTATCCAACCAGCAGGGGTGTGGGGGCGGCAACCCCCACCCATAATACTAGGTTAGGTTAGGTAAGGTTGGTAGGTTAGGCTAAAATCTTTAATGTTGATTAATTGTTGGATAATGGATAATGAGCTTACTGGGTAAGTTCATTTTCTATCCCATGTACCATCCAACCAGCGGGGGTGTGGAGGCGGCAGCCCCCACTCATAATACTGTACTAGGTTAGGTTAGGTAAGGTTGGCAGGTTAGGCTAATATCTTTAATGTAGCTTAATTGTTAGAAAATGGATAATTAGCTTACTGAAAAATCTTAAAATCCGAGCCAACTTTTGCCAAAACTTGGCTTGGGTTTTTTTCATTTTGGGGTTTTCTTAAGTTGAAAAACAAGAAAACCCGAGCCAACTTCTTTTTTGCACTTACTGTCTTTTATGCAGCTGAAAAATCTTAAAATCCGAGCCAACTTTTGCCAAAACTTGGCTCGGGTTTTTTCATTTTGGGGTTTTCTCAAGTTGAAAAACAACAAAACCCGAGCCAACTTTCATCATAAAAGCCATTATATCGCCTTTTTATGTCTTTAACCCCACATTTTCCCTGATCATCATAGCCCTCCCCACTATCGGGCGCCGTGTCTTAAAATCGTTGGATAAAGGGGAAAACAATTTTTGCGGAGGTTGAAACTAATGTCAATCACATTATATTGATGCAAATAAACTAAAACTAAAAAAAAAATAATGAAAATAATTAATATTTTATATTAATATTAATTAATATTTTCCCGAGTTTTGGTCAATAGGCCTATTTACGAGCCGCACCACAGCTGGGATCTCATTTCTAATGGTAGTTTTGGGTTCCTATCATTTTATGTGTCATTGCTATAGGATTATGGATAGGCTAGGCCGGTAAACCTGACTTTTTGGACCGACAGCGATTTCAGTAAGTTTTATTTTGTTTTTTGTATTTTTTCCTTCAGATATAGCCTAGTGTTGTTTTATACTGAAGAGGAGCGGAAATGAGTATTTACCCATTATCCAACAATCTAAAAACACACCCCTATTAGACTATTTTTATTTTTTTTTCTAGGCTATTAGCCTCAGGGTGTCAATCCACAAAATATGAATTGTGTTATCATTATGGTTTATTATTTTGTTATCATTATAGCGCGGCGAAGGCGCGAGCTCTAGGGGGGTCCGGGGGCATGCCCCCCAGATTTTTTTTTTGAGAATTTAGGTGTCTAAAACAGTATTTCCTGCAATAAAAAAACAATCAAGATGGAAAATATGGAGACCAAAATTGTGTCAATTTAGCCTAGCCTACCTTTTTTTTTTGGGGGGGGGGAGTTTCTGTTATCATTATACAAAAAGTTCATTGCGTTATCACTCAAAAAAACAGCGTCGTTTGACACCCTGATTAGCCTAACCTAACCTAGTATATGGGTGGGGGCTGCCCCCCCCCCCCACTGTTTAGGTTACTTTTTTTTTTTTTTTTTGTGCCATTAGCCTAACTTAACAACCTAACCTAACCTAATCTAGTATATGGGTGGGGGCTGAAAAACTTATTGTTTTACAGTAGCCTAGGCCTATACATGTATTTTAGCGTTTTTTTCTTTTCTCCCTTATGATACATTTCCGCTCTTAATGCCATATATAGCAATGATGTATATGCTCTACCGGACCTATTAGGCCTAAACAGATCGATGGGCTAACTGTCGGTCCAAAACATCAGTATAACCGGTTAGGCCTATATAGTATAGGCTAGGCCTACTTTTTATCCACCGGAATTTTTTTTGGTCAATATTTACGAGTCACACCACAGCTGGAATCTAATTTCTAAGGGTAGTTTTGAATTCCTATCATTCTATGCTTCATTGCTATATACTTTTTATCCACCGGATTTTTTTTTTTTTTTTTTAGCATTAGGCTAGCCTAACCTAACCTAAAAACCTAACCTAACCTAACCTAAATGTATTTGGGGGCTATTAGGTTAGGTTTTTTGGTTAGGTTAATGCTAGCCTAAAAAAAAAAAAAAAAAAAAAATTCCCGGTGGCTAAAAAGTATATAGCAATGAAGCATAGAATGATAGGAACCCAAAACTACCGTTAAAAATGAGATCCCAGCTGTGGTGTGACTCGTAAATAGGCTATTGACCTTTTTTTTTTCTTGGCTTTAGGCCTAGTCTATTTATTATTTTTGTTGTTGTTATCATTAACCTAACCTAAATGTATTTGGGGCTATTAGGTTAGGTTAGGTTAGGTGTTTTGGTTAGGGTAATGCTAAACAAACAAAAATTAGGCCTAGCCTAAGCCAAGAAAAAAAATAATGGGTAGGATGTAGTGAGCGGGCGTACCGCCATCTTTGTTTACATTACGCGTAGTGGCGTCAGACCTTTCCCATCATGTTCCCGTCTAGTTTAACCTAACCTAAACTAACCTAACCTAACCTAGTATTCATGTAGTAATGACAGGGGGCAAATAGCAGAAAATATATCGTCAAAATAGACGGGAACGTAAGTGCGACCGCGGCGATCGCCCTATGTAAACAATAACGACCGTACGCCCGAACTCTACATCCATCCCAAAATATTTTCCGGTGGATAAAAAGTAGGCTAGGCCTAGTCTATATAGCAATGAAGCATAAACTGATAGGAACCCAAAACTACCACTAGAAATGAGATCCCAGCTGTGGTGCGGCTCGTAAATATTGACCTGTGTTTTTCAGGTAATTTGTTGTTTTTTATTTTTTATTTGATAGCCTAGGCTACAATGTTGTTTAGGCTAATACCGAGGA
Organism: Paralithodes platypus; assembly: GCA_032716605.1. NCBI lineage: Eukaryota > Metazoa > Arthropoda > Malacostraca > Decapoda > Lithodidae > Paralithodes > Paralithodes platypus. The sequence goes on along the minus strand of CM064504.1, from coordinate 22,881,546 downwards.
CCTTCGCATTTTAGTATTTTCAACATTAGCCTAACCTAACCTAACCGAAAACTAACCTGTCTCGCCGACGGACAGTCCAGTTTGAGAAAATTGTCATTTCATTTATTAGGCAACATTTTTTTGCTATTGGCCTGTCCGGTTCACCTATGTTAGGCAACATTTCGGACAGGACAGAAACTATCCTGTCCGAAAAATGAATCCTGTCATTTTGGTCACGCATCAGCCCTCACTACGTTGCCTATCGTACCAAATTTTAGGCAGGGTCAGACTCGAGCAAAACTATCCTGTCCGAAAATTGAAAATTCAAACTATCCTGTCCGTAAATGTATACTGCACTCTGAAGTCAGAGATACATGGTTTTAAGGCCAGATGTATCCAATTTGATTTCCTTAACAAGTTTTTAGTGGGGAACAAAAAAAATAAAAAAAATAAAATAAAAAAATAAAATAAAAAAAAAATTACAAAAAAATACAAAAAAAAAAAAAAAATACAAACAAAATAAAAAACACCAAAAACAAAGAAAACAAAAATGAAAAGGGGGGATTGGGCCTGAGTAAATAGATAGATAAATAGATATAATGCAATGGCATGCATCCCAAACTTCTAAATCATCTAAATCTCCAATAAGTTGATCTAAACTCCAAAATAAGGCATAACAAACTAGACTCCAGCTCAGATTAGGAATCAACAGCGAAATGTACATATGGAAGTACAAGTCTGTGATAATAGTAATAGTTTCGGTAAAAAGTGAGTGTTAAGACCGTATATGAAGCCATCTACTAAGGTCTCCAATCAATGATCTCTGGTACTAGTGCTCAATGATCTCTTTGAAACCGAACTTGAATTCGCCTTTAGGTAACAAAGTGAGCTGAAAGTTTTGTTTTGGTCTTAACCTAGCTCACTTTCTTAGGCAAATTCATGCCTCATGAGAGGGAAAACCATATGTCTTTCATTTGGGCACTGGTACACCCATTTCATGTGTACCTTGCAATGCTGATTCCAAATCTGCCATCAGAATGTCGATATCTCCAAAATTCATCGAGATATAGCATGAATTTGCCTTTAGGTAACAAAGAGAGCCAGATTAGGTAACAAATTTTGGTCAGGAAAGCTTTCACTATGGACTGGACAGTTACAATTTATGTTCCCAGTATGTATTTTGACTCCAACATTGTCTCTTAGGGCAAAAATGGCAGAAATAGGACTAGCTTTACCAGAACTTGGCATTAGGAGTAGAATTTGATGCTTATTCCAAATCTGGTGTCCAATTTGTAATAAGTAGGCAATTGGAAGAGATGGCGCCAAATAAGTGTTAAAGAAATGAAGAAATTGGCAATATTTCCTTTCTATGAAGATTAATTCAATTTCTAAGTGCATTTCTGAAATCAGCATCAAATTCTCCTCCCATTGCAAAGTTCTGGCTATGCTAGCCCTATTTCTGCCAGTTTTGCCTTGACTGCCAATGTTGGAGATGCTTAGGGAACATTTCTTGGCTCAGTTCAGTCCGAAAATGCTATGTAGCCCATTCTCTCAAGAGACTTGTAGTCTCCAGATCACTATCTAGTTGAAATCTCTTCTCACAATGTTCCCTAACATACGTATTATGGACAGGCCAGTTTCAAGATGACGTTCCCTAAAAAACTGTCCTATCCATAGAATAGGCAGATATAGGGCTAGCTACACCAGAACATTGTATTAGGAGTAGAATTTGATGCTGATTTCAAAAATGCATTCAGAAATTGGATTGCCCTGATAATTTAATACAAATACCAAAATCAATGAAAACTATCCTGTCCGAAATGCCATTTCGGACTGAACTGAGCCAAGAAATGTTCCCTAAGCATCTCCAATATTGGCTCTTAAGGCAAAACTGGCAGAAATAGGTTTAGCATACCCAGAACTTTGCAATGGGAGGAAAATTTGATGCTGATTTAAAAAAGGCACTTACAAATTGAATTAATCTTCATAGAAAGGAAATATTGCCAATTTCTTCATTTCTTTAACACTTATTTGGCTCCATCTCTTCCAATTGCTTACTTATTAAAACTTGGACACCATATTTGGAATAAGCATCAAATTACCTTCCTAATGCCCAGCTCTGGTAAAGCTAGTCCTATTTCTGCCATTTTTACCCTAAGAGCCAATGTTGGAGATGCTTAGGGAACATTTCATGGCTCAGTTCAGTCCGAAATGGCATTTCGGACAGGATAGTTTTCCTTGATTTTGGAATTTGTACTAAATTGTCAGAGCAATCCAATTTCTGATTGCATTTTTGAGATCAGCACCAAATTCTACTCCTACTGCAAAGTTCTGGTGAAGCTAGCCCTATATCTGCCTATTCTATGGATAGGACAGTATTTTAGGGAACGTCATCTTGAAACTGGCCTGTCCGTAATACATAATTGTTAGGGAACATTGTGAGAAGAGATTTCAACTAGATAGTGATCTGGAGACTGCAACTCTCTTGAAAGAGTGATCTACATAGCATTTTCGGACTGAACTTAGCAAGGAAATGTTCCCTAAGCATCTCCGACATTGGCTCTCAAGGCAAAACTGGCAGACATAGGGCTAGCATAGCCAGAACTTTGCAATGGGAGGAGAATTTGATGCTGATTTAAAAAAGGCACTTACAAATTGAATTAATCTTCATAGAAAGGAAATATTGCCAATTTCTTCATTTCTTTAAACACTTATTTGGCTCCATCTCTTCCAATTGCCTACTTATTAAAACTTGGACACCATATTTGGAATAAGCATCAAATTACCTTCCTAATGCCCAGCTCTGGTAAAGCTAGTCCTATTTCTGCCATTTTTACCCAAAGAGCCAATGTTGGAGATGCTTAGGGAACATTTCATGGCTCAGTTCAGTCCGAAATGGCATTTCGGACAGGATAGTTTTCCTTGATTTTGGAATTTGTACTAAATTGTCAGAGCAATCCAATTTCTGAATGCATTTTTGAAATCAGCACCAAATTCTACTCCTACTGCAAAGTTCTGGTGAAGCTAGCCCTATATCTGCCTATTCTATGGATAGGACAGTATTTTAGGGAACGTCATCTTGAAACTGGCCTGTCCGTAATACATAATTGTTAGGGAACATTGTGAGAAGAGATTTCAACTAGATAGTGATCTGGAGACTGCAACTCTCTTGAAAGAGTGATCTACATAGCATTTTCGGACTGAACTTAGCAAGGAAATGTTCCCTAAGCATCTCCGACATTGGGCTCTCAAGGCAAAACTGGCAGACATAGGGCTAGCATAGCCAGAACTTTGCAATGGGAGGAGAATTTGATGATGATTTAAAAAAGGCACTTACAAATTGAATTAATCTTCATAGAAAGGAAATATTGCCAATTTCTTCATTCTTTAACAATTATTTGGCTCCATCTCTTCCAATTGCTTACTTATTAAAACTTGGATACCATATTTGGAATATGCATCAAAATATCTTCCTAATGCCAAGCTCTGGTAAAGCTAGTCCTATTTCTGCATGGTTTGCCCTTAGCGCCAATGTTGGAGATGCTTAGGGAACATTTCATGGCTCAGTTCAGTCCGAAAATGGCATTTTTACAGGATAGTTTTGCTTGATTTTGTAATGTGGAACAAGCCATTAGAACAATCAAATTTCGGAATGCATTTTTGGAATCAGCATCAAATTCTACTCCTAATGCAAGGTTTTTGGTGAAGCTTGCCCAATGTCAGCCAATTGTACAGATAATATTAAAGTTATGTTTCCTTGTCAATATGTAGTAAGTAAGAGATGACGTTCCCTAAACCATATCACATCTGTAAGATTGGCAGAAATAGGGCGAGCTTTACCAACACTTTGCACTAGGAGTAGAATTTGATGCTTATTTCAAAAATGCATTCAGAAATTGGATTGCTCTGATCATTTAATACAAATTCCAAAATCAATGAAAACTATCCTGTCCGAAATGCCATTTCGGACTGAACTGAGCCAAGAAATGTTCCCTAAGCATCTCCAATATTGGCTCTTAAGGCAAAACTGGCAGAAATAGGTCTAGCATAGCCAGAACTTTGCAATTGGAGGAGAATTTGATACTGATTTCAAAAAGGCACTTACAAATTGAATTAATCTTCATAGAAAGGAAATATTGCCAATTTCTTCATTTCTTTAACACTTATTTGGCTCCATCTCTTCCAATTGCTTACTTATTAAAACTTGGACACCATATTTGGAATAAGCATCAAATTACCTTCCTAATGCCCAGCTCTGGTAAAGCTAGTCCTATTTCTGCCATTTTTACCCAAAGAGCCAATGTTGGAGATGCTTAGGGAACATTTCATGGCTCAGTTCAGTCCGAAATGGCATTTCGGACAGGATAGTTTTCCTTGATTTTGGAATTTGTACTAAATTGTCAGAGCAATCCAATTTCTGAATGCATTTTTGAAATCAGCACCAAATTCTACTCCTACTGCAAAGTTCTGGTGAAGCTAGCCCTATATCTGCCTATTCTATGGATAGGACAGTATTTTAGCGAACGTCATCTTGAAACTGGCCTGTCCGTAATACATAATTGTTAGGGAACATTGTGAGAAGAGATTTCAACTAGATAGTGATCTGGAGACTGCAACTCTCTTGAAAGAGTGATCTACATAGCATTTTGGACTGAACTTAGCAAGGAAATGTTCCCTAAGCATCTCCAACATTGGCTCTAAGGCAAAACTGGCAGACATAGGGCTAGCATAGCCAGAACTTTGCAATGGTAGGAGAATTTGATGCTGATTTAAAAAAGGCACTTACAAATTGAATTAATCTTCATAGAAAGGAAATATTGCCAATTTCTTCATTTCTTTAACACTTATTTGGCTCCATCTCTTCCAATTGCTTACTTATTAAAACTTGGACACCATATTTGGAATAAGCATCAAATTACCTTCCTAATGCCCAGCTCTGGTAAAGCTAGTCCTATTTCTGCCATTTTTACCCTATGAGCCAATGTTGGAGATGCATAGGGAACATTTCATGGCTCAGTTCAGTCCGAAATGGCATTTCGGACAGGATAGTTTTCCTTGATTTTGGAATTTGTACTAAATTGTCAGAGCAATCCAATTTCTGAATGCATTTTTGAAATCAGCACCAAATTCTACTCCTACTGCAAAGTTCTGGTGAAGCTAGCCCTATATCTGCCTATTCTATGGATAGGACAGTATTTTAGGGAACGTCATCTTGAAACTGGCCTGTCCGTAATACATAATTGTTAGGGAACATTGTGAGAAGAGATTTCAACTAGATAGTGATCTGGAGACTGCAACTCTCTAGAAAGAGTGATCTACATAGCATTTTCGGACTGAACTTAGCAAGGAAATGTTCCCTAAGCATCTCCGACATTGGCTCTCAAGGCAAAACTGGCAGACATAGGGCTAGCATAGCCAGAACTTTGCAATGGGAGGAGAATTTGATGCTGATTTAAAAAAGGCACTTACAAATTGAATTAATCTTCATAGAAAGGAAATATTGCCAATTTCTTCATTCTTTAACAATTATTTGGCTCCATCTCTTCCAATTGCTTACTTATTAAAACTTGGACACCATATTTGGAATAAGCATCAAATTACCTTCCTAATGCCCAGCTCTGGTAAAGCTAGTCCTATTTCTGCCATTTTTGCCCTAAGAGCCAATGTTGGAGATGCTTAGGGAACATTTCATGGCTCAGTTCAGTCCGAGAATGGCATTTCGGACAGGATAGTTTTCCTTGATTTTGGTATTTGTATTAAATTGTCAGAGCAATCCAATTTCTGAATGCATTTTTGAAATCAGCACCAAATTCTACTCCTACTGCATAGTTCTGGTGAAGCTAGCCCTATATCTGCCTATTCTATGGCTAGGACAGTATTTTAGGGAACGTCATCTTGAAACTGGCCTGTCCGTAATACATATGTTAGGGAACATTGTGAGAAGAGATTTCAACTAGATAGTGATCTGGAGACTTCAACTCTCTTGAAAGAGTGATCTACATAGCATTTTCGGACTGAACTGAGCCAAGAAATGTTCCCTAAGCATCTAATGCTGATCCATAGTACCATTTATACGATTATCTCTGTTAGGTATCTAGATCTCATATTTTCGTGGCCAGATTCTGGTTCATCATCGAATTCTACCTATATGGGTCATATCTGATTCGTGGTTAGGCAATAAATTTCTAGATTAGTATAAATAATTCTGGTATCTGAAGATATATCCGCTTGAAATTTTGAGTAGTTACTAAACATGTCATTATGCAACGGAAAAGCTAATAATATGCTTGGAATAATGTTTACAAAGTGGGGTTTACTCTTGGTGAGGTGAGGTTAGGTTAGGTTCAAACACTTCACAGGAAGATAAATTTAGGTTGCCAGTGTCCGTTTCCTGTTATTTAATTTAAGTTAGGTTAAATAAATTGAAAAGGATATTAAATAATGATATTACACACTTAATTTTACAATAATAAAAAACTATCCTGTCCGTCGTTAATTATTTTGGTCATTGTTGCCTAAGAATCCGACAAAAGTGTCCAGTTTGGGCTTCCGGACAGGCCAGTTCCCTATGAATAATAAAATATTCCATTGGGTGGCCAAATCCAGACATAGAGTTTTTGCGATTGTACAGTTGAAAAGTACTCTGGAAGTAGCATATACCTTGTTATTTTCGTTAATATATGACTTTAAATAGAACAGGAAGACAGCCCTCAATAAATGGTCCATGACAAAGGTTCTGTCCGGTTTCGGTCAGGATAGTTACATGATAACTGTATACAAGTTTCGGACAGAACCCGCTCACTGCTGCCTATCGTCCCTGGAAAAAAAGTGAGCCGGTACGATTGCATGAAAACTTTTGATATTGTAGAATGTCATTGCAGAAATGAATTCTACAGCTCATTTTACCCCTTGTATCAGAATCTCAGGTTCAAAAACTATCAGAAAATTGAGTTATGAGGGAATTGTCATTTTGTCCCTATGATGGTGTGACTCTGAGTGGCCGCTCACCTTGAGTTGGCTCACAGTATTTTCCAAAAATCTCAGTTAGAGATAAGGTGGCTCAATGAAACTTGGAGGGCATGTAGTCTGTGGGTTGACACACAACATATCGAAATTTCAATTAAAAACTCCTTAATTGAAGGATGTTATGGGCGTCCCCAAAATTTGGTTTCTTGAGGTAAAATCTGGGGGCACATAGTCTTGTTGACCAAGTGTAGTTTTCATATGTCTTCAATTCACCGGCTAACTTGTCTCTTAAAGAGATGACGCCTAGTGCATCTGTAAGTACTACGTTGTCCACATATTCATCCCTGTTTTCGTGTTCCTACGACATCGGGAAGTGGGTGAAAAAATAGAATAAAGTTAGAGCGGTTGAGCGATCTGGCATGACCGTGTTCCCTGTCAATTTTAAGACTCCCTTTAGACCCCCGAAATGATTCCAGACGGCAAAATGAGTTTCTTCGGACATCCTAAATCCATTCACCCGTTACTCATGCAAAAGTCGGACAGGCCATGTGTCATATTTCCCTAAGGCAAACTGGCATGTCCCGCCGACGGTCTAAACCCAGCTCACATTCCCTGTTTATGGGTGCGCGACGGTCTAAACCCAACTCACGTTCCCAGTGTTATGGGTGAACAATCCAACAGTTTCTCGTATTTCACTTATAGCCTAGGCCTAGTGATTTTGCGACGGTAATTACATGTACACAAACAAATTATCGTTCATGAAAGTGATAAAACACTGATAATCATCGATGGGGCCCGTAACTGGTTGGTCATAAACTAATACCCAAACTCCTGCGAACTCGACCCTTTTAGGTGAAATTGCCGGTAAGAGTTGTGTTAGCGGGCGTACTGTCTGCTTTGTTTAGGCTACATACTACATAGCCCCCAAGGGCGTACCGTCTGCTTTGTTTAGGATACATAGCCCCTTGGGTGTAGGGCCAACTCAGCCCATCTTGGATAACCAACTCGGCCCACTTACTGCCAACTCGGCCTGTATTTCATTACCAACTTGGCTCGTTTTGCATTACCAACTCGGCCCATCCTGGACTACCAACTCGGCCCTCTTACTGTGCCATAAACCATAGGATGGTAAAGGTAGGACGGAAGTACTGCTTCGGCAGTACAGGGAGGTGTTAGATAAAGTTAGGAGGAAGGGAGGCATACCTGTAGTACACAGTATCTTGCCACGGAGAGGGGTCAGCAAGGAATGGTCATCTAGGGCAATTGGTATCAATTGTCGGCTGGAAAAATACTGCAATGCAAATGCAATACCATTCCTTGATAACTGGACCCGTTTCTATGGTAAAAATCAGTTGTACGCACAAGACGGGGTTCATCTTTCTCGGCTAGGGGTGGCAAATTTAGCTAGGTCAATAGATAGGATTGTCGCGGGGTTTCGCTGAAAATAAAGCCTGAGAATATGAGTAAGAATAATTGTCTAGATAGGGTAAATTGCCGTACTGGTACATCAGATAGGAATAGAAAATATCAGTCACAGGATTTTAATTGTACTGCTAGTAGAAATATTGAAGGTGTAACAGAAGATGGGAATTCAGTTAGAAATAAAGGTAAATCCGATACCAGTAAAATAAATTAATTGCGATTATATTATACAAACTGTAGGAGTTTATGTAACAAAATGGATGAACTTAGAGCACTTGTTAGCAACGAAAATATAGACATTATAGCACTGACTGAAACATGGATTAATACAGAATCAAGACATTTTTTAGCAGAATTCCATATACCAGGATATAGTTTGTTTAAACGCGACCGAACAAGTAGGAGGGGCGGCGGAATAGCAGTGTTTGTCAGGAGTTCTTTAAAAAGCTGTATTAAATCAGGTATTAGACTAAATACTGATAACGAAAGTGTTTGGGTAGAGGTTAGCGAAGGTAGTGAGACCATAATTATTGGAGTTATTTATAGACCACCAAATATGAGTAGAAACGAAGGTACAGCTTTATGGCAGGAAGTGAAAATAGCATCAAGGTTTAGCAATGTGTGTATTATGGGGGATTTTAATTTTCCGAATATTGATTGGCAGCATCAAATTGGCGACTCAGATTCAAAAGAGTTTATTGAGGCGGTACAGGATAGTTTTTTATTTCAATTCATAGACTCGCCTACTAGAGGTAATAATATCCTCGATTTAGTTCTCAGTAATAATGAACAAATGATAAATAATGTAGAGATAGGAGACCAACTAGGAAATAGTGATCATAAATCAATTTATTTTAACATACAATGGACAGGAAAGGCTAAAGAGAATACGACACTTATCCCAGATTTCAGAAAAGCCAATTATGGTGGATTAAGAAGAGCCTTAAGAGTCGATCCTATGCTTAAACTATTAAGTGGACCCAGGTGCGCTAATGAACATACTCTCTCTCAGATACCTGTCTTAACTCAGGATAATTTGACAGCTACATATAATCATTTTATTTCTTTACTCCACAATGCGCAAAGTAAATATATCCCCAAAAGAAAATTTAGATCAACACAGAACCAACCCAAATGGATGAATAATAGACTAGGATATAGACTAGAACTTCTAGGAAAAAAGAGAGGAATATATCGAAAAATTAAGAAAGGCGAAATTCACCTACTTGCTTACTATCAGAATCTATCAAGAGAGGTTAAAAAGGGTATAAGGACAGACAAAAGAAATTATGAAATCAGGATAGCCAATGACTCAAAAAATAACCCTAAGGCTTTTTACCAGCTATATAAGTCTAAAGTTAGAGATAAAATAGGCCCCCTTAAAACTTCGATAGGAGAAATGACAGAAAATGATTTAGAAATGTGCAGTACATTAAATAGTCAGTTTCTATCCGTTTTCACTAATGAAAATTTGGCACAGTTTCCAGAAGTCCGTAAGGTATATAGCGATAGTATAGAAAATAGGTTAAGTACGGTTACTATAAGTAGAAATTATGTGCTTAACCTCTGAAGTGCGCATGGGGGTAATTGGAAACGTCCCCCTGTGCTGACGTATTTGAGGTGTTTCCGTCACTAAAATATTCATTGTGCCATTAATAGCATTAATAGTTATCCATATGCGCCTATTATGGGTTGATTATAAAGGTATTAACCTGAAACAACAATAAAACGAGTGAAAACAGCGTTTGGATGGTCAAAATCGGAGATATAGCCCGCGAGTTGTATAATGTATGGGTGAGGCAATCTGCTTTCCCGCCAATTTCCCCCAAGGCCACTGAGACACAGTCGATCGATACTCTCTCTCTCTCTCTTGCACTCGCTTGCTATCAGTGATGACCACACCCTCCAATCGGATTTCTAATGTTAGCACGAAAATATACCTCAGAATAAGGGAATAACAGGGAAAATAGGTGATAACTGAAGGAGAGGAGGAAAGTGGGGAAGGAGGGGAGGTAGAGGACTGAGATTTTGCATGGCCCAGGGGCCAAAAAAAAAAAATAAAAAAAAAAAAATATAAATTTTTTTTTTTTCGATGTCAAAAGTTGATTTTTATTTTCTCTGACTCTTAAGAGTCTTCCCGCAGTGCGCCGGGGGAACTCTTAAGAGTCTCCCCGCAGCTCCCGGGTTAAGGAAATTGACAGACTGAAACCTCAGAAATCGCCTGGTCCCGATGAGGTATATGCTAGAGTATTAAAAGAATGCAGAGATGAGTTAAGTTACCCATTAACATGTCTTTTTAACAATTCATTAGAAACAGGTATAGTTCCAGAAGCTTGGAAGCTTGCAAATGTAGTTCCGATTTTCAAAAAAGGTGATAAATCAATAGCATCCAATTACCGTCTCATTAGTCTCACTTCAATCATAGGAAAGCTACTAGAGTCAATTATTGCTAGGAAAATGAGAAACCACTTACAGTAGAAACATTTAACTTAATCAATTCTTCTCAGCATGGATTCACTCAGGGATGTTCTTGCCTTACTAATTTGCTTAGTTTTTCTCAGAGGTACTGTATATGAAGCAGTAGATAATGACAAGTCATATGATATTATATATTTAGATTTCAGTAAAGCTTTCGACAGAGTCCCTCATGAGAGATTGATGAGAAAGGTTGAGGCACATGGAATAGGTGGGGCGTTGTTAGGATGGATTAGGTCATGGCTAATTGGTAGGAAGCAGAGAGTCAGCATAAATGGTACTAAGTCAGAATGGGGATCAGTCAAGAGTGGTGTCCCCCAGGGATCTGTATTAGGTCCTCTGTTGTTTATTATATACATAAATGACCTTGATTTAGGTATAACTAGTAGGATAAGTAAATTTGCAGACGATACCAAAATGGGGAGAAAAATTGATTCAGTTAGAGATATAGAGTGTCTGCAAAGGGATCTAGATACCTTACACGAATGGTCAGTAAAATGGCAGATGATGTTTAACCCCTTCACCACCATGACGTAATTTGCATCATATTCTGGTTGCCATTAGACTATTTTATTTAGTTTATAATCTACCTATACGACTCAAATGGGTAAATACGGTCTCAATAAACCCTCTTAGTAACGTAGGTCCTTCTTAAACTGCATAAAATCATCTAATTATAGTCAGAATCCAAGGTATAAAGAAGTCATGGTGCTGAAGGGGTTAACATTGACAAATGCAAGGTATTAAAGATAGGGAAGATGCATACAAATTTTAAATATAAACTAGCTAATATGGAATTAGAAAACTCAGACTGTGAGAAAGATCTAGGTGTGTTTGTTAGCAATGACTTGAAGCCTAGAAAACAATGTATAAGCGTTCGTAACAAGGCAAACAGGATTCTCGGGTTCATATCTAGGAGTGTGAGTAACAGAACTGCTGATGTTATCTTAAAACTTTACTTGTCATTAGTGAGACCCCATATGGATTATGCTGTTCAATTTTGGTGTCCTTATTACAGAATGGGGAAAAATGTTATTTTAATACCACAAATTTTCCGAGTGTTTTTTTTATAAAAGAAATTGTTCATTTGCATCAATATATAGTGTTTGTAATTAATTAGAAATCTCGGGAAAATCTATTTTCCCCATTAGGCCTATCGATTGATGTGGAGACACGCCCCCCCCCCCCCCCCCCCCCCCCCCCGATAGTGATTTGAAAAGACATTAGCCTAACCTAACAACCTTACCTAACCTAACCTAGTATTATGGGTGGGGGCTGCTGCCCCCACACCCCCGCTGGTTGAGTACTAATCCCTTAGTAAAAAAAAAAAAAAAAAATGGCTGTCGATTATACGAAGGTGAAAGAAAAGTCGATGAAGTCTACGGTGTTTACTCTGCAATCTTCAGCTTTGATTGTACATTGATAACGGGAAAGTACCGTATTGACAACCTTGTTACGAAAATTAAATTTTAGTAGCATACTTTAAGAAGGGGTGTGGTGGTGAGATTAATCAAAATAATAATATTAGGTTTTTCCGAGGGTTTAACACATTTTCATATGATCTTTAGAGCTGTCGATAACTGGAAGTACCGTATTGACAACCTTGTTACGAAAAATAAATGTTAGTACCATACTTTTTTATTAGGTTTTGCCGAGGGTTAAAACAAATTTTCTTATGATCTTTAGAGCATATAGATTCAATATTTATCTTCAAATATATCAATAACATTTGTGGTATTAAAATAACATTGAACCCAGAATGGACATAGATTCATTGGAGAGAGTACAACGTAGAATGACAAAAATTATCCATAATATTAGAAATCTTCCGTATGAAGAAAGGTTGAAGAAATTAGGCTTACATTCGTTAGAGAGACGCAGAGTTAGAGGTGACATGATAGAGGTATTCATGTGGGTTAGTGGAATTAATAAAGGAGACATGAAAAATGTACTAAAGCTCAGTGATAGCGAAATAACTCGTACAAATGGTTTCAAATTAGATAAATTTTGTTTCAGAATAGATATAGGCAAATATTGGTTTGGTAACAGAGTTGTAGATGGGTGGAATAGGCTACCAAGTGATATAGTGGGATCAAGAACGATAGGGAGCTTTAAGATAAAATTAGATAGGCATATGGACGAGATGGGTTGGGTGTGAGGGGGATCTACCAGGTGTGGGCCAATCGGTGCTCAGCAGACCCCCGTAATCTTGTGTTAATCTCTGACCGTTTTGGTGGGGTCAGTACTCAAGGTACAGTATTAGTGAGATGGGTCTATAATTGGGCCTTGTAATTGGGGTTGGGTGTGACAGGGATCTGCCTTGTATGGGCCGATCGTCTTTTTGCAGACTCCCATTTTCTTATGTTCTTATAGGCCTAGCCTAGTTATAAATGAAAATCTTGGCAAGAATGTAGTTAATGGGTGTACCGCCCGCCTTGTTTACACTAGGAGCGCGTTCAAGAGCACTAATTTTAGCGCCCGATTGGCGCTACAGGCTTACTGAACGACATTGGGCGCGCATGCGGTCGCTTACGGTTGCTCATCCAGCGCACAGCCTTTTGAAGAGTGACACCGTGAGGCGCACAGACAATACATCTTTAGAATTCGTCTTTAGCGCTAGCAGACAAATTATTCTCGACCATATGCAAATACAATCACTTAAAAACATCGACTATTCATATTAGGCCCTAGTATGTGTTATTACTGTATTTACTTTAACAAATTTATATTAAATTTTCGATCAAAACATTGACACAAATATACATCTTTATGTTTCGATAGGAGGTGTAGAGGATCCGCATGTATTGAAGTGGCGGACGAAAATAACATATGACAAATTTTATGAACGAATTTTCTTTCTTTCATATAGGCTATACTTTATTGTAGAATGTAATAATAAAAAATATGGTTACTAATAAAGATTAATATGTATTTTAGGCCAATGAGACGCTATAATTTAATAGCCTAGCATGCTTTAGGCCTAATTACTTATGGATATTACAGGATAAATATCCTAGTAGTTGATTAGATGTAAAGAACGGCCATTGTCGTTGTTTAGAGCGTTAAGTGAAGACGCTGGTATAAACGTAACCATGGCAACCACCCTGTTTGTTTACGTAGTGCCGAAGAGGCTTCGAAATCGTTCAATAGGGCCCAATTTGCGCTACGGAAACTGTAGCGTCTGAAGTCTTGCTCTTGAACGCGCCCCAGGTTACGCGGAAGCTCGCGATCATGTTCCCGTCTATTTTGACTGCCGTGGGATACAATAATATGCTAGGTTGAGGGGGGCAAAGCTCCTCTCAACGCATTATTGTATCTCACGGTTATGTGTTGGGTAAATTGTTTTGTTACCGGCCGTGGGACACGATAATAGGTTGAGGAGCCCCCCTCAACCCCCATGACTTATTGTCATCATCATATATATTACCAGCAGGGGCAAATAACAGCATTCATATTAGATAAGAATGTAACTGCGAGCGTGCGACTATGTAAATTAAGCGGACGGTACGCCCGCTAACTCAATTCTTAACGAGGTCATTCCTAAACTGAATAAAATTGTATAACAGTGTCCAGAAAAAGTTAAAGGGGCATCACCCATACTCAAGGGGTTAATCAATGTACTGTATTATAATTACAGTATTGTATAACAAAATATATGTTATTATAAAGATGGTGTATATACAGTATAGGCCTATACATAGTATTTCATCAGTCACTCCTGAATTAATAAAGTTGTTTTATAAATATTTAGTCAATTTTTATTTAGCCTATGATTGTTAGAGTAAAATAAGTTATCCTTTTTGCATTTCACTCCTAACAGCTTTAACTCACCAATACAGCTTTATGCAGTTTAAAGACGAAATAGCTATAAGGAAGTGCCAATGTGGAAGCAAGCTTACCTATTTCAATAATATGGGAGGTTAAGAGACTTTCTTGTAGTTGCTCCCATCTCTCGGTCGTTCTTGAGTACGAATGTCACAACTTGTAATTTATAAAAAATTTCATAATTAGCTTACGATTACTTACTAATAACAATGCAGGATAAATGTTTACCTATGGTCCCGTTAAAATATCCTCAAGTAACCTATTAAAAACTGTTCAGGGGACTGGTTAGAACTTGTAGGATGTTTAATTGAATGTCGTAAATCAGTATTTACTGAGAAATAACAGTCTTAAAATGCGCTATGGGTCACCCAGGGTCCCTGAATAGTTTTTAATAGGTAAACAATGACTAGGCTAGTTCAGGCAAAATTTTTATGTTATATTATATTAGGGTTTGGTTAGGTTAGGTTAATCTAATCTAATATAATATTTGTACATTTTTTGGGCAGTGGGCGGGGCCGCGCGTATGTGGCCGCGTACAGACCCTCCCGTAAAACATAGCGCATTTTAAGACTTTTATTTCTCAGTAAATACTGATTTCCGACCTTCAATTAAACATCCTACAAGTTCTAACCAGTCCCCTGAACAGTTTTTAATAGGTTACTTGAGGATATTTTAACGGGACCATAGGTAAATTTTTACCCAATGCAGCTCTCCAACATATATATATATATAACTATTTCATGTCTATAATTGTACTAATACTTTATAAAGACAAGGTCAGGATTCAAATTGAGATACACCTAACTTGATGTAGACCATGCGCACTGGTCCAATCTAGCTTTAAAAGCACCGATTGTGGGGGCAGTGAGTCCTACATCTTCTGGGAGTGAGTTCCAAGCATTGACCACTCTCACACTGAAAGAATTCACCCTGTATAGAGTTCTACAGTGACCTCTTTTAGTTAGCTTGCTTGTGTTCGATCTTGTTCTCAACTCGCTGAATTCGAAGAAGACTTGATGCTCAACATTTTCTACCTCTTTCAGGATTTTATAGGTTTCAATTAAATCTCCTCTTTGTCTTCTCTTCTGCAGCGATGTCAGCCCCAGTCGTTCACACCTTACTTCATATTCAAGATCCTGTAGTTCGGGTACAAGTTTGGTTATTCTCCTCTGAACCTTTTCTAATTCCAGAATATCCTTCCTGTAGTAGGGTGACCAACTCTGCACTGCATACTCAAGATGTCACTAAAGAGCAGTAAAGGGTTTTGCAGGTTTTTAAATCAATGGGAGAAAAATTTCTTCGAATTGGACCAACCATCCTGTTCCCTTTTGCTGCCACTTTTGCAATATGATATGCTGGTTTTAGGTCTGATGATATAAATACTCCCAGGTCTTTCTCTACGTCAGATGATTTAAGCTCTTCACCATTCAGTTCATACATTACTCTGGGATTCCTATGGCCAACATGCATAGTCACACATTTATCGGTATTAAAATCCAGTAGCCATTTCTTAATCCAATCCTGCAACTTCCCAAGGTCCCTTTGCATAGCCTGAATATCTTCCTCAGAGTTTAACACTAAAGATCTTAGCGTCATCAGCAAAAAGTAGGGTCGGACACTCTAGTTTCTGCACCATATTATTAATGAAAATAAAAAATAGAACAGAGAGTGAGGGTCTGAGTCTGGAGGGTGAGACACTGAAGCACTTGAACGAAGCAACCAGCCGCTTCAGAGATGGAGCTGCTTCGAGCCATGAATGGATGCTTCACATGTCTCACTCACCAGACTGGAACGAGACCTCACGGGCTTCACCGTGTTGAGCGGTGGAATGTATAGGCTCTCAGCCTATGCCCAAGAGGGAGTAGTTGGAATGAAAAAAAAAAAAAAAAAAAAAAAAAAAAAAAGGCCCAAGCACTGACCCCTGTGGCACTCCAGATGTGACACTCAATTTTTCAGATTGTGCTCCTCTTATTTCCACCAACTGTTGCCTGCCAGAGAGAAACCCTTTAATCCAGTTCAATATCCTACCTTTGACCCCATATGCTTCAAGTTTACTCAGCCATCTAGCATGTGGTACAGTATCAAAAGCTTTCCTACAGTCAAGATAGTTCACATCTACTGGTTCCTGTTGGTCTATTGCCTTTGATAGTTCCTCCATGTACACCAATAAGTTTGTAACCGTACTACGTCCCTGACGAAATCCATGTTGCTTGTCGTAAATTAAATTGTTACCTTCCAAGTGCCTCATTAACTTTTGTCTAATTAAGATTTCACACAACTTGCACAACACACATGTTAATGACACATCTCGATAGTTCAAGGGTTCAAGTTTATCACCTTTCTTATAGATCGAGCAAACCTTTGCAGTTTTCCAAAGGGTTGGTACCATGCCTGATTCGATAGATTTTCTCATTATTAGAGTAGTGGGCACAGCTAACTCTTTGTGACATTCGCTTAACAACCTCGGGTGAATTCCATCTGGCCCCATTGCTTTATTTACATTGACATTTTTCAATAGGTCTTCAACCATATCTACCGTTATATCTATTTCCTCAAATATTGGTCCCTTCTAGCCAACCTCAAATTTTGGTAGGTCGTGTAGATCTCCCTTCAGAAACACACCCTGAAAAGCGTTATTAAATTCACTTACTGTATCACGGTCGCTTTCAGTTATAAGTCCATTGTTTTTTCCAAGACGAAACACATTCTCTTTCACTCCTTATGAAGCTCCATAACTTATTTGTGTATGCCTTTCTTGCTTCTTTCACAGCAGACGTAGTCTTATTTCTCTCTTTCCTATAGGCTTCTGCTCTACGAGAAGTCTTTCTTGCTTTGAGTCTACTCCATGCTTTTTCTTTAGCCCTTATTCGGTTTAACACTACATTTGTCATCCATTTAGGTTTTGGTTTAACTTCTTCACACCACTTTTGGTACAAACTCGTCAACCAGATCTTCTATTGTGTTAACTAACTTAACTAAGATAACATTCATATCTTCAGCTGACTTTCCTGCAAATTTATCCTGCCAGTCTATTTCAGATATTTTGTTCTTAATCTCTATATAGTTACCTCTATGAAAACAGAATTTGAAAGTGTCCTGATCACTTAATTGAAAAGAGTTACAATCCACAATTAAATCAAACAATTGTTGCATGATGACTTTTGCCCAAGGGCGAACGAAAACTTATATTCTCTACATCATAATTGTTTCTAGAAAAAATGAGATCCAGTTTGGTTGGGTTATCACTTTCTAGGTTATGGGTTGGTTCAGACACGTGTTGATACAAAAAACGATCACTAACACTGTCTAAAAACTTCCTTGCATCATCCACATTCTGCCCAGCATTAGACACTGTGTTCATTTCCCAATCAATTTAATTAAAATTAATGTCACCACAAATCAAAACCTGGGATTCTCTGTTACTGTATATACATCACTTAACTTTAACATATCACATAGAAGATAATTCTTTTCTCTGCTTGATGCTGGTGGCCTATAGATTGATCCAATTAACAATTTCTTACCTTTCAAGATTGTCTCGCACCACGTAGCTTCACCATACAAATAATAATTAAGAAAACTTACGGCATTGCAAGATGATACAAGTTTATTACTCACTAGTATGGCCACTCCACCACCTGGTGCATTTTGTATAACTCTGGCTTTGCGATACACTACATAATTACTTAAATCAATAACTTCTAAGGACTTAATCTGATCATTTAGCTTGGTTTCATTTAGAAATACAACAGAGGGATTCAGGTTATGCAAAACATCTTGAAATTCATCCACCTTGTTCAGTATTCCATCAACATTTGCATGATCTGTAAAAAGAAATGGCTGAGTTGGTAATAGGCCATGTAGGACGAGTTGGTATATAATGGGCCGAGTTGACAACGGCCGAGTTAGTCGCACGCTCGGAGACTTGCAGTTATATTCACGTTGAATTTGACTGCTGTTATTTGCCCCTGCTGGTAATATATATGATGACAACAATAAGCCATGGGGTGTGAGGGGTGCAAAGCCCCATCTACCGGTACTAAAAATCGTAGTTTAACTTTATTTTAATGTCACAATTTTGTTTTATTATTTCAAGAAAAATATGGAATCTATATGCACTAAAGATAATAGTTAAATGTATTTTAACCCTCGGCAAAGTCTATTAAAATATTAAGGTACTAACATGTCTTTTCTGTAAAAGGTTTGTACTGTAATACTATCCTAGCCTTTAGACGGTGCCGATTTGTATACTCGCCCGCTATTACGCTGTATTATTTCTCAAGGTTAGTCTTCTATCCAATGTACTATGTACTGTACTAGGAACACATACTGGTACTATACTCAAACCAGTACAGTATATAAGCGATTCTAAATCCTTGATTCCTGGATACACTGGGTTTCTTCGCGTGGCCCTCTGTAAACACATTAGCAGCTGATATTTGACAGTTTGGTTGATAAGCGTCTATGACCTCTTTCACCTCCCATATCCATTATCATCCTCTCTCCATATACAGTACTGTACTTCTCTTTATTAATCATTACCGGTAGAATAGCTTGGTCCATCAAGCACCGGCAGCAAACAGACTCAATCACACACAATTATTGTCCTCTCTCCCTCCCTGCCCACCCCGAACCAACTTCCAGAAGCACATCCATACTCATATCTCTCACCGATCCATCCACTCACTCACAGACAACACGCAGCTGCATGCACGACCTCCCGAAATCCATCCTTCCGAATCCTCCCTTCCTCGCGAGGACAGAGTCCACCTGGCCAGGCTGAGATGCGGACACCATCCAGCTCTCCTGAGCTATCAGAAGAGACTGGATGACTCCGTTGTCGATGCCTGCCCGGGATGTAACACAGCACCCCATACCATTAAACACATCATAGAAGACTGCATTTCACACAACCACTTACGCCAACAACTCAATCTACACTCAATGAGAGCTCTGTGGGAAAGCCCGATCGTGGCCATGGCCTTTCTCAGGGACTCGGGGCTGTTCGGCCAGGCAGCTTAGGGAACAACAACAACAACAACAACAGCAGACTCAATGGAAGTAGCTTTCACTGAGGCCACAGACGGATGGCCAAGTCTACACTAGGTATACACTATGTAGATAGGTAGTACAGTATTGTAGTCTGAAGTAGATATCAAGTGTACAGATACTTATCTCAATCTTTTGGACTTGTTCATGAGAGAGTGATAAATGCTGACTGATTGTTATTGTTCAGAGATTTAGTTACAGTTACTGTAATTCCGTAATTCAATCTTTTGGACTTTTATCTCAATATTTCAGATGATTCGAAAGAGTGAGGTGAGTTCTAACCAAATACCTAGTCTGGAAGCTGTTGGTTTTTGGATCCCCAGGGTCCAGAAAAGAGTGTTTTTACTATACAGTGTACACTAAAGTTTGTGATGTATGTGTTTCAGGGTGGTGGCGTCATCAGCTTAGGAGGGAACTTCTTCTACCGTACGGTGACCCAAACCCCAGCCAACGTCTGGGCTCTGGCATCATCACTCTGGGCCTGTGTCTCTTCTGCGTCACCCGTCTCACCCAGTTTGGCTAAGTAAGTTATGTAGAGTTAGTTTTAAGTACAGGTATTTCAGGCGCTAGAATGACAATGTTGTGTTTAGGATACAATGTTCATAACAAGATGCAACATGATAAAATACCTAAAGTAGTGATACAGTGGGCAATGAGAGACTTATTGGTTGATGAATTAATTGTTCGAGTACGTTACTGGTAGTTATGATAATATACCAGGGATCCAGAGCTACCTTGAGACTAAATAGAAAGTTGAGTGATTAATTTACAAGTGTACATTAGGGTTCCATCTTTATCCCACTACTACATTATTTGATATGGGCCTTGAGGCATTATCTCGTATATTTAGGCCTACCTTGGGAGCTGTTATATGCTGACGATCTAGTGTTAAACTGTTAATTATAGGGAGGAGAAATTTGGAAATTGAATGACGACTTGGGGTGCGTTCAAGAGTGTGAGAATTAATGTGTTCAGCTCTAAAATCTGTACTTCAGTGGGCCCTTGCCAGTAGTGGACTTCCGATTAGCGGCTTTAAGTTTAGCGGCAGCATACAAGCTTCCCTGGGTCATGCCATTAGCGGACAAGAACGTACGGTTAGCGGTCGAATTCTGTCTAGCGGTTTATACTTAGTCCATGCACAAGCCATTTAGCACTTGTCGGTGGCTATGTTTGTTACATTCTGAGTTCTTTAGCGTCCCACACGTGCTTGGCCAAAAGTTTTGTGTGCATGTTTTTTTTCCCCTTACCTCTTGAGTGACCGTATTAGCTGTTGAGATGGCAGCCACAGGTTTGGAGGTGCCTGGGAGTGGTGGAGGGGATGGAGAGGAGCCGGCTAGATGCCTGGAGGGTGATAAAAATGGTGCCAAGCAGAAGGAAGTTGTGAAGAGAGTATGTGTGGGAAGATGAAATTGTATAGCATCTCTCATATTCCGTTAAAGTAAATACCCTGGTGGCCTTTGTTATACCTAATGACACCCTTATTAACCCTCTCACGTTCTTGACGCAATTTTGAGCCTATTAGGGATATTTTAAAGCCTTTGTTACCATCAGGGGTATTTAGAAACCTTTAGTTTAGTTACTTCAACCTCTGCGTTTGTCTTTGAGTTAGCTGTGGGCAGAAAACTAATTTTGGAGAGGTAATTATAAGAGTGAGAGAACTCTATTTAGTATTGCTAATCTGGCAACCTCTGCGTCATATGGTCGTGAGAGGGTTAAACTATCCTATGTATGTTATGCTTAAAATAACCAGTTATAGGGTGAAAAAGGGGGATTTCATCAAAGGGCCCAGACTAATTTGGCCTTTTTCCCATAGACACTAGTCCTTGCAGTTAGCGGTTTTGGGTTTAGCGGCGGTTTGGCCAGACTAAATGGATTGCTATGCGCAAGGGCCTTCTGTATACAGAATATTCTTTTTCTTTGTAATATAACCATCAGACCAAAAAGCTGTACTGTAAATCTCAGCTGATGAACCTAAGGGCTAAGCTTATCATAGTCCAATATACAGTACTGTACTGAAGGATGCCTACCAATGTGCAGTCTGTAGAAGAAGTGTAGGAATCAGTTCAATTAAATGCAGTGTTTGTCATGATTGGGTGCATTAGAAATTTAGCAAGATTAATCTGAAATAAAGACATTTGAATGTGTAGTGTGTAAGAGCATAACTTACCCAAAAGTTTTGATTTTAGCAATGTACGGTATCTGGAGTGTGTGAACAAGTTCTATTTTTTGGATGATTCTATTTCTGATGAGTGTGAGGCTGAATCTGACTGTTGCAAGATTTAGATGTTGCTGGGGATAGTTCAGAGAGCTGTTGCCTCTTTTATCCATGATAGGACTCGCTTCGCTTGAAAAGAAAGGTGTATGATCCATGTAATGAAAGTGCAATGAATTATGGTATGCTTCAAAACATGGCAGGTTAAATTGGAAGATATTAACAGAATGTAATGAAATGAAAATAGGGAGATGGATATGTGGGTTTAATTCCAAATGATGATGATGATGCAGTTTTTACCACCATACACTCCCTGCTGAATAGCAAGGCTAGGGTGGGTGCCCTGATGAATCAGGGTCTTAGTGAATAGTTGCCACAGATTGCTAGACCGCACCGTTCACCAACAGCACTGACGTCTACCAATAACTCACTGGCAGGCCCGAGGCTCGAACTGTCAACCTCACGGTTAGCAGGCGAACGCTCTACCAATCGAGCTACGGCCTGTGGGGTTGAAAATAATATAAGGTAACTAAGGAGAAGGTTTGGTAATAGGAGTATCGGTGAAGAGGTGCATTTGAGCAGGTTTGGTTGGTTTGGGCATGTACTGTATATATTTTTTTTCTTCTTCTATATTTCATCTACTCCATCTTGTACATAGGCTGAGAGCCTGTACATTCAACCGTTATTGAACGGTGAAGCCTGTGAGGTCTCGTTCCAGTCTAGGGGGTGAGACATGTGAAGCACCTTTAGCTGCAACCAGCCCCTGCCATCTTGCATTCGCAGGATGCATGGGGCTTAGTTGCTCACCCACGGCTCAAAGCAGCCCCATCTCTGAAGCTGCCTCGCTCCAGTGCTTCACTGTCTCATCTCCTAGACTCAGATCCTCACTCTATGAAGATGATGGATAATTAACCCATGGAACGCGAAAATGCGGTAGTAAAAAGTGGCCTGGACGGGTAATTTCTAACCTTTCGATTCTGACAGAATTAATTATATTTACCATATAAAGCATTACTTGTTCCCCATGTGCATTTATTTTACTTGTATGATGAACATATGAACCTTGAAGAGCGATAACAAAAGTGGGAACAGCAATTGGGGGGCGAAAAACATATTTTCGCTGCCCGGTTGTAGTCTGGGTCGGCCGGGCGAGAGACAAAAATATTCCCTCTGCAATGTGTCGCAACCAACTGAGCTCCGCAAGAGAGATCTCGCACTGTTATTAGTCCGGGAGCAATGGCCGCAAATTGTATCTAGATAAAATCAACCTCATCCATACCATTGTGGAGAAAATTTGTAAAGTTATATACAAAGAGTATAATTTTTAGACATATAATTCTAAAACGTTAACTTCGAAATCTATTGTATTTAAGAGATATATATATTGAAAAACAGATTTTGAATATTTTAGTTACCCTTCAACCGTTTTCTTAGATTTAAATCACTGATTACTTGTGAATGTTGTTTTTATGTATTACAGTTTTGTAGATACTATTTTAGCATAACTAATTAGTTACATTTGAAGATGCTATTTTGAATGTTTTAAGATATTAGTGAAATTAAATATAGAAGAAAACTGTTATCACTTATTATGGGTGACTGAAGCATTTTTAACCCGGGAACTGCGGGGAGACTCTTAAGAGTTCCCCCGGCGGACTGCGGGAAGACTCTTAAGAGTAAGGAACAAAAAAAAATCCATTTAAAACCAAAAAAAAAAAAAAAAAAAAAAAAAAAAAAAATATATATATATATATACTGTATATATATATATATATATATTTTTTTTTTTTTTGCCCCTGGGCCATGCCAAATATCACTCCTCCACCTCCCCTCCTTCCCCACTTTCCTCCCCTCCTTCAGTTATCACCTATTTTCCCTGTTATTCCCTTATTCTGTGGTTAATTTTTGTGCTAACATTAGCGAGTTGGTAGCAGGGCGTTGTCATCACTGTTACCAAGCGTGGGACGAGAGAGAGACTATTGCGGAACAGTGTCTCTCCAGACAAGGGGAGGGGTGGAGGGTAGGGAGGTTGCCTCAGCCATACATTATGTAACTCCCGGCCTGTATCGCCGATTTTGACCATCCAAACACTGTTTCCACTTGTTTTATTGTTGTAACAGGTTAATACCTTTATAATCAACCTATAATAGGGCGGGTGCCCGACCCCGAAAGGGGTTGAAATAGGGGAGCTATCCCCCTGCCAAAGGCGGCTTTCTAGGGCCTTTCCTAGCTGATGCTGAGAGGATTGGGTTCTAGTCATGTGGTGATGGGCTGGTCTATCAGAGTGAGAACTGAGCGATCTCTGCCATACCCATAGCTTACTCTGACTGTTCCTTTAACTTATATATTTTCAAGATCTCAAGTGACGGCGTCTTTTCCGTGGATTGACCTCCCAATCTACCAAGATTGGAAGCCAAAGCGTCACATTTTTCCCTTGCCCCTCAACTTTCTCTTCATAATTGCTGAGGGGCACAGGGCCCTGGGTGGGGCTTTGGTTTCCCGGGCATTTCCGCACCCTCCTCAGCTCCCCGCCATGGAGTGGCTTCGGTCACCCAGGCTTTATTGTGGTCGGCAGGAAGGGTTCTGTGGGGGCGCTCGGTTATGGCCTTGGAATTGCTCGGGGCCTTGGGGCTGTTCGGCCAGGCAGCTTGGGGAACAACAACAACAACAACAACAACCTATAATAGGCGCATATCATCATCATCATCATCATCTCCGACGCCTTGCTTCCCCCTGGGAAAGCCCCACTAGAGGATGGCCATGACAGAAACGTCTCCAAGCTACTTTGTCAAGACATGCCTCCTTTGCCCGTGCCACAATGCCCCTTCCACTACGTGGAAGTTTTTCTTCAATATATTTTTCCACTTTCTTTTCCCATACCATAGGTGGTCTTCCACTACTAGCGGTTCCACTCACCTGACTCCCATATATCTTTCTTTGCATTCTGTCTTCATCCATTCTCTGAACATGACCATACCAGCTCAAAGTACAGTCGACGCTCGATTTAACGGACTAATAGGGGGGAGACCGAGTCCGTTGCTGGAAAAAGTCCGTAGCTGGAAAATTGCCTTCGTATTTAGTTTTTTTTTTTTTTTTTTTTTTTTTGTGATTGAGGGACACGTTGTGCTGTACTGTCCCTGAAAACAAAATAAAGGTCGTATTTGTCATTGATATGATAAATTTCACATGGGAAAAAAAAAAAAAAAAAAAAAAAGGAAGGATATCCCCCTGCATATCCGCTGTAGGCCTACTCCCTCCCCTCCCCGTCCCGGCCTCAACCCCGACCCCGTTACTGTGATATGTTGATAAGCCTTGTGCTACACCCTATTGATAATGCAAAACTATTGAACACACTTGAAAGTGTATGTTATTTGGTCTCTATATAATCTGTGAATCATTTCCGATATGCTAGAATTAAAGATTTTTTTTCCCACCAACTCATAATCAGCAAAAACGACACAAATGTCAATTAAAAACATGTTATAATATTTCCCCATCATTTTGTGTATACCATGGGAACAAAAAAACCCAAAAATCTATCAAACGTAAATCTCCCGTCTCGGAAGCTCGGCGCCTAGACGGAGGGGAGGGTTAAACTATTTTTTTGACTATCTTATTTATTATTTATCTATGTGCTGGAAGGATATTATATTTTTCAATTCCATCACATTAGAAATGATTCAAAGATTACAAAAAGTCCAAATAAGACATAGTTATGTTAATGTATAAGGGATTTAGGTAGGTGCATTAGAGATAAATAGATAGAGCAACGGACTTTGCTCCAACTTTTTTTCGAGCATCGGACTTTGTCCGTTGATGGGTCCATTGTCCGGCTACAGACAGAGTCCGTTAAATCCGAAATCCGTTGTATCGGGGTCCGTTAAATCGAGCGTCGACTTTACTTCTCTTTATCCACTCAACCACACCACAATCAATGCCCAAAGCCTGCTCTTCCATTCCAAAGGACTCGTACACTTCCCTATTACTTGGCCCATCTAGCCTATTCATGCCAGCTGCCATTCTGAAAAAGCTCATCTCCACAGCTCTTAGTTTGAAGAGGTCCTCGTCACTTGCCGTCCATGTCTCGCTTCCATACGAGAGTGTTGGGAGCAGCACACTGTTTCTCAGTGACTTTTTGACTTCCTGGCTAACCATTCTTCCTTTGAGAATACTATCAAGTTCTCCAATCACTTTTCTCCCTTGCATTTTTCTCTCTTTTATCTCACTCTCCATTTTACCATATTTGCATAGTACAGCTCCCAAATACTTGAAACTTTCAACCTCTTCTAGTACTTAATTTTTCAATTTTATTTTACAACTTTTCTTGTGTTCTTTCTTGATTCTATATTTTTCCTTAAAATCTATAGTTTCATGCATTCTTCTCTCAAACACCATTACCTTACATTTCCCTACATTGACCTTTAACTTTCTCTTTTCACATACCCTGTCAAAGTCAGTGACCACTCTCTGAAGTTCTTCAGCATTTTCCGCCAACAGGACTGCATCGTCCGCATATAGGCATGTTAAAATCTTCCATGTTCTTCCCTCTGATTCCAGTCTAGCTCCCACACCCATTGATACAGCCCTACATTCCCTAATCACTCCATCCATGTATATATTGAACAACCAAGCTGACATGACACATCCCTGTCTTACACCTACATTGACCTCAAAACTTTCACTTAACTTATCCCCTACCTTCACATTTGCCATTGCATTCCTATAAAAAGATTTTACTGCCATTAGCAACTTTCCTCCCACACCATATACTGTTAACACATCCCACAGGCCCTCCCAGTCTACTTTGTCGTAGGCTTTTTCCAAATCCATGAATGCTGCATAGAGTTTTCTGTTTTTGGCCAGATACTTCTCTACCAACAATCGCATTGAGGCTATCTGGTCAACGTACCAGTACCCTTCAGGCGCATATGGATAAGTATTAATGCTATTTATGGTAAAATAACGATGTTAGTGATGGGAACAGCTCAAATACGTCAGCACAGGAGTGTGGTGTCTCATACCCCCCATGCGCACTTCTTAGGTTAATGCAGTATAAAACTAGTCTCCAGGCTCCAATCTGCAAGGCAGGTAGCGTATAATAAAGGACTGCTGTATTTATTACCCTTCGTACTATTGCGGAGTGGTCCAATCTGCAAGGCAGGTAGTGTAAGAAAGGACCTCTTTGTTTAGTACCCTTCAGTACCTGACTGGGGTGCGGAGCGGTACTAACCTGCTACTACTGAGTGGTACATACTGACTGCCATACGTGCGGAGGTGTCTGTAAGCCACGCACGCGGCTTACGGTCTCCGCACGTATGGCAGTGCTTCATCTGGTGTTTTCGTAGCCAAAACAGTGGTAACACAATTATTTAATTATCACAGTTATTTGAATATAGGTTAATTGTAAACTACAAGACAATTATTATGATACACAGTGTATTTGGTCAAACAATGCAGAACTTTAAAAATCAACTAATGTAGAAATTATTAATTGTTACGAATTTTAAGGGAAAACGAATTTGCTCAAATGGCAACAGTCTAAAAATTAATATGATTTTAATGTGAATGCACCAATATATTTAGTTAACGAACATATATTTCGAACTTGTCTATTTTTCTAATTAGTAATTTGATACTTTTGTGTCCGGCCACTTACATGGACGACGAAAATTAACAATTTGGTAGGGTTGCTCCCGGACTATATAGGGTCTCTAAATGACTCACCTGTATCTCTGAGCCCGCCTGAAAATAATTTGCGCGGAAAATAACCGATAAATGAATTAAATACGAGGAAAAATAGCCGATAATTGAGAAGGAGGGGAATGGGGGAGTTGGAACACGTGGATGAGTATTAGGAGGTACTAGAGGGGAATTATCTCACCTATTCACATGTTCCTTTGTTTTGAGAGCCCCTGGGGCATTTGGAAGGGTTTTTCATGGTCTTACTTCCGTGAGGCCTATCGCGTTCGCTATAGAGACACTTCCGTTGGGTTTATCACGCTTCTCGGGTTAAAAATAGGTGAATGGCCTTATTGGGCTATCCTTAGTTGGAATTATGCAAGGCTGGTACATGTCATATTTGTAACATACTATGTGGTACCAACTCTGTAAATTGCTAACTGAATAAATATTATTATTATTATTTTAAGAGCTACATGTCTATAACATGCAGGAAGTTGTGCGAATATGTGTGATCAGATATTTAAATCTGATTTAAAATGTAAAAAATTGACAAGTGAGGCAGCCCAAAACAGGGCTGCCT
The DNA here is from genome assembly GCA_032716605.1 of Paralithodes platypus. NCBI lineage: Eukaryota > Metazoa > Arthropoda > Malacostraca > Decapoda > Lithodidae > Paralithodes > Paralithodes platypus. The sequence goes on along the minus strand of CM064504.1, from coordinate 22,853,356 downwards.
GGAATGTCGCCATTTTTAAAGGTTCAAAGGTCCTAGCTGAGATGTGTCCACATGGGAAAGCGCAATGATATAACACACTATGCTGTACAGTATATCTGAATGTCCTCAAGTGAACAGTCACCTAGGTCAAGGCCTTAGGTCAGTCAGGCTATAGCTGCTAAGCAGGAAGACCTATATGCTACTCCAACCACCCCATCTCCTTGCTCAAGGGAGACAGTAACAGCTAGCAGTGCTTGTGAAAAGAAAAAAATTCACACTGAGCTGGGCGCGATCTCCGGACCACTGGGTGGGACTCCAAGACTTTCTCCACTACACCAGCTTACTGAAACTACTTTTTATGGATCAATCACTCTTTAAAGGGAATGTGTGGTATGTAACTTCCAGTGTGAAGACCCAGAGCATGCCTGTGTAATGTAGCTATACTGTATCAGTGAAAGAAAGACTTTCTATCTACAGTATCTATCTATTGCTGGATGCCTTACTTCCCTTTATGAGGGTGGCCATACACAAAATGCCCCCAAGCGGACCTTTCCCCTGTGAGAAGGAGAAGCCATGTCAGTTTATTGAAGGACTTACAGGACTGACCACTTAACTTTGGGTCCGTGCGACTCCGAGGTCCTCCATGTATCTTTTTAGCACTATTTTTTTCAACAGTGGGGGGTGGCTAATCCATCCACCAACCTGCTTCACCCTTAGTTGAGCAGCAAGAATGTGTATAAGGTCTACTCCTCTAGACGGGTTGCTGACCAAAGCTGACGAGTCCCATCCACCTGGATTTTTATAATATTGTCTCCCCTAGATGGGTTGCCAAACAAGGACCTTATGAGTGGCATTACCAGTATGCAACACATTTTTATATAATATTGCATGTGCTGAAGAATATTGTAGTACAGTAATATTCTTATTTCTTTGTGTTTGCAGGGTGGTGGGTGGTCGGTGTGAGTGGCAGTTGGGTGTAGGAGGTGAGGGGGCTGTGGTGGGGGTGGTACAGGGGGCGGCGCTAGAGGTCCGCACCAGGAAGGATGACTTTGCTTCAGTCGTTGGCAGAAACACTGCGCGTAAGTTGAATACTTCAGATTAAGGTTAAAGTTCTATAATCCAACAAGCAACAGACTGAGGGCTTGCTTGATTATGAAATGTGACAGATAATTGGATAGTATTTATGACATACATATACAGTACTGTACTGTATAAGATATATCACCTCAAATTTTATTAAATGAAGAGACTGGGTATAGCAAACAATTTGGATTTTGGCTTTATTTGCACATATAATTGACCGCTATTAGATACCAAACTGGATTTTCAAGTGCTGAGTTACAGTGCATTACTGTAAAGTATTTATGATCTACATACAGTAGATTCTGTATGGTTGGATTTTGTTTTAATACTCTTTATTATTTATTATTATTATTATAGAAGCTGTCTAAGCCTCCCAACAGGGTGCAGATACACCTATAAAAGATGAATCCCCACAAAATACCCGTAAGTACTGGAGAGAGACTAAGACAACTAAGAAAAAGGAAAAGGGCTACAGTAGTTAGAGAGCCCAGAAGAAAAATCGGTTTGTCAATTAAAACACCATTCTAAAAAGAATAAAAGCAAATCATGATTAAAACAAAAATGTACTACTGTAATAAAACATTAACTCTGGACTTAAAAGCTGAGATATGGGTTGACTGTACAACCTCGTTTGGCAAATGATTCCAAAAGGGAATCATTGAAGGAATAAAACACCGAGAAAACTGAGATGTAGAAACATTAATTGGAGTCATGGCCAGGTCATTAAGACTCCTCGTAAATCTTGTTGCGCGAATTGGAATAAAAGGTTCTGGTAAAACACTATGCAATGGATGCTGAGTATTGTTAAAAATTTTAAATAAAAGACTAAGGGCACCAACCCGACGCCGATGATGAAGATCAAGAGATAGAGCAGGGAGAATAAATTTAATAGAATTAAGGGCTTTATCAAGCAATTTCAAATGACAGTCAGCAGCCGAGTTCCAAACAGGAGAGCAATACTCAAAATGAGGCAAAATAAAAGCATAAAAAGATTTTATGACTGTGGTTTCACAAGCGAATGTTTTGTAACACTTGCGAAGTAAACCAATCTTTTGAGCAATAGTAGAAGACAAGGAACGAATATGCTTCTCAAATGTCAACTTAGGATCGAGAGTCACTCCAAGCAAACGCAAACCTGACACATCCTCAATTTGTTCACCAGAAACATGCAAACAAGGATGAGGAGGAGCCAAAGTATGTGATCTACTGATTATCATGGAGTGATATTTCTTAGCATTAAGCTTCATACCCCAAAGTTCACACCAAGAGGTTATCTTAACCAAGTCCCTGTTTAGAGATGCTGCAACTTCGATTCTACTCTCTGGAGATGGAATTGATGAGTATAAAGTTATATCATCGGCATAAGAAACTAGTTTATTTTCAAGCTCAGAGCACAAGCAAGCAGTAAAAATAATGAAAAACAGAGGCCCAAGCACACTGCCCTGTGGAACACCCGAAACAACAGGCACAGAAACAGAAGTGCACCCATCAATGACAACATGCTGAGACCTGTCTGTCAAAAATTCTTTAAAAATAGATAAAAATAGATAAAAGACTACCACCAATACCATGAAGTTGCAGCTTATATAAAAGGGCTTTATGATTAACAAGATCAAAAGCAGAACTAAAATCAATAGCCACAACACAAGATTCATACCCTTTGTCCAACGAAGACTGAAGATCATGAGATAAAGTTAAAAGCGCATCGCAAGTACCCAAACCTTTGCGAAAACCAAACTGTGAATTGGGTATTATATCAAGACGATTACAGTATGAAGGAAGGCGTCTAGCTAAAAGCCTCTCAAAGATCTTTGAGAGAATAGGCGTTATGGATATAGGACGATACTCAGATGGGGATGACGAGGCAGTAGCTCCCGTCGGAATTGGAGTGATGCTAGCTTTTCGCCAGCAAAGAGGAAAACTACCAGATTTCAAGAGCAACCTAAATACTATAGCCAATTTAGGTGCTAAGACAACAGCAATCTTCTTAAAGAAGAGAGGGAAAAATCCATCTGGGTCAATCCCACCATAAGTGTCAAGATCCAATAAATATTGTCTCAATTCAGCTGATTTGAATGCTATCGACTTTAGATTAGGACTAGGGAAACGTGTCGAGGGCAATTGCAATTCCTGATCACTCTGCTTACCTATGAAAATATTAGAAAGCATATTACCCTTAGTTAATGGATCAAAAGAGATAGAACCATCAGAATCACGAAGTGGAGGCATGGTGGAGTCAATTCCAAATGCTGTACTTTATTTATCTTACTGTACTTTATTTTCAGTGTGTAGTATCACACCTCACTGGCAAAACCTCTTACTTTGGCATATACCTTGAGTTGTTTAGAATGTTTAATCCCAACAGCTCAAGATTCTTCTGGTACTGCAAGTAACAATAATTATCCACACCTATACATACAACACCTTAGTCGGATGAGGGCTGGCCCTCTCCAGAGTGAGGTTTCGCATCCTCTACCCAACCTTAGCCGTTTCTGTCTGTCTCTTTTACTGGACTACTTTTCCTTCTAGGTGCTTGATTGGGTGGCACTGCAAGGGGGGCTGTGGACGGTGAAGGGCATTGGCCCGAAGGTGCACGCCTGTCGGCTGATTATCCTTTCTCCCACTACCCTCTAAGAGACAGATCTCATCTTACCCTGGCCCCTTCGGGGGTCCGAGCATCTGGAGCGGCTTCGGTCAACCGGACTCAGGACTGCTCGGCCAGTCTGAGGAACTACAACAACAACAACAACACCTTAGTTATATATGGTGAAACCCCTCTCTTTTGGTCTAACTGGGGAGAGACCCTGCCCGATAGTGTAAAACACTTGTGTTTTTCCGACTTTGATCTCATTTTGTTTTTGTAGTTGTCCAAAAGTTCACGGTGATAGTCGGAACTAGAGGCCAGGTGTTTAGACATTAATCTTTGTCTTTTGAACTTTGTCAGAAAAGATAGGTAAATGCCTGAACTGAATACCATTTTTCATATATTTACCTGTGTCTTCTGGACTTCATGTGATAGAAAAACACAAGTCTGAACTGGATATTGGAATCCAAAAGAGAGTTGTTTTACTTTTCTCCGGCGAGACGTAGAAGTCGGCTAAAGGGGATCGGGGGCGGGGGGCCTGGTATCCTTCTCCCCTTAAATAAATCTACCAAAAAAACGAGACAGAGATTCCCTGTTCTTGCTCTGTCTTGAGTTGGCCACCCCCAAGAAAATAAAAACAAAAAAATAATAAAATAGAGTAAAATAGAAAATAAAAATAAAAATAGGAAAAGTGGGGATTGGGCCTGAGCATATACATTCATATACATACAAATACTTTTTGTTTTCAGTGTATGTGGACCCGTTTCCATCGTGGCGGCTGGTGGCATGGGCTGGTGACTGTTCCATGGTGGGTGTGGCCTACAGCTCCGGGGCTGTTGAAATATTCAACACACATGCCAACTCGCTCTTCACTATCTACCCTCCCAAGTAAGGGAAGATAGACATTTTTGATATACTGTACAGTATATACTGTATATATATTTTTATTTTACTCTTTTTTAATGTAAATTTTGTATGTAAACACCCAGGCTACTCACTCTTCACTACTGTACAATATCCTTCCAAGTAAGATAATAATTTTTATTCTAATGTATCGTAAACTTTTAATATTGTTGTTTAGATATTCATTCGGCGGGTGCCCAACCCCGAAAAGGGTTGAAATAGGGGAGCTATCCCCCCGCCAAAGGCGGCTTTCTAGGGCCTTTCCTAGCTGATGCGGAGAGGATTGGGTTCTAGTCATGTGGTGATGGGCTGGTCTATCAGAGTGAGAACTGAGCAATCTCTGCCATACCCATAGCTTACTCTGACTGTTCCTTTTACCTGTACTTATATATTTTCTAGATCTCAAGTGACGGCGTCTCTTCCGTGGATTGACCTCCCAATCTACCAAGATTGGAAGCCAAAGCGTCACATTTTTCCCTTGCCCCTCAACTTTCTCTTCATAATTGCTGAGGGGCACAGGGCCCTGGGTGGGGCTTTGGTTTCCAGGGCATTTCCGCACCCTCCTCAGCTCCCCGCCATGGAGTGGCTTCGGTCACCCAGGCTTTATTGTGGTCGGCGGGTAGGGTTCTGTGGGGGCGCTCGGTTATGGCCTTGGCCTTGCTCGGGGCTTTAGGGCTGTTCGGCCAGGCAGCATGGGGAACAACAACAACAACAAGATATTCATTACTCTGGCTAACTCATGCTTTACTATTTGAATATGGTATACAGTATAATTTAAACTTATATTTATGTTTTTAATGTTATTCGTTTCGGACCTCTCGGAGTATATTACAATTGTAGGTGGAGACCTAAATTGGCATGTGGGAGCTTGTGCTAATGGGTACGAGGGTGTGCATGGAGGAAAATATATGGAAGAAGTAATCTAGAAGGCGAATATATACTGGAGTTCTGTGTTGCACTCAACATGGTTGTGTGTAACGCTAAGTTCAAGAAAAGGTTGAGTCATCTGTTCACTTATAGTTCTGGGGGTACCTAGTGAAGAGCAGAGGATACGGTTAGGTTTCAAGAGTATCAGTGATGAGATGCGTACCGGTACTAGTAGGCTTGCATAGTTTAGTCATGTGGAGAGGATGGATGAACCAAGTTGGGTGAAAAGATGCAAGACGATGAATGTGGAGGGAGCTGCACCAAGGGGTAGAGTGACAATGAAATACGTGGGATCAGACCTTATGGTCTGATCTTAAATACAATACCGATATCGATGTATCGGTATCGGTGGTATCGGCCTGTTTTAGGGGTATCGGTATCGGTGAAATATTGGCTGCTACTGTAAACTGTATTTATGCTCTGTACTGTATTTTACCCTCTTATAATTTGTTGATCAATCCTTTCTCTGCTTAGGGACTTCAGTCACTTCAGGATTGGTTATTGACTGACTTAAGTTCATGTCACGGGTGGCAATGAGCTTAAGATTTAAGATATACGATTATGAGACTAATTTTATAGCCTACTTACATTCACAATTGAATTTTCTAGAAAGAAGTATCCGTATCGGCTAATCATCGGTGTATTTAAAGTATCGTTATCGGCTCTAAACTGAGTGTCGGTATTGGTATCGGCCAAAATATTGGTATCGGTACATCCCTAAACAAAAACTGACAAGTGATGCTGCTCTGAACAGGGCTGCTTGTAGCGCTGCCGTTAGGACGTGAGACCGGAACCACACTTTGTGTGGAGCACTCGGTCTATATATTTATGTATGTATGTGTTCAAATAATTCTTCTTTAATGTACACTGATCGCTTTGAGTAGGGTACGAGTACCAATGGAGACGCATTGCCCAAAGGAGACGCACTTGAAACAAAAAAACTTGCACAGGCATAGGATGAGTAGATAGATGCATGAATGGTGGGCCAAAATATTCTTTAACTATCACCTAATATGCTCACATAGTACCAGCTTATTATTTTCATATGTTATTGTGTGAGATGAGATGAACTAAAAAAATGTCATGTTTTCGCAAATTCCTTACGAAAACCTAAGGATTTTTTTTTTAAAAGCTAAATTTCTTACAGTTCCCTAATTTGAATCTTGTTTCTATTACTGCAGGTTGATAGTGCATGAGTTGAAGTATAACACTGCATGATCAAAAGGCTTTTACTTGCACGGCTGAAGGGGGGTGAGGGTGCGTCCCCATAGGTCCAGCAAAAATAGTAAAATCCAATGGAGACGCATTTTTCAAATTGATGCCAGAAGGTCGTACACCACACTGGTAAAATAGCATACTCTCCTCTATGTCTGGTATAAATAAGGTTGAATTTCCTTCACCATTGACGAAGCTGCCTTAACCCTCCAGCCCCGGCTATGTATTATATATATATTCCTCAAAACCCGGGTGTTTTGGCCGAAAAACGTCTAGGCTAGGCTACCGTATATTCGTTAATCAGACTGCTTCCCGCATTCCCGCGCATCCCCAAGCGTAGCTGTGTTATTTACCTGTAGAATGGCATTAAGTAGAGCTCTCTAAGTCAACTGGTTGAGCTGTGATGATGATTTCATTGGAGATAACTTTATGGCCAAAACAGCCACTTTACACCACTTTTCGATACTTAACAACAACATACAGGCACACACGAACAAGCGACGCTCTCCTTCTTGTGGCCGGAGATGCGGGGCGTCGGTCCAGCCGGCTGTTGTTTACATGCGTCGGACCGACGCCTCGCACACAAAGCTCACAGGCTTTCAACCACTGGGCGTTCAAGAGGCCTTCCGGGTACCTGTTATATGCTTTTTTATGGGCGTTCAAGAGCCCTTCCGGGTGAGAGGGTTAACTAGAACCCTGGGCCCTATAGAGACGCATTTATAGAGACGCACACGTCTGCTTAGGGTAGCCGGGTTGCGTCTCCTTAGGTCCTTGTAAATGTGTGTTTATTTTGTTAACATTATTAAACATAATAACCTTTTCTTTTATCCTGGGTGAAGGAAACTCGACCCTAATTACACCATACATAGTGAGGAGAATGGCTTTCTACCAGTGAGGTATGGCAACAGTTTGAAAAATGCATCTCTATTGGACCTCCAGAATTTTTTGCTGGCCCTAAGGAGACGCACCCCTTTTACCCCCTCAGCAATTCAAAATCACATTAAGCATGTTCTTGCCACGCAGTCAAATGTTTGTGTGGGCCCTGTCAGCCTAGTGATGAAAAAATAGACTATATTTCCAGGCCCTCCGCCCATTTCCTATCCCTATTTTCCCCAAATATGCCCGGGTTGGCGACTGGTGCTTGATTTAAACCTTGTATTAGCATGAATGTTACATATATAACTTCCCTGCATCCTCTAAACTGTTTTGTTATTGGCCTACAATGAGCAATTAGTATGTTTACTGTAGTAATATTTTATGTCTTTCTATTAATATATATTATAAGGCCTATGTCAGTCCGTTTTATTGCTTTAGCATTGTCAACTTACAACCAAAAGTACCATGCTTTCTTTCTGGTACCCATGAGGTAAGTACTTATATAATTTTATGTGTGTTTTTGTGTTTTAAACATACCTGCGTCTCCTTGGTCCAGGGGCGTCTCCTTATGGTTTTGTGAAAAAATGGAGACGCATCTCTTATTTGTCTTCTCTCTCTTAAAGAATAAGAGATACAAGAAAATTGTTGATTTGCTTTAAAAATATAGCCTTTTTGCTATTTATGCCCCCTACCCCCAATTTTCAATCTGTTATATGTTGACAGAAGCAACTCGATAACAAAAAAATAGTGCCCATTTTTGCGTCTGCATTGGGCATCGTACCCTAGTGATAAATTATTTCCATTATTTTCCATTACTTGACCTCAAAATTAGCTTCTCTACTTATGTCGGACCTTATACATTTCTAGAATACACTTGATAAAGGCCAAAAATCACCAACAGGAACAGAAATTAGAGCGATGACAAATATTAGGTTGTACAGTATATTATTTTCTTATCTGCTATAATATTTGTTCACCTCAGATACCGTTCCGGAGCCCCACAAGTTGATACTAGCAACGCTATGGCAGCCTTGGTCTTCTCCGATGTTCGCACTCAAAAGATTAAGTGGTAAGTAATCTTCAGGTCAGTGACCAGTTACATTTTCCAGTAGGGTAAGACGGGGTAATTTCGCCGAAAATCGCGTATTTTGACGAATAGAAACTGTCACAAATGGAATTTTTAAATTTACATTTTTTATCTATACATTCAGCCTTTCTGCTATAGATGCCCAAAAAAACAAAAATATATATATAATGTTTTGGTCATGCTGCCGATTTTTTGAAAAAAGTTACTCTCGCGGCGAAATTACCCCACCTGGCGGGGTAAATTCGACGCGGCCTATTTTACGCATCATCTAGCTAGTAAACTAGATAACATTATATGATTTATGGCCAGACAAAACACTAGCGCGCAGATAAAAGCAATGAAAACAATCACGAACCCAAACTGACACTAAACATGCCAATAGAAACACGTCGCACGCACACACAAACAACTGAACAGGGCGGGCAGAGATGCAGGTGTGTCACACGTGTAGGCCTAGGCGCCACTGTGTCTAGTGCGGGTGTGGACGTGTCTAGTGCGGGTGTGGAGTTGTGGACATGTAGTGCGGGTGTGGACGTGTCTAGTGCGGTTGTGGACGTATTTATTAGGCCTACGAGTATGGAAGTATTTAGTGTGGGTGTGGACGTGTCTCGTGTGGGTGAGGCGTGTAGGTTGCTAGTACAAAGTACCAGGCAGCAGGTGATGGCTACTGCCAACACTGTGTCACACGCAAACATACAAACAAACAAACACACATACAAACCACCCACAAACACCCGACAATACCGTCAGACGCGCCGCTAGCCTCGGCTCCAGGCCCCGCGAAACTGCAACAAAACCTAACCCAAACTAGATCTACAACCTAAGTCAAACTAGCTATACAACCTAAGCCAAACTTGCTCCACAACCTAAACCAAAACTGCTCTACAACCTAAGCCAAACTGCAGCCAAATCCATGCAATAGTTTCGGAGATATCGGCGTTTGAATGCAAATTATTAGCGCCGCGGCGAAATTACCCCGTCTTGCCCTATCACAAGAAGGTGGTTGACAATATAGCCCAGTGCGTCGCAATACGTGAACAATTACAGTTCATGTAGCACAAAAATAAAAATAAAAAATAAAATATCAGGCCGCCACCTGGCCAGCGCAACCTGTAATTGGGAGCAGTGTACTGCTCCAAACGATGTCATATGGTCCCTTAAGGTGGTAATGGGGTACTGGAGTTTGGGACTCCCACATAATTACTGTGTTGGAGTTGGGGACTATCCTTTATTTAAACAGTGACCCCTCCATCAATGACGTACTGCCAATAATCATACTTGGCGCCTGGCGGCAGGCATGCCGGCCCTCTATAGGGACCGTCCGTTCACCAGAGCTACCAAATACTTAACATCATAGGTGGCATAATGAATTACATTACCCTCCTCACACCGCCCTATCACACTCCTCTGCACCCCCTCCAAAGTCATAGAACGCCTTGTACTACAACTAATTACACACGCCTTACCCCTAGCTCCAACACAACATGGCTTCAGGCCACTGTACTCCACAAACACTCTTCTTACAGACCTTACACAAAGAGCTTTTGACGGCATCAACTCAGCCAGACCACACAGATCACTACTTGCCACACTCGACATTAGTAAAGCTTCGATGCCATCCCCCACCACAACCTAAACAAAAAAAATTACAACACAAACATGCACAACAACACAAAAAGGTGGCTGGCTAACTTCATAGCAGGCAGATGTGCACACATATCTTTTGCCGGTCAGTCATCTAGCATCAGAAATTTCCCAAACGGAGTCCCGCCAGGAACCGTCCTGTCGCCCGCACTCTTTAATCTGTACATGCATGATATATATACACCCAATACACCCCAAATAATCATTGCCTCCTACGCAGACGACATAACACTCACATGCACACACCACGACCCAGCCAGAGCAACAAGTCTCCTTCAACCCTATCTCAACACATTACATGACTGGTGCACTACAAACAGACTCAATTTAGCCCCAGCCAAATCCACTGCAACCCTCCTCACAAGCTGGACAGATCACGCATACTCCCCGCAATTCACCATAAACAACATACCCCTAACACACACACACTCACCCAAAATCCTAGGAATAACATATGATACTCAAATGCCATTCAAACAGCACACCACAAACATACCCAGTGCATACCACCTCCTTTACGTAGGGCACGTGGAACCCGTCTTGCAACTCAATCCCACCCCTACTCTGTGCAACTCTCCAACCCAAGAGTGAAACGTTACTCTCAAACTTTCTTCTACTCAACAGCTGAGCTCTGGAACTCTCTGCCAGAATCAGTCTTTCCCTCTTCCTATGACTTAAATTGCTTCAAACTCCGTGTATCCAGGCATTTTGGCTCGATCGTCCCTTGATTTTGGCCCTGTCACTCTTTCAACTATGGGGGAGGCACTCGCTATAGGCAATTCTGCCTTTTGCCTTCCTCAATCAAGAAAAAAAAAAAAAAAAAAACATTATAAAGAAACTGACACCCAGACTTAACACCCTCAGGTCACTTGCCCACACAAAATTTGGACACAACAAAGAAACCACCACCACAGTTTACAAACAATACATAAGATCAGTGATGGAGTACGCAAGCCCGGCCTGGGCTTCTAACCTAGCTGAAACACATCATAAGACCTTACAGACTATTCAAAATAAAGCCCTAAAAATCATCACAGGCTGCACAGCTACTTCACCTACAGATCACCTACATCAAGAAACCAAAGTCCTCAAAATCAAAGACCATCTGGACATGAGAGGCACTCAATTCCTGGCAGCAGCCTCCACGAACCAACACCACCCACTACACTACATGGCAACACATCCACAGACACCAAGAAATATTAAAACAATGCCCAGCACACGCTATCACACACAAATACTATCTTCTCTCCCTCCCTGCCCACCCCAAACCAGCTTCCAGAAGCACATCCATACTTATATCTCTCGCCGTTCCATCCACTCACTCATAAACAACACGCAGCTGCAGGCACGAGCTCCCGAAATCCATCCTTCTGAATCCTCCCTTCCTCGTGAGGACAGAGTCCACCTGGTCAGGCTGAGATGCGGACACCATCCAGCCCTTCTGAGCTATCAGAAGAGACTTGATGACTCTGTCGTCGACTCCTGCCCAGCACCCCATACTATTAAACACATCATAGAAGACTGCATTTCACACAACCACTTACGCCAACAACACAATCTACACTCCTTGAGAGCTCTGTGGGAAAGCCCGACCGTGGCCATGGCCTTCCTTAGGGACTCGGGGCTGTTCGGCCAGGCAGCTTAGGGAACAACAACAACAACAACAACATATGGGATGTCAATTGAATCGGATGCCACTTGAAAAAATACAATAAAAATCAATTAAGAATGTTATTAAGCTTCTGTTTTATGTTTACCATCCCTTACAAGGGAGGGAAATGAGTGGAACCTACCTGGACTGCTGTTTGCTGATGATACAGTTTTGATAAGCGATAGTGAATGGGAGTTGTAGGGTCTGGTAAATATGTTAGGAACAGTGTGCGAAAAATGGAATCTGAATGTAAATGCCGGAAAGAGTAAGGTTATGGTCTTCGAAAGGGGTGAAGCCACAGAGTGTGAGGTGAGGTTGAACGGTCAGGCTATGGAGAATGTCAACTTATTTAAATATCTGGGCAGTGTGCTGAGTAAAGATGGGAGTATGGATGAAGAAGTGAGGGAGAGGGTGCAACAGGGGAAGAGGGTTGTAGGAACAGTGAAAGCAGTAACCAGAAATAGGGTGGTCAGCGGAAGTAAAGAAGTCCTTGCATGACAGTTTGGTAATCCCGACATTGACTTACGGAAGTGAAGCATGGACGTTGGTGGAGAGACTCAGACCAAGTGTGAGAGGCGTGGAAGTAAGTTACTTGAGAAATGCGTGCGGAGTTACATGGAGGGACAGACAGACGAATGAGGAAGTAAGAGAGGTTTGGTGTGAATGTAGACGTGCTGGAAAGTGTGAAAAGGATCACCTTGAGATGGTTCGGCCATATGGAACGTATGGGAAGTGACAGAATAACTAAGAGGGTGTACGAGAGCGAGGTGGAAGGACAAAGAGGGAGAGGTAAACTGAGAGAGAGGTGGAAGGATAGAGTGAAGGCAGTTGGGAGGAGGAGCGCCAACTGACTGGGGACAAAGGTGCATGGGGGCGTTTCGTTCGTGGCCACCCCTTCGGGGATCACGGCGTCAGGCAAAGATAGATAGATCCCTTACAAGCTTGACCTTGTAGCCAGAATCCCTTGATTATTTTGGCCTTAGCTGGTGAACTACCACAAGGTATTGACGTGTTTTGTGGTTGCTCTGTCTGTCGTCCGCCTGCCTCCGTTTTTGCACACGGTGAGTCTTATTGCATAATTGTCACTGATAAGCTTGCTAGACATGTATTTCAGCTAGTTAGCCACCATATTTGTGTCATTATTTTGTGTCCGCCACCAATTGAGGGTGCCCAAAGTCAGGTCCCACTAGGTATAATTAAGTGGAGTAGCCTGCATTTTATTTGTGCTTTATTATTATTTCTTAGCTAGTTTGGCTGCTTTGGAGGCCTGTGTTTAGCTTAGCTTAGCTTTTCAGGTTCTTCAATTTTGAGGGTTTCACACTTCGGCCAGTGGGGAAGTGTGAGGGCTTCTTCAGCAACAGTTTGAGTATTTTATTCCTCCTAACCTAGTTTGGGGTTTATAATTACAGTAAACTCCCGGTTATCCGTTACGTCATTATTCGTCATATGACATTTTCCGTCCTGCGTCAACTGGCTGAAATAATTAATTACTTGGCATAAATCAACATTATCCGGCGCAGAGCCGTAAGACAAATTCCCCGCGGTCGGCTGAGCAGTCCCCGCAACGCACGCTCCCGCCATACCTGCCCGCACACAGAAGCAGCGTGTGTGTTGCCCGTACTGCCCCCACCTCTACCCTATCCGTCCGTGGCCTCAGTACAGTCCATCCTCCTATAACACGACTATATGGGCGGCAGAGCCCCTCGCGCTGTAGGAATAACACTTTATATGGAGATAATTCTATATAGGTCTGAGCCCCACAATTTTGCCCCTTTTTTCCGGATTTCTTGCTAAACAAACACCTATATTACCTACCAGATACCATCAAATCATTAACAAATATAGAAAAACATCACTTACCTTAAAACTAATGAAGAAAAATGGATCGATCCGACCCTCTCACTATATGAAATTCGCGCTATGCGATCGCGTATACATACGGCGGCAAATAAAAGTGATCGATCGGTCCTAGGAAAGACCTAGAATATATTAGTTCCTAGAATATATAAAAATGTATGAATATATAATAGAAAAATTAGTTAAAAAAAAATTGAATCTACAATATCATGGCTACAATTAACTGAATAAATGTACTATTTATCAGGACCCCCCCTCGTGTTGTAGGAGGATCGCGTTGTAGGAACTCGTGTTATAGGAGGATGGACTGTATTAGTTCGGCAGCTTAAGCATTTGTATCGTCTCGTCTCATGTTATGCGTTACTGTGATAGTGATGGAATTTTGGCATATTTTACCATACCGTGCCTCTTACAATGGCTTCTCATGCTGGCCAGTGTGACAGTGATTGTGTGTATGGCCCCACAACCCCCTAAACAGCAAAGAAAAGTTCTCACCCTAGAAAAAAGAAAGAAATTCTTGACAAGTTAGATCCGGGGTGCCCAGTACGACGCGTATCTGAACATTTCGGTGTGGCCAGGTTTAGACTCGCGCTCTAGTCCAATCGATAATACGGGTATATTAATATACCGTACAGGTAAACAATAACAGACGAGTTCATGGGGTTCGAGGGCAAGGGTGCATTATCCGTCTTTTTGCATTATTCTTCACGGCCATGGCTGATAATATTATGTGATAGATAACCGGGAGTTTACTGTACTCCAGTACAGAACTGCCCCTAAGTGAGGCCAGTATAACATACTGATCGGAAATTTCTGGAAAAAATATTAATTAAACTCTGCTTTCATTGTGCCACACCACTCACCTCATCTTAACAATTTATAAGGTCCCATTCTATTCCTCACAGGGCATCAGAGTTACTACTGATAGACTACAAGGGTTTGGTGCGCAGCTACTTTGTGTCCCCCACGGAGGGCTACCAGGAGAGTCACACCTTCTCTCTGACATCCTTCTACCCCGTCGGTATCTCTGCTGCTGCTTGCTACAAGTAAGTTCATTTGTGCCATGGGCTTTGGCATGGTCAGTAGTGTGTCTGATTGCTGATTGAAGGGTCTGCAGTTCGATCCCACGCTGTGCCATTGGTAAACGGCAAGAGTTTGGGCAGCTCGGTCTAGCGATTCGTAGCAAATGTCCAGTAAAGTTCCTTAACAAGGGCACGCCCTACCCCTGTCAATCAAGGGACTGTACGGCGTTAAAAGCTGCATCACTCTAGTATATATATTTTTCATTTTTGTTGTGGCTAATATTATATTTTATTCAGCATAGGAAATATCTCTTTGCCAAAGTGTTTGAAGCTTAGGTAGATTCTTTTTTAGGGTAAAAGGCTTTATGCTTATTCTTGATGGAGAAATTAGTGTTCAATTCAGATATGCATTACAGATAAACATTATACAGGGTACATGCATACACAAATTTAAAGACCGAGTGCTCCACATGACCTAATGGCAAGTTTTCAGAATTGAGTTCAAACTTAGCCATTTTTGCTACAGTCCACTCTGTAAGAAATTTTTGTTAATTATATTGTCTTGAACATCTGACATAGTGCACAACCTGTTCACCTCATTAACACTTTCATCTTTTCACTATTCAGTCAGACAGATTCTCTGTTTAGTAAGACGGACTGGAATAGCTGATCTTAAAAATCTGTAAATTAACTGGTGAAGGTTGGAGAGAGGGCTACATTCTGACAGAAAACAGAGCCAATTTGAAGCAGTCTTGGCCACCCCCTTAGGGACAGCCAGTTATTCATTGTCTTGAAGATTCAAGTAGCTGTACTGTACATCCAAAATATTTTTTTTTCCATAAACCTTGATGATAATTGGTGTGAAATCTAGAGAGAGGTGCATTAACTCAACACTTCTTCAACATGAAAAATAATACAGTACGGTACTAGGCATGGGTTATTGGAATGTCAAAGAAGAATGATATGAACTTAAAATTAGACAGATTATGAGCAAAATTTTCAGTAAAGTATTGGTTTTGATTGTACATAATACCCTTTTAGGAGCATGATGATTGTGGCTGGGTGGTGTGACATCATGGCAGACAACTCCCTCAAGAGCAATGGTCTGGGTCATGGCATCACCATCTGGCGCCTCTTGGATGACTTTCCATATTATAAACAGGTCAGTACCCATTATTTTCTATCAATTTGTTATTTTATTTGGCTGCTTTGCGCAATGGCATTATCATAACCCATGGGACATATAAACTCAAAACAAAGGGAAAAGATTTCACACTAGCACCTAGCATATTGTCAGCAATTTTTTACGACTCCTTGGAAATATTCGGAGTCTACCCCCACCAGCTCATGGTGACTTCGCAGACACCTTATGTTTTTTTGTTTTAATCTTCTCATAAATTAGAATATAAAACTTGCAAACTAAACAAACCAAAACTGGGACAAAGACAATACAGAGTCAAAACAACTTATCAAAATCGCTATGTGGAACAATGCTTACTAAAATAAAATTTATGAAATAAAAGAACACAATCCACCACATAGGGTTTACATTACTACATGAGCAAGTTAATCTGCTTAATTTGTCTTTATTTTTTGGACCCCAGGGGTGACACTAGTGGGGACTTATGATGATGGCAGGCAGGCAGGCAGAGTTGCATTTGTGACAAGGTGGTCGGGAAGGCAAAGTCGTTAGGCTGCTATTCATGTGACATATTCTTCCATGTCAACTGTATTGACGTGGATGATGATGACCTCTGGTCATGGCCAAGAAAAAAACTGATTTCAAATGGTTCTGTGTTGACTGCGAAGCCATGTTTGATGAATATAATATGGCATCAAGAAGTCACCTCAAAGAGGTATTGGCTGACTAGGACCGATGAGTGTTTGTGGAGGGAGTTAAGTAGAGGCTTGAGACCCTGGATAAAAGATTAGAGCCTTTAGACCAGTTTTGGAGTCTGCTTCCCTCTCCACTAAGTCGTTAGTGATTCTTTAGTGAATATTGTCAAGGTTGGACCCCATCCGACCCGGGCATCCTGTTAAAAGGCTGGGGCTATTACGGGGCTATACCAGCACAAGAAAGCTTTGTGTGTTAGGCAATGTACCTGCAATGTAAACAAACCGGTTCCCAGACATCTCAACCAGTAGACCATTTCAACCAGTAGCTCTCAACCAGTGCCAAATCAACCAAGACCAACCAAACCAGTGCCAAAATATAGTACTAACCTAACCTAACCGTATTGGTAGATTTGGTACTGGTTGAAATGGTCTACTGGTTGAGTTGTCCGATCACCAAACAAACCCCACTCTAATTCATTGTGATGTTTGCTACACAAGGACTTGAAGTAAGGAAAGCTATGGGACCGGATGAAGTGTCTGCCTGGGTTTTAAAGGAGTGTGCAGAGCAATTAGTGGAGCCAGTGAGGGACATAATTCAAGCTTCCTTAGATAAAGGACAGGTTCCTGTTGAATGGAAAAGAGCTAATATCATTCCGATATACAAGAATGGAAACCCTGAGGACCCTCTAAACTATAGACCAGTTTCACTTACTAGTATTGTATGCAAGATTTGTGAAAAGCTAATTAGGAAGAGATGGATGAAAATGTTGGAGAGAAAGAAAATAATAACCCCAAAGCAATTTGGATTCAGAGAAGGGACATCTTGTGTTACCAGTTTGCTATGTTATTACAGTAGGGTGATAGATGTACTCCAAGAAAGAGGCGGATGGGTGGACTGCGTCTACTTAGACCTTTCCAAAGCATTCGATAAGGTACCACATAAGAGATTGTTATCTAAGCTTGAGACGCTAGGATGTGTCAGGGGGAGTTTGCTGAAATGGATGGAGAGCTACTTAACAGATAGGGAAATGAGGACCAACATTAGAGGAACTTACTCATCGTGGCGGAAAGTTGAGAGTGGTGTGCCGCAGGGATCTGTGTTGGCACCTCTCATGTTCCTTATGTACGTGAATGACCTGCCGATAGGCATAAACTCTTACATGTCAATGTTTGCAGATGACGTAAAAATTATGAGACAAATAACAAATAAAAGTAGTTGTGAGGAGCTGCAAGGGGATTTAGATAAAATATACGAATGGAGCACCAAGTGGAAAATGAAATTTAATATAAGTAAATGTCATGTGTTAAATATGGGAAGAAGTGTGAATAGACCAAATTGGGAGTACAGGATGGGAGATAAGAAGATTGGCAAGGCCGAAAAAGGAAAAGATTTAGGGTTGATTATACAAGATAATTTGTCGCCAGAGAAACATATTAACAAGCTCTTTAGCGGAATGTATGCAATGGCCGGGAATATGAAAGTTGCTCTGAACTATTTGGATGAGACCATGGTAGCGAAAATTATGAAGAGTATGATTAGACCAAGATTGGAGTATGCAGCAGTGGTGTGGTCCCCGCATCTAAAGAAGCATATTCACAAGTTAGAAAGAATCCAGAGAGCAGTCACTAGATTGGTTCCAAGTCTCAGAGAACTGCCATATGAAGGGAGGCTAGACAAATTAAATCTACCGAGTCTAAAAGAGAGGAGAGAGAGGGGAGACATGATAATGATGTACAAATGTACCCGGGGGCTGGAGAGGCTGGATAGGGAGGATATATTAATTATGGATACAGGAATAACTAGAGGCCACAGCTACAAAGTAAAAAGACCTACCTGCAAGAACGATATCAGGAAGTTTAGCTTCCCCTATAGATGTATTGACAAATGGAATGGGCTGGAGGAGGAGGTGGTAGGGGCAAGGAACATCCATATTTTCAAGAAAAAATTGGATAAAAAGTAGACTGAGAGACGGGACAACACGAGCTTAGCTCAACTCCTGTAAACTACAATTAGGTAAATACAATTAGGTAAATACAAGCAAGCACATACGATCAATACATTCCAATGAATTCATGCTCACAACCAGTGTACAGTGACTTACGAATGGTTACAATTGTGAAATATATCATCACTGTAATCAATATTTCCAATGATAGTCAATAATAATCAATAATCAATAGTTATACGAGTGTTTACAAGCTGAAGTTACTTGCCAGGCAAACGTTCAAACGTGCCCATGACACGTCATCACGGTTGCGCCAAAATATCTGTCTTATATCCATTATGGTCTTCGAAAGGGGTGAAGTCACAGAGTGTGAGGTGAAGCTGAACGGTCAGGCTATGGAGATCGTCAACTCTTTTAAGTATCTGGGCAGTGTGTTGAGTAAAGATGGGACTATGGATGAAGAAGTGCGGGAGAGGGTACAACAGGGGAAGAGGGTTGTAGGAACGCTAAAAGCAGTAACAAGAAATAGGGTGGTCAGTATGGAAGTGAAGAAGTCCTTGCATGACAGTGTGGTAATCCCGACACTGACTTACGGAAGCGAAGCATGGACGTTGGTTGAGAGACTCAGACCAAGAGTGAGAGCAGTGGAAATTAATTACTTAAGGAGTGTGTGCGGAGTTACATGGAGGGATAGACAGACTAATGAGGAAGTAAGAAGGAGGTGTGGTGTGGAGGTAGATGTGCTGGAAGTGTGAAAAGGAACAACTTGAGATGGTTCGGCCATATGGAACGTATGGAAAGCGAGAGAATGACTAAGAGGGTGTACGAGAGCGAGGTGGAGGGACAGAGAGGGAGAGGTAGACCGAATATGAGGTGGAAGGATGGAGTGAGGAAGTACATGAACGAGGGCGGTGCTGGTTGGGGGGAGGGGCGTCGACTGACTGGGGACAGAGGTGCATGGGGGCGGTTCGTTCGTGGCCACCCCTTCGGGGATCACGGCATCAGGCAATAGATAGATAGATAGATATCCATCATTTTACAAGAACTACTTGTTGTAGATGATTCTAGCCAACACCATTCTCAAGACAACCACGAGTGCTGCATTTTGACATATGATATACCTAGGTTAGACTATACCATTGCAGAGATATAAAGAGGTGATCCTCATGAAATTGATGAAACGTCCCAGGACGCGGGTGTTGTGAAAGTTCAAAGATAGCCGTGTATGAGGGGTTAAACAATTAAAAAAGGAAGAAGCAGACAGGGACATACAAGAAATACTAAAGAAAGAACAGCAAGTGCTAGGGGTGAAGCCAAAGAGTGGGGCCAAGCCTGACAATGCCACAGTGTTTGCGATTGCTGGAAGCATTAGGGCTGCCCTTAGGACTGTTGTTGTTGTTCCCCAAGCTGCCTGGCCGAACAGCCCCAAGGCCCCGAGCAAGGCCAAGGCCATAACCGAGCGCCCCCACAGAACCCTCCCTGCCGACCACAATAAAACCTGGGTGACCGAAGCCACTCCATGGCGGGGAGCTGAGGAGGGTGCAGAAACGCCCGGGAAACCAAAGCCCCACCCAGGACCCTGTGCCCCTCAGCAATTATGAAGAGAAAGTTGAGGGGCAAAGGAAAAATGTGACGCTTTGGCTTCCAATCTTGGTAGATTGGGAGGTCAATCCACGGAAGAGACGCTGTCACTTGAGATCTAGAAAATATACAAGTAAAAGGAACAGTCAGAGTAAGCTATGGGTATGGCAGAGATCGCTCAGTTCTCACTCTAATAGACCAGCCCATCACCACATGACTAGAACCCAATCCTCTCACTTAGGACTGTTCCTGTCAGCAGTTGCAGGGAGACAAATACTGGTACCCTCGTAGCTAAACTTCCTATTATGAAGGCAAAAGAGGATGCAAATAGAGTAATCAGCTCTTGTTTCAGTGAAGAGCTTAACTTTATTGTATCTGGACCCAAAAAGGTTTTGCCTAAGATGACAATTTTTGGTATATCTACCATGATGCGTGACAATTAATTAGTTGCGTACAATATTGTTAAAAACATGGAGATTGGACAGCTTTTGGAACAGGGTGCTAAACTAGACTTTCTCTTTTCAAAGGAAAAAGGTGAAAGTAAGTATGCTGTACTGTATTAAAAATGTCACCCGATATACAAAAGTCTGTACTGTACTTAGTTCCCAGGATTATGAGTTCGTTGGATTGAATAGGTATAAGGCTTATGAGATATTCTGGGTTACTCAGTGTTACCACTGTCAGAAATTTGGTCAACTTTCTTCCGACTGCCCAAACAAGCCCTGCGATCCAGTTCGTGTTGTGCCTTCTGTACTGAATGTCATGAGTGTAGGTCATGCACAAGGAGGATTTCACCCTGTTTTGTAAATAGCTCATCTCTTAGGATGCCACTTGAATTAGTTGCTCACTTTGTATCCAGTTCAACTTGTCCTCTGATTATTTTTCAATGTAGGAGATAAAAAACACAGATTTCTCTGGTTGAAAAAAATCACAAGGCTCTCCTTAGGCCAGTTGATAATTGGTCTGTTGAACTACAAGAACAGGGTAAGTGAAGGTTACTCAGTGAGGGGAAAAATAGATCAGATAAAATAAAAAAAAAAATTAATTCAGACTTAAAACTTTTTGCCCGGCTGTATGAAATCTGACATAATTATAAAGTAAAATTAGCAAAATAAACAAACCAAAACTTATACGAACACAGCAAAACGACAAAACAACTATCAGAGTGAGAGCTGAGCAATCTCTGCCATACCCATAGCTTACTCTGACTTTTCCTTTAACTTATATATTTTCTAGATCTCAAGTGACGGTGTCTCTTCCGTGGATTGACCTCCCAATCTACCAAGATTGGAAGCCAAAGCGTCACATTTTTCTCTTGCCCCTCAACTTTCTCTTCATAATTGCTGAGGGGCACAGGGCCCTGGGTGGGGCTTTGGTTTCCCGGGCGTTTCCGCACCCTCCTCAGCCCCCCGCCATGGAGTGGCTTCGGTCACCCAGGCTTTATTGTGGTCGGCGGGGAGGGTTCTGTGGGGGCCCTCGGTTATGGCCTTGGAATTGCTCGGGGCCTTGGGGCTGTTCGGCCAGGCAGCTTGGGGAACAACAACAACAACAACTAATAAATATCGCTATGCTCTGCCTGAGGCACATTCTTCAAGTTTCTTAAGTTTCAAGTTTTACATTATAATAAGTGTCCCCCAAGCCTTATACAGATGTTTCAGTTGTCGGTGAGGCAGTTATCTTCTCCCCAGCACTGGCAAACAATTCTCGGACAAACTGTGACTTTGTTCCACTTTCTTTTGAATTCTTGGAAGTGGTAATAAACCTTCACTAGCAAACCCTGATGATTACGGTTGTTAACCCTCTGGCTACGGTCATATTTGCGGTATTTAGGGCATATTCAGGCACTCCTGAATGATTAATCAAGTATCTGCATGAAATTAAATTTATTCTGCTGAAAACTAGACAAAAATACTTTCAAAATGACACTAGAACGAGCTTCCTAACTCGCGGGGTTCACCCGCAGCGCTGCGGGAAAACTCGCTAATTATTAGCAATGTAGCGGCTTGGCAACACTGCTCAGACCGCGGTCCGAGACCACAGTTTCCCTCAGTGCGCGGCTGGCCGTGCTGACAGGTGGAGGTGGGCCCCTCGCTGTCCCGCCCACTGACACTCGATTCCTACGGCTTTTACAGGCTTTTAAAGCCTGTAAATTGCTGTAAATTGCTGTAAATTGCCTACTGTATGCGTTCCGGAACGTCTCCCACAGGGAAAGGGTTAATCGACCTGGCCATCGAGGTACAGTGCTGATAGAAGTTTTGTGGATAAGGTTGGTCAGTTTCTTAATTAATTTTCAGCTAAATCAGGGGTAGTGCTTATTTGTGGTGACTGTACTGGATTGACAACCCTCAACTGAAACCGTTTTCTTACGAGTTCTTGAATTGGTTGAATAATTTCTTTAATTGTGTGTCTCACTCGACTCGCATCTCGGGTCATGTTCTCAACTGTATTCTATACTTTATCAGTTGTAGCCGTGTATCGGATGTTGAGGTTGATAGGATTGACCTTGCTATCTCCGACCATGCCTTGATTACCTTTTGGCATTGAAATTCCCAGGCCTCCTTTTTATAAGAAGTTAATACGATTTAGAAACTTTGGGAATATTGACAAGAATCTGATTTTTATTTTTTTTATTTTGCTACAATCAAATTTTTACTAAAGGCAATTTGGAGTGCCAAGATTCATCAGCTGATATTCTGAGAGACAGAAATTGCTGATATACTGTACAATATTTTAATTATGATTACTAAATATCTCTTATTATCTAAATATCTCTTATATATACATAATAGTATGTAGTCTATTTAGCATAATACTAAACTAATATAAACTGAGTAATTTTGACCAAACAGATTTGTGAACCCACTCTCTCCTTGCAGACACACATACGCACATACCGGCACTGATTATCGATCGTATTTTTTTTTCTATGTGAGTGAGGGAGACAAAAGGCAGAACTGCCTGTGACAAATTCCTCCCTCAGAGTTGAAAGAGTGACGGCCAAAATCAAGGGACGTTCGAGACAAAATGCCTGGACACACAAATTTTTAAGCAATTTAAGTGATAGGATGAGGGAAAGACCGATTCTGGGAGTGAGTTACAGAGCTCAGCTGTTGAATAGAAGAAAGATTGAGAATAACTTTTCACTTTTGGGTTGAAGAGTTGCACAGAGTAGGGGTGGGATTGTGTTGCAAGACAGGTGCTACGTTCTCTACGAAGAGGGGTTGGTATACACTGAGAGAGCTCTGAGGAACACTGATTATTGTAATAGTGGTATAATAGTGAGAGAGATGCAACATTGCAGTGAAGAGAGACAGACAGCAGAGAATCGGTTAGTGGACGTGAGTTAATGAGATGGAAGGCTTTCTTTTCTACTTTGTCTAGAAGTCCTGTGTGAGAGGATCCTCCCCACACATGTGAACAATACTCAATACATGGATGCACTGTGCCCCTGTACAGAGCAAGAAGCTGCACAGGGGTTAAGAACCCCCGGAGGCAGTTAAGCACACCCAGCTTCTGGGAAGCTGTTTTAGCAAGAGTGGTAATATGATCTTTTAGAGGTATGAAAAAGATTGACAAAGCAAGCTTTATAGAGAGGGAAACAAAATTGTAGAACTAGAGGGCATGCATTTAAATTGAGGAAATCAAAATGCAAATCAAATGTAAAGAAGTTTAGCTTCCCATATAGGAGTGTAGAAGTCTGGAATAGACTAGAGGAGGAGGTGGTGGGAGGAATGAATATCCATAATTTCAGAGAATTTAGATACGGGACAACACGAGCCTAGCTCAATTCCTGTATATTACAACTAGGTGACAACTAGGTGAATACACATACACAAAATTTTTTGATGTTCTTAATTTATGTTAATGACATGACCAACGGAGTTGATGCGTATATGAACATGTTTGCAGATGACGCCAAACTCATGACACACATCATCAACGAAAACAGCTGTACAGAATTACAAGGAGACAAGGGCGGGTGCCCGACCCCGAAAGGGGTTGAAATAGGGGAGCTATCCCCCCGCCAAAGGCGGCTTTCTAGGGCCTTTCCTAGCTGATGCTGAGAGGATTGGGTTCTAGTCATGTGGTGATGGGCTGGTCTATCAGAGTGAGAACTGAGCGATCTCTGCCATACCCATAGCTTACTCTGACTGTTCCTTTAACTTATATATTTTCTAGATCTCAAGTGACGGCGTCTTTTCCGTGGATTGACCTCCCAATCTACCAAGATTGGAATCCAAAGCGTCACATTTTTCCCTTGCCCCTCAACTTTCTCTTCATAATTGCTGAGGGGCACAGGGCCCTGGGTGGGGCTTTGGTTTCCCGGGCGTTTCCGCACCCTCCTCAGCTCCCCGCCATGGAGTGGCTTTTGGTCACCCAGGCTATATTGTGGTCGGCAGGGAGGGTTCTGTGGGGGCGCTCGGTTATGGCCTTGGAATTGCTCGGGGCCTTGGGGCTGTTCGGCCAGGCAGCTTGGGGAACAACAACAACAACAACAAGGAGACCTAGACAGAATCCATAACTGGATCAAAATATGGGAGATGGAATTTAATGCTAAAATGTACCACGTCCTAGAAATAGGGAAGAGTGGCAGAAGACCAAATGGAAGGTATAGTTTAGGAAATAAGGACATCAGCAAGGCAAGCATGGAAAGGGACCTAGGAGTGATTATCCAAGAAAATTTATCCCCTAAGAAGCACATCAATCATATAGTTGGAGCAATGTATAGATTAATAACAAGTATGAGAGTGGCATTCAATTATTTTTTATGAAAGCATGCTAACCCAGATAATCACATCCATGATCAGACCTAGATTGGAATATGCATCAGTGGTATGGTCCCCCCATCTGAGAAAACATAAATAAACTGGAGAAAGTACAACTAATAGCAACCAAACTGATCCCAGAACTAAAAGACCTACATTATCCTGAAAGACTAGAAAGCTAGAGAAGAGACAAGTTTGAGGACACCTGATAGCAATGTTTAGATGCATGAGAGGTTTCGAGAGACTCGACAAGGAGGATTTTATAAGGCTGGACGATGGAAGAACCAGATGGAATAATATGTATAAAATAATGAAGGAGAGGTGCAAGTCCAATATGAAAAAGTTTAGCTTTCCATATAGAACGATAGATATTTTTTTTTTTTTTTTTTAAAAGACCTCCGTCTACGTATTGTGAAAAACCTGTTATCCTCCGGCAAATTGTGGGGTTGAGTGAGTGAAGGGGGGGGACAGTGAATGAAGGAGGATGCATGTTTTTCATAATACGTGTTGCTAGCTCCAAACGCGCGAGCAACTGTGGCTTTCAACCATCCGACACATCCCCTTTTATTAATGTGCATCACACATGTTACATACATACATTACACATTACACATTACATACATTGATAGATAGGTGGAATAACTTAAGTGCGGAGGTTGTAGAAGCAAGAAATATCCACAACTTTAAAAGTAAACTGGATAGTTAATAGAAACTGAGACAGGACAACACGAGCGCAGCTCAATTCCTGTAAACTACAAATAGGTGAATACAAATAGGTAAATACACACAGGTGAATACACACACACACGAACCCCCTCTCTTCAAGCCAATCAAGCCTTTCCACTGTTAAATTTTATAAAGTAAAGTATATGTGGCTTTTATTGTTAGTGTTAAATATGTTTAAAATATATTTTTTGTAGGTTTTATATGGCGAATATATCACTTGTACAAATTTGACTTGGTTTAAGTGTTACTTATGTGTTGTATTGGCCAGTTGCACGTTACATTTTAGATTTTTTTTTTTTTTTTTTTTTTTTTTTTTTTTACATTTTAGATGTAGTTGTATATGAAGGTATAGTGTATGTATGTATGTACAGTATATACTGTGGCACTTTTTTCTTTTCTATGTGAGGGAGAGAGACAAAAGGCAGAACTGCTTGTATCGAGTGCCTCCCCCTGAGTTGAAAGAGTGACAGGCCCAATATCAAGGGACGTTCGAGCCACACTGCCTGGACACACAGAGTTTGAAGCAATTTAAGTCATAGGAAAAGGGTAAGACTGATTCTGGGAGAGAGTTTCAGAGCTCAGCAGTTAAATAGAAGAAAGACTGAGAATAATGTTTCACTTTTGAGTTGGAGAGTTGCACAGAGTAGGGGTGGGATTGTGTTGCAAGACAGGTACTACGTACCATATGTAGAGGAGGTGTTATACACTGGGAAAGCACTGAGGAGCATTGATTATTGTAGTAGCGATAGAATAGCGAGAGAGATGCAACATTGTGGCGAAGAAAGAGATTGCAGAGAGTTGGTAAGTGGATTTAGCCCAGTTTTCCTTTTTTTGTTATGGGGGTGGCCGACTCGAGACAGAGCTCGAATATGGGCATCACAACACATCAGAAAAACAAAACAAAACACAAAATCACACAAAAAGTGCCAGACGAGCCCATCTACGCAGGGGAGCGCTCCGCCCCTTCGAACAGCCTGCTGCACCAATTTTCAAACAACCACGAAGGGTGGTGCGCTCCTCGGTGCCACTAGCAGTGGCGAACTCAACATAGGTGAACATAGGTGAACATCTAGGTCGTCCAGGAGAAATACCCAGAGACCCAGGCCCATTTGGGGTCCCCAGCAAAAAATTCCCAGGTCCCCCGGAGAGGCTCCGATTTCCGCAGGCAGACCCGCAGCGAAGCTTTACCACCACATGCCCGTCCACCATGCTTCCAGGCACACCCTTCATTACCCCCAGCAAAAAAGGGGTTTCTGGTAATGCAGGTGAATGGGGAAAACAAATTTGAGTCTTGGATCCTTACCCCATTGAACCCATGTTGGCTCACATCACCAAATTTTGCTCTGCGAACGTTTTTTGTGAATCAGCCCATTCGTTAAGCAAGGGATGCCTGTACAGTACTATATTTGCTGGCATAGATCATGATGGAAGATTCCCTGTTGTGGAAGATGCACTCCTAAATTTGGAAGATTATTTGTATTCTATTATTTTTCTGTTTCCAGGTAGTAACAATAGATGAGGAAGAGTACACACCTCCAAATATAGGTGTGTGGCGAAGTTTGGTGGGCTCCTTTTGGTCATCTCCACAACACGACTCCATCTTCCACCTCTCCATATCACCTTCGGGACGTCTGCTGGCAGCGCTTCACACAACTGGCAGCCTTTCACTCTGGGAACTGCCGTCTCTGAGGAAGAAAAAGTTTTGGCCACTTGCAAATCAGCCGGATCATGATGCAAAAAATAACTCGTTGTCTGTGCAACCTGGGATCAAATTGAAAACCAAGAGTCAAGAGAGGTTAGTACTGTATGTATGTACTGTACTGTATGTATTTACTCTGGCACCTTCCAAATTTTTTTTTTTTTTTTTTTTTTTTTTTTTTTTTTTTATGGGGGTGCCCGACTCGAGACAAAGCCCGAACAGGGACATCACAACACATCAAAAAACAAAACAAAACAAAACAAAACCACACACATCTAGGTCACCCAGGAGAAATACCCAGAGACCCAGGCCCATTTGGGGTCCCCAGCAAAAGATTCCCAGGTCCCAGATCCCTCGGAGAGTCGCCGATTTCCGCAGGCAGACCCGCAGCGAAGCTCTACCACCACAAGCCCGCCTACCATGCTTCCAGGCGCACCCTTCATTACCACCGGCTCCCCGGGCCAGGCACCTGATAGACTACTATCTAGTCCAACTGGCGCATGAGATTGGAAGCCAAAGTGTCACATTTTTCCTTTGCCCCTCAACTTTCTCTTCATAATTGCTGAGGGGCACAGGGTCCTGGATGGGGCTTTGGTTTCCCGGGTGTTTCCGCACCCTCCTCAGCTCCCCGCCATGGAGTGGCTTCGGTCACCCAGGCTTTATTGTGGTCGGCAGGGAGGGTTCTGTGGGGGCGCTGGGTTATGGCCTTGGCCTTGCTCGGGGCCTTGGGGCTGTTCGGCCAGGCAGCTTGGGGGAACAACAACAACAACAGGCGCATGACCCTCTCTCTCAAACGACCGTGTTTACATACATCTATTCACAAGCATTCTCCATTCATTCCTGTTTATTACCACTTCCCTTGCCTGATCTATAGTCATTCCTCTTATCATCCAAAGCTTGTCTTACACAGTCTCTCCATCTCAATGGGGGTCTTCCTACGCCTCTATCTCCCCTTGTATCTGACCCACATATTCTCTTTGTAAGCCTTTCATCTTCCATTCGTTCAACATGACCATACCAGCTCAGCACCTTTCTGTCTACTCTGGCCGACAAATGTTCCTGCTGCCCCACTCTCCTAAGTCTCTATGAGTAACCCCACACATACTCCTCAAGCAGCTCATCTCCATCACATCCAGCTTTCTTCTCTCCTTTGCCTTCAGAGCCTATGTCTCAGCCCCATACATCATTGTTGGCACAACAATTCCTTGATGCATTGCACTTTTAAGTTTTAACTTTCATTCCAAGATTTCTCACCTTCCACATACTGTACTTCCCATTGCTCCGAAAACTTTCCTTCCTTCACATACTCTCTGTTTTACCTCCATTTCCATAAAGATTGGTTTGGTCGAACAGTATTCTATGCAGTAAAGTTTTGTTGTGGCATTGTCTTGTAGCACTGTTGAGGCTGGTGTGGTGCAGATAGGTGCTGCAGAGAGATTTTTTTTATAGTCTTGCTGAAGTACTGTTAGCAATATGCCAGCATCAGGCACAGTAAAGACCTAATGGTGTAGTGTTGTGACAATTTTTCAATTTCACCTATTGGGAGCTGGGCTTTAGGATATTTCTGAGTTAATCTAGAAGCCAAGTAGAATAAAATATACTGTAGTTCTCTAGAAGAGTGGTAATATAGTTGTGGTAGTGAAAAGTCAAATGCTACTTTCAGATCCCCAGTGGAGGTGTTACGTTACCACCCCGCTGACCTGCGGTGGTGGTCAGACACGGCAGTGATCGTGGCCCGGTACTCTGGAGCTGTCACTGTCAGCTCTGTGGCTGCCCTACACAACCTTTTGGGGGGTTCACCTGAATTTATGGAAGGGGTCCCACAGGTAATCTAATATTTTAATTTATTTTTCACATTTTTGCGATGGAGGATCTCTGAAGTTCATGAGCTGTGTCCTGCAGGTAATCAAATCTTTGATATTTTTAACATTAATGTGCTACTGTCGATTACGGATTTGACAACCCGAAGGGAAGGAAGGCAAAACTATTTTTTAGATGCAGTAGCCACTAAAATTGAAAGAACTACAATATAATCTGCTATCCAAAATGCGACCTGAGATGGTGGTCAGAAACGGCGGTTATTGTAACCCACTATTCTGGGTCCATCAATGTTAGTTCTGTGTCTGCCTTACACTGTCAGTTTTGTGACTGCCCAATACAACCTTCTAGAAGGGTTGCCAGGGTTCATGAAAGGGGTCCAGCAGGTAATGACCTCTATTCACTGATTATAGGCGCTTCTCACTTAGCTTGTAATCTTAAGCATCTGGAAAATTTCTTGTCTACTGCATATCAAACAGAAACTAAAGAACTGAGTACGGTAGTTCTTTGTGAAAGAAATTGAGCTCTGTCGACAACTTACACAACTAACTGGGGTTACTCCGGAGTTCATGGAAGGGGTCCCACAGGTAGTCACATATTTTCACTTTTTACATTATCAAAAGTAGACGTAAAATTAAGGTAGTATGGCGGATTTAAGGAAGTTGAGCTTACTCTACCTAGACTAAAAAGGTCCGCTCATATTAATCGTAAATGAATATCAAATACCGGGAGTGTAGCTCACTTTAAATCACCATAGAAAGTTATGTTGTAGTCAGGTATTGTATGAACTGATGATAGTCGACAAATGGCTACCGTTGGAACACTATTGGGAGATTGTTTACACCGGAGAGGCCACGAGGTGCGCACTCTAACAAAGAAAGGAAATAAATAAATGTTAAAGAAGTCTTAATCATGATACTAAGCTTAGCTTGTCTGTCTGTCAGTCGGATGAAGTTGTGATGATGAGAGCGTGATGAAAGCCGGAACTAGGATCGCGGCGAACTGAGGAGTGGAGGTGTTGCTAGGACGAAATATAAATGTGCTCTGGCGCGAGGCGTCTGGCTAGACACGTCATCGCCTTTACGCTACTAATCTAGCAGATACTGCTAAGTTTGTAGCGGATATCTAGCGGTAAATATCATACCACCTTTATAATATTACAACATAGTTATAGCTGTCGATGTCGAACTACAAAAAGTGCCAGACGAGCCCATCTTCACAAGGGTGCGCTCCACCTCTTCGAATAGTCTGCTGCACCAATTCTCAAACAACAACGAAGGGCGGTGCGCTCTTCGGTGCCACTAGCAAGAGTGGCGAACTCCACATAGGTGACATACTGTAGGTAGGTAGGTATGATAATCGTCATATAATTATTCCTAAAAGACTCATAAATACTATACTTTCGTATAATAGGCCTTATTTAACTTATCAAGTTTCCATACAAATATGATAGGGTATGTTAAACCACTAACTATCGTGAATCCACGATACACTCCCCCCCCCAAACACAATACCTGAACCTCACCTTATATCTAGAGTTGCCCAGAAGCAATCTTGTGTCGCCACATATCAACGGTGCCACGGGCTGCGCGTCTGGGTCTAGTCCCGATCCGAGGCGGATCCCCAACGGGTTGTGGTGGATCGACTAAGTTAGCCTCCTCGGATCCAGCATCATCAGGTGGAGCCTCTTCATGTGCAGAAGAGCCGAGCTCCATAGCGTACAGTCGTGCGATAGGACGAACTGTAGTCCCAGTAGCTGTCCTGAGCAGCGCCACTCGCCCTACTGAGCCTTCGCCCTCGTAGCAGTTACTAGATTGGTTCCAAGTCTCAGAGAACTGCCATATGAAGGGAAGCTAGACAAATTAAATCTACCAAGTTTAAAAGAGAGGAGAGAGAGGGGAGACATGATAATGATGTACAAATGCACCCAGGGGCTGGAGAGGCTGGATAGGGAGGATATGTTAATTATGGATACAGGAATAACTAGAGGCCACAGCTACAAAGTAAAAAGACCTACCTGCAAGAACGATATCAGGAAGTTTAGCTTCCCCTATAGATGTATTGACAAATGGAATGGGCTGGAGGAGGAGGTGGTAGGGGCAAGGAACATCCATATTTTCAAGAAAAAATTGGATAAAAAGTAGACTGAGAGACGGGACAACACGAGCTTAGCTCAACTCCTGTAAACTACAATTAGGTACACCTAAAACCCGTCCACCTCTCCTCCCCAACCCACCTAACCTTCCCATATCATCCACTCCCCCCCCTAAAACCCGTCCACCTCTCCTCCCTAACCCACCTAACCTTCCCATACCATCCACATCCTCAACTCAACACACCACACCCCATCCTAATCCATTCCAACCCCCATCTCCTGCTCCCCAATCCCCACCCCCACCTCACCCATCCCATCCCCCAGCCCCCCCCTCACCCCCACCCCCACCCCCACCCCATCCTCGTGCAGCAGCACCCAACATACATCGTGCACATAACATTAACATTCTTCAACTGAACATAGATGGCATCAACACAAAGAAACACGAACTCTCACACTTCATCAAACAACACAACATACACATTGCCATCTTACAAGAAACAAAACTCCGCACAACACAAAAAACACCCACATTTCATAATTTCACCACCATCAGACAAGACCGGGCTGTCGGCGGGGGCGGTGGACCCATCACCCTGGTACACAAAGAAATATCATACATAGTAACCAGTGTACAAACCAAATCACTCCTCCCCCCAAATGATAACACAACAGAAATACAGTCAATTAAAATACGCACTGGCAACAACTCCAACATAACCATCATAAACACATACATCCCTCCCCAAACATCCCCTACAGTACCAAATGAATACAGACCACACTTACAACACATCACAAACACCCCACACACCCCACACATCATCCTGGGTGGTGACTTCAACGCCAAGACGTCGGCCTGGTTTGTCGACAACCCCGACACAGACAGAGGGCTGGTACTACAAAACCAAACCGATAACCTCATCATCCTTAACGACATCCATCAACATACCCATATTCCTCACCAAGCCCTCTATAACCCATCATCTCCAGACATCACCTTTTGCTCCCCAGAACTCGCCCCCACAACATCCTGGAGGGTGGTCAGAACCTTAGGCTCTGACCACCTCCCGATCATTATCACCACCAAAACCAGACTCACCCCAGCTAGCCACAAACACACATACACTAATTATAAAAGAGCTAACTGGGAAGCATTCACAAATGAGACAGAACAACACTTCACAACTCTAAACAGTACACCCATCACTAACATCAACAATGCTGTACACATACTCAATAAAACTATCCAAAACGCTGACAAGAAACACATTCCAAGAGGTAACAGAAAAAGACACAACCCCAACTTCACACCAGAAATTCAAAACCTCATCAGACAACGCGACATACTGAAACACTCCCCAGCACCCCACACACAAGACATCACACAACAAATTCAAGCACTCAACACCCAAACTAACAACAAAATACAAGAACAACAAAAACTAAATTGGAATAACTTCCTACAAACACTTGATCACAAAACAAACCCCAAAAAACTCTACAAAACACTAAACAGCATCACACTTTCCAACAGCAACACAACACAATCACATGCTGCAATCACAACAACAGACTCTACTCCTTCATGTAAACAACAAGCAAACACTCTCATCAATCACTTTTCACATGTCAGCCACCTAAAACCTCACAAAGACGACCGACGTGTCATCCGACGTAAGAGACAATTCCCCACAGACCCTGACTATACACCCTTCACCAATCACCAGACAAAGCATATCATCAACAATCTCAAGCACTCACCCGCCTGTGGCCTAGACAACATAAGCAACATACACCTCAGACACCTGGGACCACAAGGCATACAAGCACTCACTAACATATCAAACTACAGCTATTCACACAACACAATACCAGACATTTGGAAGCATGGTATCATCATCACATTCCCCAAACCCAACAAAGACCCCACGCTACCCTCCTCGCACCGCCCCATCACACTCCTTTGCTCCCCCTCCAAAGTCATGGAACGCCTAGTATTACAACTAATTACACCTGACCTACCCCTAGCTCCAACACAACATGGCTTTAGGCCACTGCACTCCACAAACACTCTTCTCACAGACCTTACACAAAGAGCTTTCGACGGCATCAATTCAGCTAGACCACCACACAGATCACTATTAGCCACACTCGACATTAGTAAAGCCTTCGATGCCATCCCCCGCCACAACCTAACAAACAAAATCTACAACACAAACATGCACAACAACACAAAACGGTGGCTGGCCAACTTCCTAGCAGGCAGATGTGCACACGTATCTTTTGCCGGTCAGTCATCTAAAATCAGAAACTTTCCAAACGGAGTCCCACAAGGATCCGTCCTATCGCCCGCACTCTTCAATCTGTACATGCACGATATAACTACACCCAATACGCCCCAAATAAACTTAGCCTCCTATGCAGATGACATAACACTCACATGCACACACCATAACCCAAAAAGAGCAACAGATCTCCTTCAACCCTATCTCAACACACTACATGGCTGGTGCACTACAAACAGACTTAATCTAGCCCCAGCCAAATCCACCGCAACCCTGCTCACAAGTTGGACAGGAGAACACGAATACATCCCTCAACTCACCATAAACAACACACCCCTAACACATACACACACCCCAAAATCCTAGGAGTAACATATGATACTCATATGACATTCAAACAGCACACCACAAACATTAAAAAGAAACTGACACCCAGACTTAACGCCCTCAGGTCACTTGCTCACACAAAATTTGGACACAACAAAGAAACTACCACCACAGTATATAAACAATACATAAGATCAGTGATGGAATACGCAAGCCCAGCCTGGGCTTCTAACCTAGCTGAAACACATCATAAGACCTTACAGACTATTCAAAACAAAGCCCTGAAGATCATTACAGGCTGCACAGCTACTGCACCCACAGATCACCTACATCAAGAAACCAAAATCCTCAAAGTCAAAGACCATCTGGACATGAGAGGCACTCAATTCCTGGCAGCAGCCTCCACGAACCAAGACCACCCACTAAACTACATGGCAACACACCCACAGACACCAAGAAATATCAAAACAACACCCAGCACACGGTATCACACACAATTATTGTCCTCTCTCCCTCCCTGCCCACCCCGAACCAACTTCCAGAAGCACATCCATACTCATATCTCTCACCGATCCATCCACTCACTCACAGACAACACGCAGCTGCATGCACGACCTCCCGAAATCCATCCTTCCGAATCCTCCCTTCCTCGCGAGGACAGAGTCCACCTGGCCAGGCTGAGATGCGGACACCATCCAGCTCTCCTGAGCTATCAGAAGAGACTGGATGACTCCGTTGTCGACACCTGCCCGGGATGTAACACAGCACCCCATACCATTAAACACATCATAGAAGACTGCATTTCACACAACCACTTACGCCAACAACACAATCTACACTCAATGAGAGCTCTGTGGGAAAGCCCGATCGTGGCCATGGCCTTTCTCAGGGACTCGGGGCTGTTCGGCCAGGCAGCTTAGGGAACAACAACAACAACAACAACAATTAGGTAAATACACCTCCACTACGCGGCCCAATTTCCAGTACAATCGAGGATTTTCATCATGGATAAATACTACATCGCCTACAGAGGGTGCTGATGGTTGACCAGCAAACTTAGATGTCTTCTCACGCAGTGCCAATAAGTAGCCATTAATCCACCTCTTTTTAAAATCACCGATAACTTTAGAAATGTACTGGTACCGATGTGACATCGCAGCTTCGGTGAACATTGAAGGGTCTTCTAACTCTACCTGAGACTGCAAATCGGTGGGAAATGCGGTCAACGGCTTGCCGTAGAATAAGTGCGCTGGTGTTGTTGTTGTTCCCTAAGCTGCCTGGCGAACAGCCCGGAGTCCCTGAGGAAGGCCATGGCCACAATTGGGCTTTCCCACAGAGCTCTCATTGAGTGTAGATTGTGTTGTTGGCGTAAGTGGTTGTGTGAAATGCAGTCTTCTATGATGTGTTTGATGGTATGGGGTGCTGTGTTACATCCCGGGCAGGTGTCGACGACGGAGTCATCCAGTCTCTTCTGATAGCTCAGAAGAGCTGGATGTAAGTGGCTGGTGGCTGGTGGCTGGTGTAAGTGGCAGTGGTTCTTGCAGGTCGGTATATACATAGGTGAGAGGACGATCATTAACAACCGCCTCGACTTCAGTGAGCACAGTTACTAGTTCGCTCCTCTTTAACAAGGCGCGTCCTGCAACCGCCCATAAGCCTGACTTCACGATGCCTACACACCGTTCCCACATTCCACCAAACCACGGCGCTTTGACTGGTATGAACTTCCTTTCGCACTGTCCTTGGCTGCGTGTTGCCGTGTCATTCTATGACTTTGCCCTTTGGAGGCTATGGTGGGCAAATTACCTAATCTGATGCACAGGGGCTACTATATATTATAATGTTAAACTTGCAAAATAAACAACCAAAACTGGGACGACACAAGATAAACGCAAAAGAACTAATCAAAATCGCTATGTGGAAACAACGCTTAATGAAATCAAATTTGAAATAAAAGAACACAATCCACCACATACGGTGTACATTACTACATGTGCAAGTTAATCTGGTTCCCAAGCAAACTAATCGCACATATAACAATGCACTATCGTCATGTTCAATGAATTAGTCAGTTTGGGAAGTGCGGGATGTTCTGATAAATATTACTACCACAGCTACTTCCCCAAATGGGACACCACAAATGTGTTCTTACTCCAGGTTCCTATTTACTGCTAAGTGAACAGAAACAATGGGTGAGGAGACTGCCCATCCCTTAGCCTAATTAGATTTCATAGATGTTATGGAGTAATGATTATTAGTGACAGGTATATGCATAGTTTCTGTGGAATATAATTCAGATCAATGTTCTTAAGTAGCATAATGTTCATTTTTGTTTGTATCATACTGTATAGTAATACTGTATACAGTCAGGACCCCCAATATGCGAGTTTATAGGCGACACACGACCTCGTGTATTAGGAATTCGCATACAGTATTAGGAATCAGCATTTTCGGAAGGCACTTCCTGGGCCTCCCTCACTCTATTAAGTGCCATGCGTCTCGCTAAACATAGACCGCACTCGCTTACTATGCGGGAATGGCGGATCTGGCCACTTCTTCGCTCTCAATTTGTGTATTAGTTGTACCCCTATCGTATTCAAAGTTTTTGGTTATTTTCGAGCCCCCCTTGCATATTAGAGAATTTGCGCAATTGGAACTCGCGTATTGGGTGACCTGACTGTACATGTAATTAACTACAACTACCGGTAGTACAGTAGTAGTAATATAATCAGACCACTAAGTCTAACTATAGGTAAATTGTGTCTTATATCCCCACATCAGATAAGTAGTGCCTATGACCGAGTGTTTCTGAGTCTAGAAGCTGAAAGTCGTGTGAGCAGCAAACGCCTCACCTTAGCACCCAGGCGGAGCAGGGGAGGAGCGGAGATGGAGGAAGAGAGGGAAGTGGAGGAGGAAGAGGAAGAGTACCTAGATTCAGATGAAGAGGAGGAGTTGTCAATGATTCAGCGCTCCGGACGCCTGGCCAAGAGTGCTCTATACTGGGTCACCGATGCAGAGAGGTCAGAGTTATATTATATTTTTAAATACTATTTTTCTTTATGTCCCTAACTTGAGTGGTGGTGGAGGAGGAAGAGCTGGAGGAGCAGAGATGGAGGAGGTGGTGGAGCACAGGAGGAGACTTAGGTGGAGGAGCAGAGATGAAGAAGGAGGAGAAGAAGAGATGAAAAAAAGGAGGAGGTGGAAGAGGAGATGTAGAAGGAAGAGGAGTACATAGACTCGGATGAAGAAGAGGAGTTGTCAGTGTTTCAGCACTCCGGATGCCTGGCTAAAAGTGCTCTCTACTGGGCCAGTGGTGCAGAGAGGTCTCAGATTTATCATTAACGTCAGCAATAGTAAAATTGCCACATTGTCCAATGTTTGTTTTTCATTATTCTGGTATTTTATTTTACTTATAATTATTAGGGAGGGGAGTGAGGGGTAAAGCATGGTGGACTGAAGAGGTAAAACTAGCTGTTGAAGAGAAGAAAAAAACGTATAGAGAGTTGTTGGGTAATAGAGGGAATGAAGATGTGGAAAGACAGAAATGGGAGAGGTACTTGGAGAAAAGAGAGTAGTGAAGTACAAAGGAAATCAAGCAACAAAAGTTCTAGTAACCCCTCTAGGCTGCTTGTCCTCCAAAACACTGAGGATCAAGTGTCCAGACAGTGGTTTAGAGTGGGTAAGGGAAAATTGGAAAGGGAATTACTGCCCTGGAACTAATGTCCATGGCAGGATTAGGAAGTTAGTAGGGGACAGATGGGTTAGTAACAATACAGTTATAAGTGATCTTTCGTATATCTGGGAAAATGAGAGTAATTTCTTAGTAATATATATACGCAATAATCCTTGATGAATCTGAGGGGGGAATGAAATAAAGTTATTCATTTACAAACGCAGTCAGTCGCGGGTTTGATGCAAGATATTTGTTGGAGAGACACAAACCAAGAGTGGGAGGGGTGCAAATGAGTTACTTGAGAAATGCGTGCGAAATTACATGGAGGGATAGACAGATGAATGAGGAAATACGAGAGTGGTGTGGTATGGATGTAGATTGTAGATGTGTTGGAAAGTGTGAAAAGGATCACCTTGAGATGTTCGGCCATGTGGAACGTATGGCAAGCGAGAGAATGACTAAGAGAGTGTACGAGAATGAGGTGGAAGGACAGTGAAGGAGAGGTAGACCGAGAGAGAGGTGGAAGGATAGAGTTAAGAAGTATATGCGTGATAGCGATGCTGGATGGAAGGAGGGGCGTTGACTGACTGGGGACAGTGGAGTATGAGTGTTTCGTTCGTGGCCATTCCTTCAGGGATCACGGTGTCCGGCAATAGATAGATAGATAGATAGACAGTGTAATGCCATTGTATTGAAGGGGTTAATGTCAACACTTACCCTAAAAATCACAAAACAAATTCATCAACTTTGTCCTAACCTTCTAGAGACATTAACCCCTTCTGTACCGCGACGTCCTTTTAACTTTACTCTGGCCACTATTAGACAATTTTATTCAGTTTAAAAAGGGCCTCCAGCATTTAACAGGCTTCGAACTCTCTCACTTAGCAATTTTGATTGTGGCAGATCCTTCCTAAGCTTCATAAAATTGTATGAATGCAGCTGAAATAAAATATAAAATATGTCGCCGGTATAGAAGGGGTTAAATAAAATATAAATTACTTGATATACAATAGAAAATTATATTGCCAATCCAGTGACAAAACAATCCAATGTCTAAGGGGATGTTTGCCCTAATTCTGATTGAGAGGCAAACATGGGGTTCATTTCATAGAAAGAAGATTTAATTAAGGACAAGAATTTGCTTTATGGTGTGTCAAAGAGTTTTGAGAAGTCATTTGAAACTTTGTTTAAATATAAACATCAGTGATATTACAGACTGTCTTTTGTTATATTCCTCACAGATTTCGGCCACCCAGCAAACGTCCAAAGATAGTCCAGCGAACTTTCAGGCTGTTGTGTTTGAAAAGCACGACCCCTGAGGAACTCTTTGACCGCAAGATAGAGAACGAGGAGTATGGTGAAGCTCTGGCATTGGCTCGCAGCTATGGGTAAGTTGTACAGTTGGATGCAATAGTTTGCTGACAACCTAGATAAATTTGCCAGTACGTCCCGGACTTCCCAAACTTGACTACTTCCTTTAACGTGACGATAGTGCGTTGTTATATGTGCGATTAGTTTGCTTGGGAAACAGATTAACTTGCTCATGTAGTAATGTACACCCTATGTGGTGGATTGTGTTCTTTTATTTAATAATTTTCATTTTAGTAAGCGTTGTTTCCACATAGCGATTTTGATAATTTAATTTGACTTTATATTGTCCTTGTCCCAATTTTGGTTTGTTTAGTTTGCAAGTTTTACATTTTAATTAAACTATGAAATTTGTAAGTACAGTACAGTACATTATAATAGACATCTAGTCCTCATTTTTTCCAGTCACTTTTTTTCCTGTTATTAAATTTTGCTTGTAAGGTTTTTATAATTTTTATTCTATGGAAGTTACACAATTTCTCGTCAAAGTTGTTGCCAAACTTTTAAAACTGGATAAACAGTACAGTACAGTAATTTAATTATATTGTTTATGCTCTTAACCCTCATATCATTGGGGGATTATACATTTAAAAACAAATATATGTATGAAGAGGGGGAGATAAAATTGAAAGTGTTTTTCTTAATAATATAAATACTTATAAAGCTTTATTTTAAGTAAGCCTCACTTTTTGCAAAGTTAATGATTGATAATGGGAAAGTATAAAGATTTTTTGTTTACAAATTTTGTTTTTGTAAAAATTCTCCTACTCATCGAGACAGAGAAAGGGGCGAGGGCACCCTGAGAATTCGAACCCTTGAATGTTATTTCTGTTCGGGCTCTGTCTCGGGTCGGCCACCCCCAGCAATGGGGTATGTGCCTGAGTACATACATACATAAAGAAATATGAGTAAATGTGGGTATACCAATTCTCATGGTGAGTGGGGTGAATGGTGTCATTGTAGTAAAGAGTGATGTATAGCTATGTACGGTACTGTATACAAGAAAGGTATAAGTAGTATCTATCTATACAGTACTGTACTCTGTTTCTTTTTAGCTGACGATAATTTGAAACCCTTAGCCGCTATTATCTCGATACGTAATGGCAAAATATGAAACTACTATGTCTCTGCATCATATTAGGACCAAGTTGATATAATTAGCACCATATTTCACTACAGAATCTTCAAAATAACTGAGAAATCTTGATGGGAACTTAGCAAATTACCGTCAGTTGAAAAGAACAGACTATAGTGTGGTGTTTATGAAGGTGAGTACAGTACTGTACATGCAATTTGTAGTGGGGTGATGCTCATCTGCCAGCCAAACCTACCTAACTATGACTAAAATCAAAGAAAATAAACGTAAGTCCGATGAAACAAAACCGCACAGGACAATGACAAATGCCCCCCACAAACTCAGACTTGCTAGTGTGAATGTTGGTAGTTTGAATCTGCGTGCGAATGAAGTGGTTGAGATGTGTGAGAGGAGGCGAGTGGACATCTGCTGTACCCAGGAAACACTCTGGAAGAGGCATGGGGTACAGTGGATTGTCGGAAGGAGGAAAAGATATAGGATATACTGGATGGGTGTGGAGACTGATAAAGCGAAAGGAGGAGTGGGTGTTCTGGTGGCTGAAGAGCTGGCGGAAAGTGTGCTTCAGATTACGAGAGTTAGTGAAAGGCTGATTGTTTTGAAGTTGAAAGTTGGTGAAAGAATTCTGAATGTGATATCTGCATATGCCCCACAGGCTGGTTTACAGAAAGAGATAAAGAAGGACTTCTGGAATGACACCGTCAGTGTCATTTCAGGCCTCTCGGAGAACGAAATAACTATCGTGGGGGGGGACCTCAATGGTCACGTGGGAGCATCTGCAGATGGATACGAGGGGGTACATGGAGGAATTGGTTACGGAAGGAGAAATCTAGAAGGCGAATATATATTGGAGTCCTGCGTTGCACTCAACATGGTTGTGTGTAACACAAAGTTCAAGAAAAGACAGAGCCACCTGATCACATATAACTCTGGGGTCTCCAGTAGCCAGATAGATTACTTCTTGGTTAACAGGAAAGACTGGAAACTAGTTCGAGATGTAAAGGTCATCCCGAGCGAAGAATGTATCCCCCAGCATAAGCTACTTGTGTGCGACATGAGATTATACAGAGATCCTAAGCGCAAGAAGGTTTACATACCCAAAAGGAAAGTGTGGCTGCTGAAGGACAAGGAAGTTAGGGATAGGTTTCATAATGAACTGGAGGAAATGAATAGAAATAAGGAAGCTAGGCCTAACGATGTAAATAGCCAATGGAACTTTCTTAAGCATAGCCTTATCGCTGCCACTGACAAAGTCTGTGGGAAAACAAAGGGTCACCCCAGGAATAAGACCTCTTGGTGGTGGAACGATGAGGTAGAACATGCTGTGAAACAGAAAAGGAGATGCTTCAAAGCATGGAAGAAAGGAGGCAGCAGGGAGGAATACCAGGCAGCTAAACGAACTGCCAAAAGAGTTATTTACAATGCTAAAAATCGCATTAAGGACCTGGTCCTCGAACAAGTGTGTAACACTGACAATCCCAATGGGATCTTCAACCTAGCTAGGCGAGTTAAAAATGACAGTAGGGATATTATAGGTGAACAGTGTGTTAGAGATGATAATGGGAAGATTGTGTATGCAGAAAATGAAATCAGAGAAGCATGGAAGGTACACTATGAACGATTGCTAAATGTAGAGTTTGAATGGGATAAGGAACAGCTTAGTATCGAAAAACCAATATCTGGGCCCCCTCCTTTGATAGCACCAGCTGTAGTGAGCGACGCAATCAATAAAATGAAGGACGGTAAAGCTCCAGGTTGCTCCGACATTGTCGCTGAGATGATAAAAGCCTCAGGGGAGATTGGTGTAAACTTAAGTCACTGAGTTGATAAACACCATTATTAAAGATGAGAAAATCCCAGAGGATTGGCTCAAAAGTGTAATAGTAAATATATACAAAGGAAAAGGGGATGCGCTGGATAGAGGAAATTATAGGGGCCTGAAAATGCTTGACCAAATCATGAAGGTCTGTGTGAGAGAGTCCTTGAGGGTTTGATCAGGCAAAGCATCTCTATTGATGATATGCAGTTTGGTTTTATGCCAGGACGTGGTACAACCGATGCTATCTTCATAGTCAGGCAGATACAGGAAAGATACCTACTAAAAGGCAGGGATCTTTACTTTGTGTTTGTGGACCTGGAGAAGGCCTTTGATAGGGTACCTAGAGATGTTGTACAGTGGGCTATGAGGAAACTTGGTGTGGAAGAGTGGCTGGTGCGTGTGATAATGAAGATGTATGAGGATTCGCGAAGTTCGGTGAGGGTGAAAGGTGTACTGAGTGATGAATTCGCAGTCCGTGTTGGAGTCCATCAGGGTTCAGTGTTAAGCCCCCTCCTCTTTATTATGGTCTTGGAGGCGCTGTCTAGAGTTTTTAGAGGCGGACTCCCGTTGGAACTGTTTTATGCAGACGATTTAGTCCTAATAGCTGACAGTATGCAGGATGCTGAGGCCAAATTCAGAAAGTGGAGAGAGGGCATGGCGAGCAAGGGTTTAAGAGTCAATATTAACAAAACCAAGGTTATGCATTGTAGTTTGAGACGAGGCAATGTGGAAAAGAGCGGTGCATACCCATGTGCAGTGTGTGGAAAGGGAGTGGGCGTTAACTCAATTCAATGTAGCATCTGTCGATGTTGGGTACACCATGGGAGTAAGCGCTGTAGTAGAATAAAGGGGCCCCTGCCGAAGGATAAGTCAGAAATAGAGAAATTTGAGTGCGTAGTGTGCAAAGGCGAGCTTGTGTTAAGTGATGATCCTGTGGCTGTGAATTTTGGAAATGAGTCTTTGGAGCTGGTGAACAAGTTTTGTTACCTAGGAGATACCATCTCTGCCGGTGGTGGGGCCGAGGCTGCCACTGTTGCTAGAATTAGGTGTGGCTGGGGGAAGTTCAGAGAATTGATGCCAATCCTGACCATGAAAAGAATGCCTCTCCCCCTGAAGGGAAAGGTGTATGCCTCATGTGTTAGAAGTGCAATGACGTATGCCTCAGAAACATGGGCCGTTAAAGTAGAGGATGTCAACAGAATGGAGCGTAATGAGATGAGAATGGTGAGATGGATGTGTGGGGCCAGGCTACAGGATAGAATAACAAATGTTGAGCTGAGGAGACGTTTAGGTATAAAGAGTATTAGCGAGGTGATGCGTACAAGTAGACTGGGATGGTATGGACATGTGGAGAGAATGGATGAACAAAATTGGGTGACAAAATGCAGGTCTGTGATTGTGGAGGGAGCTGCACCAAGGGGTGGACCGAGGAAGACCTGGGATCGGACTATACGCGCCGATCTCAAATCCAAGAACTTGACAAGTGAAGCAGCCCTTAACAGGGTTGCCTGGAACGCCGCCATTAGGACAAGAGACTGAAACTGCACTTATGTGTGGAACACTCAGTCTTAAAATGTTATGTATGTATGTATGTATGGTAAAAAAGGCTGACCAAGTGCTGTGGTTAATTTGACTTTTGACCATCTGCAGGGCCTTTCTTACTGATCTTGTTTGTACCTTACACGGAGAGAAGCATATCTAGCTCTCAGAAACAATTCCTCCTTTCAACACTACACCACACGCACATTACTGTACTGTACACTTTTTTTACTTAGTTATTTATTTATTATAAGTTTATAAGTTCAGAGAATTGATGCCAATCCTGACCATGAAAAGAATGCCTCTCCCCCTGAAGGGAAAGGTGTATGCCTCATGTGTTAGAAGTGCAATGACGTATGCCTCAGAAACATGGGCCGTTAAAGTAGAGGATGTCAACAGAATGGCGCGTAATGAGATGAGAATGGTGAGATGGATGTGTGGGGCCAGGCTACAGGATAGAATAACAAATGTTGAGCTGAGGAGACGTTTAGGTATAAAGAGTATTAGCGAGGTGATGCGTACAAGTAGACTGGGATGGTATGGACATGTGGAGAGAATGGATGAACAAAATTGGGTGAAAAAATGCAGGTCTGTGATTGTGGAGGGAGCTGCACCAAGGGGTGGACCGAGGAAGACCTGGAATCGGACTACGGTATACGCGCCGATCTCAAATCCAAGAACTTGACAAGTGAAGCAGCCCTTAACAGGGTTGCCTGGAACGCCGCCATTAGGACAAGAGACTGAAACTGCACTGATGTGTGGAACACTCGGTCTTAAAATTTTATGTATGTATGTATGTATTTTTTTTTTTTTTTGTGGTATAAAAACTGGGGAGCCTGTGAGGCTACGTTTGAGAAATGTGTTGTTTTAGGGCATTTATACATGCTTAGTCAACGAGGAAGACACCCGTAGACCTGCGTGTACTAAAATGAGTTTGGTAAGGTCAATTATTGTGACTATATTCTAAAGTTTGATATCAATAATTTTTAATCAAGCATTATTAACTCGAAGTTTCTTGTATAACCTCTGCTTACTTTTTGTCTGTATGTATCAATTGTTTATCTTTTTCTATTGTTATTATTGATTTTTTTAAATTAATTGTTCTTGTTAAAAGAGTACT
Source organism: Paralithodes platypus (assembly GCA_032716605.1). Taxonomy (NCBI): domain Eukaryota; kingdom Metazoa; phylum Arthropoda; class Malacostraca; order Decapoda; family Lithodidae; genus Paralithodes; species Paralithodes platypus. The sequence goes on along the minus strand of CM064504.1, from coordinate 22,808,831 downwards.
CTTTGTTTAAATCTGCTGTTGCTTCTTCATATTTTGCAATTATTTGTCTATTATATTGTATCTATTCATTGTCGATAGTATCAATTGCTTGCTTTTGCAATTTCCTAAGTTTATTTGTACAATAAATGTAGGTTATTTGTAGGGTAGTTATTGTTAGGGGTCACTTGAGGCATGCTATGCTTACAGGTACCTACCCAATAGCACTATCGTTAGTGAGTGCTGTATGTTTTTTGTACTATTGTTGATATCTTGTCAAATTGCAAATTTAGCTTAATATAAAATTTGATATAAATTGTAGTTTCTTTATTCATACAGAATTTAGTCAAATTGACCAGAACGTCCCGGACTTCCCAAATTGACTAATTCCCTGAACATGACGATGGTGCATTGTTATATGTGCAATCAGTTTGCTTGGGAACCAGATTGACTTGCTAATGTAGTAATGTACACCCTATGTGGTGGCTTGTGTTCTTTTATTTCAAAATTTTATTTTATTAAGCATTATTTCCACATGGCGATTTTGATTAGTTCTTTTGCATTTATCTTGTGTCGTCCCAGTTTTGGTTTGTTTATTTTGCAAGTTTTACATTATAATATGCGTAATGCCACAGTGAGGGAGAGACCAGTGAAAGTAAAGTTGACAGAGCAACTTGGTATAGAATGTATCGGTGAGATCATGCTTCCTGGCAGACTGCGGTGATTTGGCCGTGTGGAGAAAATGGATAAGAATCATTGTTTGAAGTGCGTTTAACTCCTTAAAAGTGGGCATGCTTGTTGACATGACCATGCTGCTGGGCGGGTATATTTACCGAAAACGAGCTTCATTCCATGCTCTTTTTTATGCATAAACAAGAGCCAGAGCGTAATACAATTATATATACGTGAAAGGGCGATAATAGAGCTTTCCAATGACACCTGAATCATCCTTGTACGACCATGGGTTATCTTGCAGCTATCGCGTAACCGGAGGTGAAAATACCCTAAAATAAGGTAATTTCCGCGTTTTTTCCCTTGTCTCGCGAGGTATGGCGGTGGAGTTCAGACATACAGTACTACGTGTCAGAGACGGCCCAGCAGTGGTGCCGAGCGGTTGAAGCCCAGCTATCGTCCTCCCAATGCGCGGACTCTCTCTCAGATCTCATAACGTCCTCAAAATGCCACCCGTCATATGAAGGGTACCGCAGAGCTGGCCAATATTCTCTCTCCCGTCATATGACAATAATACCATGTGTGCGATGGTGTTATTGTCAAGGACTTTCATGTAGCTCTTTTTTATCGAGAAGAAAATGTTGGCCTAGGCCACTGGGGGGACCAGGGTGGCGGAGTGGGAGTTGGGAACCCCGGGCCACAGCTAGGAATACTGTAGTTAAAACATACAAGTGGCGGTGGCAACGGCAGTGGCGGGGAGTCGCAGTAGCTCTCGCATTGCCTTAGAACCCACATTCTATCACTTAAGCTTCTATTCAACTACATATTAAAATGTAAAACTTGCAAACTAAACAAACCAAAATTGGGACAAGGACAATATAAAGTCAAATTAAATTATCAAAATCGCTATGTGGAAACAACGCTTACTAAAATGAAAATTATTAAATAAAAGAACACAATCTTACAACATACAATGGTTTAGTGTCATTTTCAACTATTATAAGATAACTAAAAAATATTGTTTATACCATTCTATTTATCTATAGAGTACATGATAAATATACTATAGATATGCTTTGGGGTGGTCAAAAGTGGTCATTGTCAGATTTGATATGTGTTACTTGGCAACTCACTAGTCCCTATTGTATTTTTCCTCATAAGAAGTTAACTTCGCATCTCGATAATTCAATTTTGTTTTTTCCCAATTTCAGTCGATATAGGTGAGCCTACTGTATGATGTATAATAATGATGTTTGTATATTTCTTTAAGGTTGGACTGTGACCGAGTGTACCAGCAACAGTGGCGGCGCAGTGAGGTGACAGTGGCCTCCATACAAGACTACCTAGCCAAGATCAACAAGAGGTCCTGGGTGTTGTCCGAGTGTCTCACCAGGGTGCCGGGGAACATTGATGCCGCCCGGGAGTTGCTGGATTATGGTCTCAGTGGCACAGATCTTCAGGTCAGTTAGAGAGAGAGAGAGAGAGAGAGACAAAAAAAAGAGAAAAAACGGATTCTGTCAGAATCGAAGGTAATTTTTTTTTGCATACGCGGGCGTTTAAAAAACATTAATGGTGCTCTCCTCGGGCTAAAGACCCATTGACACCTCATAATTAACCTTATTCCAGCAACCCATCAAAAACAAAAGAAGAATAAAACCTGGCTGCTTTCGGCATTCCAATGAATATTTTGTATTTAACCCGGCAACTGCTGGAAGACTCTTAAAGGTGGGGGCTCATGGGTTGAGGTAAACATGGAAAAATAATCGCCAACCTGCATATAATTATCTTATAAAATGCAATGTCACTGAAATAATTATTAACCTTAACAATGGTATAAAGGATTTTGCGGATCGTCTATACCGGGCCTGTGACGTCATAGTGACGTCACACCAGTATCCTTAGCCTAGACTGGATGGTGGACTTACACTCTTGTGACGTCACAGGCCCGGTATAGACGATCCACAAAATCCTTTATACCATTGTTAATAATATTTCAGTGCCATTGCATTTTGCAAGATAATTATGTACAGCTTGGCGATTATCATTCCATGTTTATCTCAACCCATGAGCCCCCACCTTTAAGAGTTTCCCCGGGCGACTGCTGGAAGACTCTTAAGAGTCTGGAAAAAAAAATCCATTTAAAACACCCCCAATTTTTTTTTTTTTTTTTTTTTTTTTTTTTTTTTTTTTGCCCCTGGGCCATGCCAAATATCACTTCTCCACCTCCCCTCCTTCCCCACCTCCTTCAGTTATCACCTATTTTCCCTGTTATTCCCTTATTCTGTGGTCTATTTTCGTGCTAACATTAGCGAGTTGGTAGCAGGGCGTTGTCATCACTGTTACCAAGCGTGGGAAAGAGCGAGAGAGAGACTATTGCGTAACAGTGTCTCTCCAGACAAGGGGAGGAGAGGAGGGGAGGAGGGTTGCCTCAGCCATACATTATGTAACTCCCGGCCTGTATCGCCGATTTTGACCATCCAAACGCTGTTTCCACTTGTTTTATTGATGTAACAGGTTAATACCTTTATAATCAACCTATAATAGGTGCATATGGATAAGTATTAACCCTTAACCCTTAAAGAGCGGCGCTCGACTTAAGTCGTGCACCAATTTGCAGCAAGTTAGGAGCATTATTAACCTGACAAGCGCGAAATAGACCTAGGGGCTAGGGTAGTTATTTGTGCATTTCTAGCCTTGGATTCTGACAGAATTCGTTATATTTACAATATAGAGCATTATTTGTTTTCGGTATGCTTTTATTTTACATATATGATGTATATATGAACCTTCAAGAGTGCTAAAATAAGTGGGAAAAGCATTTGGGTGGTGAAAAACGAAGATATTGGCCACCCGGTCATAATCTCAGGCGAGAGAGAGCCACAGGCAACCCTCCTCTCTCGCTGTCTGTGAGGTAACTGAGACGAGCGGGGCGGTGTGGGCCGGTGTCTGGGTGTTACATAACGATCTTTTCTGCAACCCACTTGTGCTACATTATCGCGGGAGAGAAAAATAACCGATAAATGATGATAATAAGAGGAAAAATAGGTGATAATTGAGGAGGGAGGGAGGTGAATAAGGTGGGGAAGGAGGGGAGGGGGGTGGGTGAGATTTACATGGATGAGTACTGGAGGGGAATTATCTCACCTAGAGACAAATTCCTTTGTTTTGATAGGCCCTTTTTTTTTTTGGAAGGTTTTTTTTATGGTCTTGCTTCCGTGAGGCCTATCGCGTTCCCTATAGGAAGCCTTCCGTGAGGCCTATCGCACTTGCCGGGTTAAGGCTTTTAAAGGGTTAAAATCGAGTGCAAATGGCCGGGAGCGCAGCAGGCCGCACGTCAGACACCCAGGGCTTACCGCCACCCACTGACTCACGCTCCCTGTGTTCTCGAGAGGCCGGCAGTGTAGCCAGTAGTGAGCATAGCTGGGAAAAATATACCGCTATATGCTAAACTCCCATGTTGGTGGCACCACTGCATGAGAACCACGAGTGCTACGTAGCTCGTTCTGGTCTCATTTTGAAGCTTTTAGCGCCTAGTTTTTTGCTGAATACATTTCTTTTCATGCAGATACTTGATTGATCATTCAGGTCCTGAATATGCCCAAAATAGCCCAAAACACCCCGCTAGACAAGGGTTAAAGAGCGGCGCTCGACTTAAGTCGTGCACCAATTTGCAGCAAGTTAGGAGCATTATTAAGGCTTTTAAAGGGTTAAAATCGAGTGCAAATGGCCGGGAGCGCAGCAGGCCACACGTCCGACACCCAGGGCTTACCGCCACCCACTGACTCACGCTCCCTCTGTTCTCGAGAGGCCGGCAGTGTTACCAGTAGTGAGCGTAGTGGGAAAAAATATGCCGCTATACGCTAAACTCCCATGTTGGTGGCACCACTGCATGAGAACCACGAGTGCTACGTAGCTCGTTATGGTCTCATTTTGAAGCTTTTAGCGCCTAGTTTTTTGCTGAATACATTTCTTCTCATGCAGATACTTGATTGATCATTCAGGAGGGCCTGAATATGCCCAAAATAGCCCAAAACACCCCGCTAGACAAGGGTTAATGCTATTTATGGTAAAATAACGATGTTAGTGATGGGAACAGCTCAAATACGTCAGCACAGGAGTGTGGTGTCTCATACCCCCCATGCGCACTTCTTAGGTTAAAACTTCACAAGCATGTAAATATCCAAAAATTATTACATCATATAGTATGGCTCTATTATTGCTATTACTAAAAATATGTTTAGAATATTCATAACGTAAAAGATAACAGGAGCCGAATTTGTGCTCATGCGATTGAAATCTCGTCAATACAGTACACTTCACAAACAAATTTTGATATAATTTTAGGTTTACTATACTAAATATTGATGTACAGAAGTACAAAAATATCCATAGATCGCTGTATGACCACGATAACACTGACAATCTTTCGATTATGGTTGCTCTGTTAAGAAATAAAAAGGTTTTGCAATCCATAATTCTCGTCGGCGTTGCCGCATTCGTATGTAACAAAATACATGTATAGAGGTTTCGTACCTTTGTATTAATGTAAAAACTACCGTAATTAATTATTCATAAAACTTAGATTATGTATTGACTGTGACAATAGTTGTAGAATGAGTTAAAGATGAACGAGTTCTCACATTATCAATCCAATTTTCCTGCAGCGGGAATTGGAAGACAAGTATTGATAAATAAGCCTCTCGACTACTACTACTAATAATAATAAGCATGTTACTTATTTCTCATAAGCGCCAATTTTTCCGAAGAATTCACTAGCGCTCGGAAAGAGAAAGAAAAAAGAACAAAATCAATGCATCAAAAGAAAGCTTATATACAACACACATTTAACAATCACTAGCAGTGGCAAAATAGCCTAAACTCTATAGCCATCTGTCATGACACCTCTCTCAAGATCATAGCTTCTCTCAAAGAGAAAAGTCTTAAGTTGTCTCTTGAAGCATTCAACAGAACTCAGTTGTCTCATGGACAGCGACAACCTGTTATACAACCTCGGAGCCATGTAGGAGAATGACCTCTCAAAGAAAGAAGACTGCTGGAAAGCCCTTGGTTCATCAAGACGAAAAGGGTCATTGTCATGACGCACAACTACACCATGGTGTGCCGGTGGGCGCCTGAGCAGCTCCGCAAGGTACATAGGCTCACCAAATTTGAGAACCTTAAAAGTCACTAAACACAACTTAAATTCTATTCTTGCTCTTACTGGCAGCCAGTGCAGTTCTATGTGAAGAGATGTAGTAGGAGTTCTAGGTGGAACACCAAAAATTAGTTTTGCAGCCCTGTTAAGAACAGACTGAACTTTCTTTAAAATATAATTTGGAAGACCCACCAACAGGGCATTGCAATAATCAACACGAGAGAAGACCAATGAGTGAACCAACGTCAGGAGGCAACGTCTGGTTATCAACGGCTACACCAAATAGAGATTTCTGATGTGCAAGTAACAACTTTTAACTATCTGGTTTACATGCTCTTTGAAATCTAATCGGGAGTTCACATATACACCCAGATTTCGAACAGAGTTGGCCGGTCGCAGCTGAGATCCACCCACATTGATGGAGAGGGCACCTACTATATCATCAGCTCTTCTATTTCCTCGGATGATGAGAATATCAGTTTTACCATCATTTAGTTTAAGTTTTCTCGCTCTCATCCACTTCTTGATATCAGACATCAACAATTCCATCTTACTCCGTATATCAACTATATTTGTGATTCTCACATAAATCTGGGTGTCATCTGCATAAAAGTGAAAGGTGACATTATGTGCACGAAGCAGAAGAGACAAACTGCTGATATAAATTATAAATAGGATAGGACCTAAAACTAATCCCTGCAGAACACCATACTGCAGGGGTGTCGAGTCCGAGACCATTTGATTTACCGTCACACTCTGGGATCTACCTGACAAGTACGACCCAAGAAGCAAGAGAGCGGAGTCACGCACACCACAATCATAAAGATCACTCAATAACAACTCGTGATCCACTGTGTCAAAGGCCGCAGAGAGATCAAGCAAGACCAATAGTGAGGCCACACCATTGCAAATGTTCTCAACTAGATCATTATGTACTCTAATCAATGCTGTTTCAGTTGAATGATGCTGTCGGTAAGCAGACTGAAAAATTGGGATAGTTTCATTCTGCTGAAGTAGTGGTTGCAATTGGTCAAGTATTGCACGCTCTAATATCTTTGATATGAAGGACAGGTTGGAGACAGGACGATAGTTCAACATGTTCTCAACATCAAGTCCAGGTTTCTTTAGACTAGGTCGGAGTAGTGCATGCTCTTCAGAATGTGGGAAGTTACCTTCAGAGAAGCACTTATTAATTATTTTGGAAATAAACTCAACTGTGTGATCATAGACTCTTGGTAGCTTGGAAACATTTATGGGATCCAATGGGCAAAATGTTTTATTGAGGTTTCTTATGTAGGATGAGATCATGTCCACCTCTACTGAGTGAAAGGATGAGAGGACATTATTAGGAATGTGTCGGGGTTGGAGTACAACTGAAAGTTCTTCACCAACAGAAGCATCATCCAGTTCTTGTCTTATGCGAGTTATCTTGCCAGCAAAAAATGACACAAAGTTGGCAGCCAACTCGGCATCAGGTACAGGTCTTAAGCTGACTCTTGTTTTTCCAAATAAACTGTTTACAATTGAAGCCAACCTCCTCTGGTCGTTACCACATGAGTCAACTTTTCCCTGATAATACACTTTCTTTTCATCTTTGATTGTATGGACCACGGCTCTTCTGGCTGACAGATATTGCAACCATGTAGAGTCTGTTTTATTTTTCCGCCATTCACGTTCAGCTCTTCTACGCGCTCTTCTAAGAAATTTAACTCGAGTGCTATACCAGGGTGAATCATCTCGTACTATGATTTTCTTCTCTACTTCTGGACAGTGATGATCGAACACTAATTTAAGTGCATTTCTATGTACCTCCACCAGCTCATCTGAAGTAAGGTTGGAAGTATCAATACTTCCCAAGTACTGTTTTACTTCACTGCTAGCCAAATTTTGGTCTGTATTTTTATAATTTCTAAATCTGATTACTTTTTCATGTGTGAGTGGCTTAGGGAAATCAAAGCTGAAAGTAATCAAAGCATGATCAGAGGTATTAGGGTCAGCATTCTCAACATCAACATCCAGAACACCACCACAACCCACAGGAGAGAGAACCAAGTCAAGGGTGTGTCCCAAGATATGAGTTGGGTGGGACACATGGTTTACAAAATTGTTCTGATCAGTCAACTCAAGGAACTCAGGAGAGAATGGCTTCAGATGAGGGCTGTCAACCCAGTAATTAAAATCTCCACATATTAAAAGTCTACCGGTTTTAGCAGAAAATTCCTCGAGAAACTGCCCAAACTCTTCCATAAAACCCCTATCTGTGCCACGATGGCTAGGCCTATAGACAACTGCCATTCTTAGAATTTGTTGATGGAGTTTTATTTCCACTTCCAACTATATATACTGTCTAAAACGTCTTTGTTTTTACCGTGGGATCCAGATGGTGTTAGGTGTAATTGGAATATGACTAATTGACTGTGAATTCACTCCGATTCATCTATCTATTTATCTATCTATATACTCAAGCACATAGCCCATAGCTAGGGGTGGCTGACTCGAGACAGAGCCCGAACAGGGACAACACAACACAACAAAGAACACAAAAACAAAACACAAATTCATACACATCCAGGTCACCCAGGAGAAGACCCAGGCCTATTTGGGGTCACCAGCAAGATTCCCAGGTCCCAGACCTCCGGAGAGGTTCTGGTCTCAGCAGGCAAACATGCAGTAAAGCTGTACCATTCATGGAAATTGATGAATTGAGTGTATATTTAAAATTATTGTAGCAACTTCTCTTTATTTCAGGCGATTGTTGCGGTGGGCAGTGAAGACGATGATGGAGGGTGGTTGGTGTGTGATGCTGATGATGTTTATGAGGACAACTTTGACATGGACCCTAGTGAGAGTCAGGTCAAGCTACAGGAGAGGCAGGCAGCTCAACTTAAAAGAAAACACCAATTGCTTTCTAAAGTGAGGGGATATTCATGAAACAGAGAAAGGGACAGAGGGATGATATTAAGAATTAAAGACATTAGTGAAAGGAATATGAGAGAGAGAGAGAGAGAGAGAGAGAGAGAGAGAGAGAGAGAGAGAGAGAGAGAGAGAGAGAGAGAGAGAGAGAGAGAGAGAGAGAGAGAGAGAGAGAGAGAGAGAGAGAGAGAGAGAGAGAGAGAGAGAGAGAGAGAGAGAGAGAGAGAGAGAGAGAGAGAGAGAGAGAGAGAGAGAGAGAGAGAGAGAGAGAGAGAGAGAGAGAGAGAGAGAGTACAAAGGAAATCAAGCAACAACAGGTCTAGTGACCCTTCTAGGTTGCTTGTCCTCCAAAACACTGAGGATCAAGTGTCCAAACAGTGGTTTAGAGTGGGTAAGGGAACATTGGAAAGGGAATTACTGTCCTGGAACTAATGTCCGTGGCAGGATTAGGAAGTTAGTAGAGGACAGATAGGTTAGTAACCGAGGGGGGGATAAAATAAAGTTATTCATTTACAAACGCAGTCAGTCGCGGGTTTAATGAGAGATATTTGTCTAGGCGGAGTTTAAATGAATCAACGGTGATGCAGTCTATAACGTTTCGGGGAAGCCCATTCCACAAGTTGACAACTCGATTGAAGAAGAAATTCTTAGATTCGTGCGAGTTAAAAGATTTACCAATAATTTTGCAACCGTTTCCCCGCGTGTAATTAGATTGGTCGATAGTGAAGTACTTACTACAGTTCATATTGTCGATGCCTTTGATGATTTTGAACACTTGAATTAAGTCACCTCTTAATCTGCGCTGGGTTAAAGGAAATAGATTTAATTCTCTAAGACGCTCTTCGTATGGTTTGTTCTTTAGGCTAGGTATAATTTTGGTAACTCTACGTTGAACTCGTTCTAGCTTGTTTATATCTTTTTGGTAATAAGGGCACCAGGATTGAACGCAGTATTCCAGAAGAGAGCGGACTAAGGAATTGTAAAGGGTTAGGATAACTTCTTTGGATTTATGCTCAAATGACCTGCCTATAAAGCCAATTATTTTGTTTGCCTTCTTAACAACTTCTGAACATTGTTGACTCGGTTTTAGGTTACTCGATATTGTTACTCCCAGATCGGTTTCTCTGTTTACATTCTTAAGCTGAGTGCCATTCATCGAATAGTTTGCTTTCTCATTTAGGTATCCGACATGTAGTACTTTACATTTATCCGCATTGAAACTCATTTGCCAAATATGGGCCCAACATGACAATTTATCTAGATTGTGTTGCATATCGTCAACTTGTTCTTTTGAGAGTACGCTATTTGCAATTTTTGTATCGTCAGCAAATTTTGAGATTGTACAGGTGAGACCCTCATCTATGTCGTTGATGTAAATTAGAAAGAGAATTGGTCCTAGTACCGATCCCTGGGGTACCACGCTACTTACATTGGTCCATTTAGATGCCTTACCGTTTATGACTACCCTTTGCTTTCTGTTGCTGAGCCAATTTTCTATCCATTTCAACACACCGTCTTGTATTCCATGCGCTTTTAGTTTTAGCAGTAAACGTTTGTGGGGAACTTTGTCAAAGGCCTTTTGAAAATCAAGGTATATAATATCTACAGCTTTACTCTCATCGTAGAGGTTGAGGATATCGTGGAAGAAGTCTAAGAGGTTTGTTAAACAGGAACGTTTTTTACGAAAGCCGTGTTGAGTATCTTTAAGTATGTTATTTTCCTCTAAGTGATTTACGAGTCTGTCTCGTATGACCGTTTCTAGCATTTTACAAACAACTGAGGTTAAGCTAATTGGACGATAGTTACTGGGTAGGGATTTGCTGCCTTTTTTGAATATCGGTGTTACGTTGGCTAGCTTCCACTGATCAGGCATAGTTCCAGACTGCAAGGATTTATTGAATAGTAATGTCAGTGGTTTGGAGAGCTCATCCTTAGCTTCCTTTAGAACTCTAGGCAAGATTGTATCAGGTCCTGGCGTTTTATTTACCTTGAGTTTATCTAAACAATTCAATACTTCTCTCTCTGTAACGGTGATATTGCTTAGAACATCTGAATTATCAATCTGAATCGGCGATGGTGTAGGGATATCACTGAGGTCTTCTGTTGTAAAAACTGATGCAAAGAAGGTATTGAGGGCATTACTCATTTGTACTTCGTCTTTGGTGTATTCTCCATTTTCATCGACTAACGGTCCAACAGTTGAAGTACAGTAACTACTTTTTTCTTTCTGATATAACTATAGAATTCTTTCGGGTCTGTTTTACTTTGATTCGCAATATGTAACTCTAAGGTCTTTTTACTCTGCTTAATTAACTTTTTGGCTTTGCGTCGTAGCTCTACAAATTTCACCCGTTCTTCGTCATTTTGTGAGGATTTTAATCTATCATTAGCAAATTTTTTAGCAAGCAGGCAGTTTGAGATATCTTTATTCCACCATTTGGGCTTATTATTATGGCCTGGACGCCGTATTTTCGATGGTATGCAGTCTTGCACTGCTTTTAGGTAAGTGGTTTCGAATAACTTCCAAGATGTATTTATGTCGTTATTGTTAATTAACGAGCTCCAGTCAGTTTCTTTAAACATAGCTCTAAGTTTATGGAAGTTTGCTTTCTTGAAATTAGGGACTTTTTCGATGCTACTATTTGGTTCGTTACTAGTAAACTTTAAAGTGAAAGTTATCGTACGATGGTCGCTGTTACTGAATTCATCACCAACATTCAAATTCTCTATCAATTCTTCTTTTGTTGCAAGTACAATGTCAAGAACGTTATTACCACGGGTCGGGCGTTCGAACAAATTGATAAAGCGAACTCTCTTGCAAGTTCGTATACAAGTCATGTCCGGAGTGTGAAGTAAGAGTATCGCCCCACTTGGTCACAGGTAAATTAAAGTCGCCAAAAATTACGGTATCTTGTGAGTTACTTACATCTGCAATTTGTTCGTAAATTTCTTGGTCAGTTTGCACTGATTGAGCTGGAGGTCTGTATATTAACGCAAGTATTATTTTTGTACCTTTATTATTCTTTATTAGCACAAAAGATGTGTCGACGTTCACAATTTGAGGTTTTGACACGAGGGTCGGGTTAAGACTTTCTTTGATATAAAATAAAACGCCACCTTCATTTTTATTTATTCGGCTGTTCTCAAACATTACATAACCGGGAAGTGAATACTCTGCTAAAAAGTCTCTATCTTCTGTATTGAGCCAAGATTCTGTTATGCCAATCACATCATAATTTTCTGTAAACACTAGTTCCTCTAAATCTGAAAATTTATTGCGTATGCTACGAGCGTTTGCATAGAAAACCTTTAAAGTTGCGGTTTTAGAACTCACAGAACGTTCTTTCATCGAATTTTTGGTTCTGGTCGGATCTACATTTACATTCATGACTGTCCTCGGTCCTTGGTCGTTATCCCTGGCGGTTTTGAATTTGGGTCGTGTTGGTGGAGTTTTATCCAAATTCGCGGTTCTTGACGGATTAGTATTTAATTCCTTTGTAGGTTGCCGTCCTCGCTATCTTCGGTCCTCCTTCCTGGTTGTCCTGTGCTGAGTCGATTTCTTCTCCGAAAATCCGTCACCGCATCGTTGAGAAGACGCCCAAAACGTGCTGCTCCCACCTGGTTCAGATGAACTCCATCGTCCGAAAACAAATAGTCATCGTAGTAGAAATTGTCCCAGGTGTCGACGAATCCCACGTTCTCCTTCCTGCAGAGGTTTGCTAGACAACGATTTGTGCTGGTGGCTATGTTGTAAAATCGGCTCTCTACACCGAGCCGGGGGACGATTCCTGAGACGATGATCCTTGATGACTTCTCCTTAAACGACTTGATCAGCTGCTGGTACTTTAAAAGCAAATCTTCCGACCGGGTTCGCTGTACATCGTTGGATCCAACGTGGATGACGTACATTGTATTAGCAGGGGCCAGCTTTGATACTTCGTCAACTGCTGCAACTACGTCGTCCACACCACCACCAGGGATACAAAAACGCTTCCTGGTCTTAGGTGCCCTGGCGCAAAACTCTGTGAGCTGACCACGTATCATCGAGTCTCCCACGAGCCGGACTTCTTCTATTTCCTCTTCGTCATCTGAGTCTGTGAGTATCTGGAAACGGTTTTGACACTCGGTAATCGGTATGTGTTTCCTGGTCTTGGGGCAAACGTTGTTCCTCACGACACGGAAGTTGTCTTGAGGGGGAAGAGAGTCACTATTTGTATCTTGAGTATCGGAAACATCAGCTGAAGTGGCTACTGTAGGCGTTGAATTGTTGGCAGTTGACGTTGGGGCGTTGGTGGCTGCTGGAGTTGCGGTGACAATTGAAGTTTGTGGTACTCCAACGTTGAGTGTTACAAACTCTTGGAGTGATTCCAGCTTCATTGTGAGGACGTTGATCTTGTTGTAGGCTTCATCTAATTTCACTGTAAAATTCTCTCGTTGCTGGCAGAGCCGGCAGACTTGAAAATCGACAGTAGCAAACATGGACTTGCCAAACCTACCGGCGCAGTTCGCACAAGCGCGAGGCATGGTGACAGTCACTTTCTTCAGATCACTTCACTCACTTAAAAAACACTTCACTCACTTTAAAACACTTCACTCACTTTAAAAACACTTCAATCACTTCAACCGAAAACAAATATGCTGAAATACGCAGAAATAGGTTATCAGGGGTGATAGCCTAACCGAAAACAAAAATGTTGAGATACGCAGAATTAGGCTTCCAGGGGCGATAGCCTAACCAAAAGTTTTTTTTTTTAAATTGAAATACGCAATAATAGGCTACCAGCGTTGAATAGCCTAACCGAAAATAATAAAATTGAAATTCGCAGAAATAGGTTACCAGGTGTGATAACCTAACCTTAAACAAATATATGTATAACAGAATATGTAACTAAATATACAATTCACCAAATAGAGATTATATAAAAATAAAGTGTGACTGCACACAAGGGGTTAATATACTGTGTCAACAGATGGCTCTGGTGTCGCTGTAGCCTAGTAAAGCAGTAGCCTACTCTTTTTAGATAAAAAAGTGTATCAGTCAAAGGTTATTACAAGATCGTGCAAGCAACAACTAAAATTACAGATATATATAGCTACAGTAGGATACTAAATACAATATCTACAAGAGTTAATAATAAAACAGATTGGCTGGCTATAGGCTAGGCTAGGTTTGGGTTAGGTTAAAAGCTTGGCAGGTTGGGTTAGGCTAGGTTAGTTTGTACAAATACCACCCTTAGCTTAAAGTAAAATCAGTCTGAGGAGAAAAAGTCAAGAATATATCTAGGGGGAAAAGATAAATGAATGCACTTAAATTTGGTACAAAATTTGCTGGTATTTAATATGTATAATCCCCAAAAAAAGTTTGTTTACAAAATGGCGTCGGCGTTAGTCCCTGTAGGCAGGTTAGTTAGTAAACAATATTGTTTATTAGCAAATTAATATGCAAAGCTTTACTTACATACAAGGCAGTTAAATAGATAATTACTACAGTAGGTAATGGGTAAAATTAGGGGCTACGATTTTATATAAAATAGTAATAGGAGAGCGTTTGTTTACAAAGCAAAACAAAACAATAGATGGCGCTAGTGGCGCCCTGTCCGAGCAGGAGTCTTGTGATAAACACAAAGTTTATCAGTCAATACACAGCGAAATATCGTGCAGTGTTACTTACTAAGCTACAGGATGGTTAAACGTGCTCTTAACCACCTTTCATGCACAAGAATGAAGAGGATGAGTAGTTAATACTCAAATTGTGATCGATATCGTGAGAGCGTCTGCAGCGTCTGGCGGTAGCACGGGTAGTGAGAGAGAGAGAGAGAGAGAGAGAGAGAGAGAGAGAGAGAGAGAGAGAGAGAGAGAGAGAGAGAGAGAAGAGAGAGAGAGAGAGAGAGAGAGAGAGAGAGAGAGAGAGAGAGAGAGAGAGAGAGAGAGAGAGAAGAGAGAGAGAGAGAGAGGAGAGAGAGAGAGAGAGAGAGAGAGAGAGAGAGAGAGAGAGAGAGAGAGAGAGAGAGAGAGAGAGAGAGAGAGAGAGAGAGAGAGAGAGAGAGAGAGAGAGAGAGAGAGAGGAGATAGTGTGTCATGCTGACAAACTTTACTCAGACAGTTAAGGTTCTCAGTGTCAGTTCAAAAGATGAAGGGAGGGTATGGCAAATAGGGTCTAAGAGTTAACATAGATAAAACAAAGATCATGATTAGTGGAGTAGAGCGTGGAACTATGGAAAGAAGCGGCGACTATCCATGCGCAGAATGTGGGAAGTAACTCAATTCAATGTTGCGTCTGTAGTGACTGGATACACAAGAGTTGTAGTGGAGCTAGATGACCTTTGACAAGAATCATAGACTTTAAATGTGCAGTATGCAAGGGAGATTTTTTATTAAATGACCCGCCTGTCAGTGTTGTTTTCGACAGTGTAACGCTGGAGTATGTGAATAAGTTCTGCTACCTGGGCGATACGGTTTCCGCCGGAGGTGGCGCTGAAGCTAGCTCCATTGCTAGAGTCACAAGTGGCTGGGGAAAGTTTAGAGAGCTGTTGCCACTCCTGACCATGAAAGGGCTCCCACCCCACCTAAAAGGCAAGGTGTATACCTCGTGTGTTAGGAGTGCGATGTCCTATGCCTTGGAGACGTGGCCAGTTAAAGCGGAGAATATCAATAGAATGGAACGGAGTGAAAAGAGAAAGGGGAGATGAATGTGTGGGATTAATCTCAAGGACAGGGTATCGAGCGAGGAATTGAAAAGGCGTCTGGGCATTAGGAGTGTCAGTGAATTGATGTGCACTAGCCGACTTGGTTGGTTTGGACATGTGGAGAGAATGGATGATCAGAACTGGGTGAAGAAATGCCGGACTGTGAACGTGTGGGGAGCTGCGCGTAGGGGTTGACCTAGAATGACGTGGGCTCGGGTACTCCGGTCCGATCTCAAAATAAAGAACTTGACAACAGAGGCAGCCCTTGACAGGGCCGCCTGGAAAGCCACCATTTAGGACGTGAGATTGTAACCACATTCTCTGTGGACAAAACGGTCTTTAAGCTTGTATGGATGTCATGGGTTATGCTACTCAAGAGACTGCTGTTAATTTATGGTGCTTGGCTAGTCTGTGACAGTTCTCCAGAGAGCAGCAGTTAATGCTCTGAAGAACAGAATTGGTGCAATGGTGGCCTGCTCTTGCCATGAGACAGAAGTAGAAATAGCACAAATTGAATCAAATAATGTATTTCAGAATACTGGACTCAGTTAGTGTACTCTCAAATGTTATGAACTTAGCCTTAACCTCTTGTGATACCTGATAGCCCTTTTGAGGGAGCACACCAGAAGAAAGTATTACTGACATTCCTAAACACTCCCCAGATCAACTTCAAGAGCCTAACGCCAGAACAGAAAACTCTGATCCGAGCCCGACAGAAGCTGCTGACATACCTGGATCGTCTGGCTACCTATGAGGTGAGTGCAAACCACAGAAGGACAAGGCCAAGATTTCAAAGAACAATCTTACATCTTACAGTAGATCCTCTGGAAAAAGGCAAACTAGGCCTGTGTATCCAGCTCAGTGCCAGTACTTGCACTGCTGCGGTCGTTCACGGTGTTGGCGGCGGCGGTAGCAGACGCAACATTTTTACTATTCTGTATTTTTGCTTTGTAATAAAACTTCAAATCTTGTCTTCCCCATGCTTTATCAAGATTACTTTCAAACTTCCTTACTGATTCGGAATCGACTACATACTGGGGCAGTGCGTTCCACTCATTTACCACTCTATCACAAAATGAGTTCTTTGCCTTTTCAAGCCTATTCCTTTCCTTGTAAATTTTCTTAAGAGTGTCCTCTCGTTCTTGTTCCCTCCCGCATCAAGAAGATACCTTCATACACATCCTCATCATACTTTCCTGACACTATCTTAAAAGTCTCTATCATAATTATCCCCTCTCTTTCTCCTATATGTCAGTGTCGGAAGTCCCAGTGTCCTCAACCTCTGCTCATAGTCCGCGTTCTTCAACGTTGGTACCAGCTTGCTAGCTCTCCTCTGCACTTTCTCCACTGCTTCTATATCCTTTACCATATATGGAGCCCACACCTGGTTCGCATATTCCAGGTGCGGCCTAACCAGCGTTGTAGAGAGATTCCTGAAGATTTCTTCATCCATTGACACGAATGTCCTTATCAGCCCTACAATTCTATTGGCTTTATTTATCTTTTCCGCTAAATGTTCTGAGAAATTTAACTTATTGTCTATCAATTGGGCCGTTATCAGTTGGGCCGTTAAAGTAGAGGATGTCAACAGAATGGAGCGTAATGAGATGAGAATGGTGAGATGGATGTGTGGGGCCAGGCTACAGGATAGAATAACAAATGTTGAGCTGAGGAGACGTTTAGGTATAAAGAGTATTAGCGAGGTGATGCGTACAAGTAGACTGGGATGGTATGGACATGTGGAGAGAATGGATGAACAAAATTGGGTGACAAAATGCAGGTCTGTGATTGTGGAGGGAGCTGCACCAAGGGGTGGACCGAGGAAGACCTGGGATCGGACTATACGCGCCGATCTCAAATCCAAGAACTTGACAAGTGAAGCAGCCCTTAACAGGGTTGCCTGGAACGCCGCCATTAGGACAAGAGACTGAAACTGCACTTATGTGTGGAACACTCAGTCTTAAAATGTTATGTATGTATGTATGTATGTATGTATCACTACTCCTATATCCTTTTCTGCATTCACTTCCTCCATCACTTCATACATACTGTATCCCACCTTGTCTGTCTTGCTTGTCCCAATCCGCATGTACTTGCATTTTTTTGGATGAAAAGGCATTAACCAATGCTCAGACCATCCCTTCATTCCCTCCACATCTCCTTGAAGCAAATCCACATCTTCCTTACTCCTCACTCTTCTATACAGCTTGGTGTCATCCGCATAAAGGTATATCTCACTTCCATTAGTTATAACTTCAGGCAAGTCGTTGATAAACATAACGAACAGTAGTGGTCCCAACACAGATCCCTGAGGTACCCCACTTGTAACTTCCCTCCACCCCGAGCCTATTCCATTCACCAGTACCCTCCGTCTCCGATGTTTCAGGAAGGCATCTATCCATTTCACACATTTCTCTCCTATACTATAGCTTCTAATTTTCTCTATTAGCCTTTTATGTGGGACCTTATCGAAGGCCTTCATAAAATCGCAGTATACCACATCTATAACATCCCCATCCTCCAGAATTTGCATCCAATCATCTACCACCTTAATTACTTGTAATACCGTCGACCTCCCTGGCAAGAATCCGAACTGTCTCTCACTGAAAAGTTTGTTTGTTTTCATATGTTCCATTATTCCTTCTCTAATTACAGTTTCCATTAGTTTACACACAACACTTGTCAAACTGACTCGTCTATAGTTTCCTGGGTCATTTCTCTTTCCCTTCTTAAAAATAGCTGTTATGTTTGCCTCTCTCCAGTCCATCGGGATTTGTCCTGTATTAAAAGATACCTCAAATAAAAAATTTAATGGTTCTACTAACATCTCACCTCCTTCCTTTATGATTCTTGGATGTATCCCATCCGGTCCCGGGGACTTACTTCTGTTCATTTTCCCTATAGCACTCCTAATTCTAGCATGGGAAAACTCTATTAGTTCTAGTGCTGGTGCCTGTTTGATGGGAATAATAGGCATTGCATCATCTGACTCCTCTGTAAGTACCTCCCCAAAGTATTTCCCAAGCACCTCTTCTTTCTCCTTATCAGTTTCTGTTCTATTCTTATTGTCCAAGTCTCCTATCAGTTCTGGGATACCTACTCTTCTTGTTAACTTTTCCTGAATATATTTCCAGAATATTTTTGGATTATCCTTCACATTTCTTGCTATCTCTCTTTCCCCCTCCTTCACCCCCCTCCTTGTCTCCCACCTTATGTTATTGTTTATTTGTCCGCGTTCCAAATCCACTTCTTTAGTTTCTATACTAGACCCATTATTCTTTTTTAACAATTTTAGTCTTTCCCACAAACATTTCTTCCTTCTTATCAATGTCCAAAGCTTTCTTTTCATTGGCAATTCTGGGTTCGTTCTTTTCCTTAATTTTGTTTTTCTCTTACTGGTACACATTTGGATATAGCATTCTCCAGTTTGACTCTAATCTTCCTCCACATTCCTTCAGTGTCTTCCCCGTTCAAGTACTCCCCCCAGTCAATGTCCAAACACCTTCTCAGCAGCTCATAATCTGCTCTCTCATACATGTATATATTTTTTTTGATTCTGTTATCCCTCTCTGTTTTAATATTGCAACTAAAACTTATACAGGCATGGTCACTACGACCTATAGGGCTATCCACATTGACATCTTCCACTATATCCTCCTCATTACTAAATATCAAATCTAGTACACTCCCCTGCGTCCCATCTCTGTATCTTGTTATCTCCATAATATGTTGCGTTAAAAAACAATCTCTCACGTTCTCTATGAACTTGTGTTCTAGGCTACTCTGTCCCGCTGGAGTAGTATAATTTGCCCATTTGATCCTTGGCAAATTGAAATCTATCAATATCTTATATTTGTTCTCTCTATTATCTATTTCCTCCATTGCTTTCAGTAGGTTATCATCCTCTTCCCTATTATTATTTGGGCTTCTATATATAGAGGCAATTAGAATTGACCCTCTTACACATTTTACTTCAATACACAAATACTCACAATACTGCTGTCTCAAATCCACCTCATTTACCTTGAGCTCTTTTCTTATATAAATAAACAGTCCTCTTCCAACCTCTGCTCTAATAGCATTCCTCTCATACAACTCAAAACCCTCCAAATTATACTCCACCAGTTCCCTTTCAATTCCAGCATTTTTTGGTCTTACTTCCTGTAAGGCTATGACATCAGGTTTTTTCTCTTCATCCTGCAACCTACATATCAGTTCTCTTTTCTTGTCCTGGGTAAACACATCAACATTACTAAACATAATCCTTAATCTTTCTACCATTCCTTCAGCAGCTACATCATCCCACTCCTCCTGTCCATACCCTAACACTACTGGGTCTGCAGCTTCTTCTGTCTCTCCCCGAGACGCTTCCACCCTGCTCTCCCCCTCTGCCACAACTTTTATCACATTCTCTTCCCTCCCAGATCTCCTTCTCCCTTCTATTCGTATAAACCACTTCTTCAATTTCCCGTCCCTCACTCTCCAGAAAAACTTCTTATCCTCCTCACCCAACTTTCCATTTTCCTGTAGTTCCTTTATTTTATTTTATTTGTTCTATGCTGAAATCCTTCTTTAGTCTTATATGTTTCAGTTCTTCATTTGTGTTTAGTCTCCAACTAAAATTTGTCACTGTCTCTGCCACTGCCCTGGAGCTCAGTGGTCTGGTTAATCTGCTCTACATAACTAACTATCTGCCACTGCCCTGGTTTTAAACTGTACTCTTATAGGTCTCATCTCCCCCCTTCTATATCTACCTATCCTACTGACTTCCTCCACCTGCCCCTCCCATCCACATCCATCTACATCCACAGCTTTCATGACCTCCTTCACTTTCTCCATATCTCTCACTTTTCTCACTCCATTATCATTCATATGAGCCTCTATATCTCCATGCATGATTACACCTCTATCCCTGTCCATGGCCTCCCTCACGACACTCATTGTTCTTCATGACACCTACGACTGCACTCTCAAAACTTTTGTTTGTCTTATTCATTTCTTCCTTTTGTTCTTTCACAATTTCCTCCAAATCCTTAACTTTCTGTTCACCTACCACCGTCCATGCAGTTGACTCCTTCACTTCCTTGAATCGTCTTTCGTATTCCTTCAGCTGCTCCTTTAATGCCATATTCTCTGCTCCCAATTCCTCTACCCTTTTTAATACCATCTCTAGGTTATTATTAACTTCCGAAATAGGCCTACATTTGCTTCCTTCACTAAGCCTATTCCCTGCCCCACCCGACGCACCACATAGTTCGCACAATACAGTAAACCCTCGCTATCTCTGACTAATTGGGGGGAGACCCAGTCCGAAATGTCCGATTTTCCGAGATGTCCGAAGTCCGACTTATGTCCGACTTAGGAGAGGAAAATGTCCGAAGTCCGACTTATGTCCGACTTAGGAGAGGAAAATGTCCGAATTGGAAGAGGGAGTCCGAGCCACCAGAGAAAACGGAGACTTCCCTATCACTAACAACGTAGATTCAAGATAAATTACAGTACCTGTACAGTATCAAGCAGACATATATTATAAATATCACTTTCCTTCTCCATTTCACTGTCCTTCTCCACCTCACTGTAGCCTTAGATCTTGGAATTTGCCCTAGATCTCGGAATTTTCCGAGATATACAGCAAACTTTCCGAGAGGCCGATGCCAGTCCGAGAAGTGCGGGTTTCCGACTTTTAGAGGTCCGAGATAACGAGGGTTTACTGTACCTTAATTTTCTCACCAATGTCTCCCTTCCATTTCTCCGTATCACTCTTCCACTTTTCCAAATCCTTCACAACATTACTAATCTCTTCTACCTTTTTATCTGTACTCCTAAACCCACGAAACCGTCCTAACCTTTCTTCCGTCTCCGAAATTCCCGCCGTTCCATCCGCCATGTTTGTTTACAATCACAACAACTCCAGCTGACTCGTTGTTACACTACTCTTTTTACAATATATATCACCCCTCCACCACACCAATTTATCTTCCAAACACTTCACTAATCCTTCCTCTCCTCGCTAGCTCAGTATGCACTCGAAATTCCGTGATATTTAATCGTGCCCATGATAATATGCTGGAGCCTCAAAAAATGCGTCCGCCTCCCACCATCGCCTAGACTGTACATCCAAGACTTGAGGTTACTAGGGAAGATAGAGTATAAATCATGTCACTAAATACACCCATGGAGAAAAGCGGTGTCCTGCCTTCATACTTTATATTTATTTTCCTCCATTGTTTTACTACAAAAATATTCCTGAACCACACTGAACAAACTTTGAAAATATAGGCATTGTTTATATCTGTTAACAATATTCTTTTACTTATAACTAGAGATAACCAGATTTTAAATTATGGAGGTAGGACTCCACTTTTGACTGTGACTGCACCATAATATTTCTGATTTTCTGCATATACTAACACTTATCATAATCATTGTCTTTCACTGGTACTGTTATGCCAGAACTACCAGTAAATGGAGGTAGATACTATTGTATTCTATTTACAGATTCTGCTAGGAGGGTCACACGTAGCACCTGACCTTTATGACGCTGCGTTCTTCGACAAGTTCCGCTCCCAGTCAGCAGTGTCGGCCACGGTGGAGTTCGCCCGGGGGTATGACTGGCGCGGTGTGGATGTTATGTTTACCTACCACGGGGCTGAAACTCTACTACACAGACTGCCTATTATCTCCAGTTTCCCTCCTACCATGGCACCGTTTGAGTATAGGTAAAGACTCTCAAGTGTTAACAAACTAACCTAACCTAACCTGACCTATATCGGTCTTTGCTGCAGTAAGCATGATCTTTAATTTTTTTTTATATGCAATAGTCTTGTCTGTCATTTAACCCGGTGAGACCCAGCGTCGCACGTGTTGCGTCGGCAGTATTTGATCACCAACTCCCAGCGACGCATCACGTGCGTCCGACATATAAATAACACTTACGTGGCTCGTAAGGTAGGAAATGGCGGGAGAATAGGAGGGGGAGGTACCGTAGTGTGTGTGGGAGCCGGGCCAGTAGGTGTGAGCGGGCCGAGACAGCCGCGCGGCTGGTGGTGGTGGGCTTAGTGGGGATAGTTTACACCCTTAGTTCACCGCCACTTTGAACCTTCATTACTCCGGTCGTATGGGAGCTAGAGGCTTGAGATTTATGTGAGACACTCCTTAGGATGTATGCCGTACAATGCCATACTCAGTTTTTACCCTAGTGCTCCCGGGCGGGTGGTCATGCGGGGGAGACGAACTATTGAAACCCCCCGCCCCCCAAATGACCGAAATGATTTTTATTTTATTTTTGTCTTCATTTCTCACCATTCTCTTCCATTTTGGCTCAACAAATTGTTTTGAGGCTCCCCCCCCCCACCGGCCCCCCCCCCCAAAAAAAAATGTCCGAGGTGATTTTTTTTTTCCTTTTTTTTTCATTTCTCATCCTTGTCTTCCATTTTAGCAAACAAAAAAAAGAAGTGAAAATGGCTTGGGACTGGGGTGAACAAAATATTATAACTAGCCGGGGCTCAGCGGGTTAACCCATCAGACCCGGAAGGGCTCTTAAACACCCATAAAAAACACACCCGAGCTACCCGGAAGGGCTCTTAACCCTTGTCTAGCAGGGTGTTTTGGGCTCATTTGGGCATATTCAGGCCCTCCTGCATGATAAATCAAGCATCTGCATGAAAACAAAATTATTTAGCAAAAAACTAGGCACTAAAAGCTTCAAAATGAGACCAGAACAAGCTACGTAGCACTCGTGGTTCTCTTGCAGTGATGCCACGAACATGGGAGTTTAGCATATATCGGTATATTTTTCCCAGCTATGCTCACTACTGGCTACACTGCCGGCCTCTCGAGAACACAGGGAATATGAGTTAATGGGCGGCGGTAAGCCCTGGGAGTCGGCTGTCTGGCCCGCTGTGCTCCCGGCCATTTGCACTCTATTTTAACCCTTTAAAAGCCTTAATAATGCTCCTAACTTGCTGCAAATTGGTGCACGACTTAAGTCGAGCGCCGCCAATAAGGGGTTAAACACCCATGAGCTCAAAGCCTGTAAGCTTGGTGTGCGAGGCGTACGTCCGACGCATGCAAACAACAGCCGGCTGGACCGACGCCCCGCATCTCCGGCCACAAGAAGGAGTGCGTCGCTTGTTCGTGTGTGCCTGTATGTTATTGTTAAGTATCGAAAAGTAGTGTAAAGTGGCTGTTTTTGCCATAAAGTTATCTCCAATGAAATCATCATCACAACTGAACCAGTTGACAGAGAGCTCTACTTAACGCCATTCTACAGGTACGAAACACATCTACGCTTGTGGATGCGCGGGAATGCGGAAGCAAGCCAAATAACAAAGATGCGGTAGCCTAGGCGTAGACGTTTTTCGGCCAAAACCCCCGGATTTCGGGGAATATATATGGAATACATAGCCGGGGCTGGAGGGTTTTAAAGGCTCAAAATATATTTTCTTCTAGTCTGTATGGGTTTTGCTTACGAAGGAATATTGAAATGGCAGCCTTAAAATTTACAAAAGATGTTCTGCATTCCTTCGATAGAGATGAAATGACCTTAGCTTTATTTCTAGACTTAAGGGTAGGCCACGCCCTCGCCCCCCAAATTCCCCCCAAATCCAAAAAATACTCCAAACCCCCCTTAACCCTTCCTACCCGGGCAGCCTTTCTTAATGACGGAGGCTGTATCCGGGCGATCTGGCTGAAAACACAACAAAGTAAACTAAGGCTAATCTCGTTTAATATACTACCTACAATAATCAAACATATGCCAAAATGGGCGCCTTACCTTTCCGCGTAGAATGGCGTTGAGTAGAGCTTTCTAGCTCAAGTAGTTCAGGAGTTATGGTGATGGAAGTGGAGGTAACTTTTGCCGCGTATTTACCTCGCCTCGCCTCGTCCGAACGCTCAACCGCGGCCCAGGCTACGACGAACGCTTTGACTCGTCGCTCTACCTTGAATTATGGCGGGAAGCGATTTTTTAGTGTTTTATTGTTTATTATGCCATATATTATTGTTATTATGATATTTTCACTCAATAAATATATTTTTCTGAAGTAATTTGTGTCTCTGTCACTTATACTTAGTTTTATTGTTATTATTATAGTAGTTATGATTATTTATACTGGACTATGGTAATTGATAGTGTCATTTTCACTTCTTTATTGTTAGGAATATATATTTTAGTGTCACTTTCACTTGTTCATATTGTTCTGAAGGCACTTATTATTACTTATGTGTGTCTCTTTCACTTAGACTTAGTTTTATAGTCATTATTATAGTAGTTATGATTATTTATACTGGACTATGGTAATTGATAGTGTAATTTTCACTTCTTTATTGTTAGGAATATATATTTTAGTGTCACTTTCACTTGTTCATATTGTTCTGAAGGCACTTATTATTACTTATGTGTCTCTTTCACTTATACTTAGTTATATATTATTATTATTGAGTGTCACTATCACTGTCACTTACACTTCAATAGTTTGCCAGAGTGTGGAAATCATTGAAGCAGGTGCCGGCACACAGTCCCACCTGACACTCGTGGCATTGCCAAGTGGTTTTTGTGGGTTTGCTTGGTCGTCGAGTTGTGCGGGTGCACACATAGCACCTCTTCTGCATCCTTATTCGGCTGTTAGGACCCTGGAAAGGAAGGGCGACGAGCTGGTGCTTTCTGATGAAGTCGGCACACCCTATTCTGTCCATCATGCCTGGTCCTTGTAGGCCACCTCCCTGGTGTACCCGCATGTTTTACCAGGAGCTCATGCATCAGCTGCTTTTGGAAGGTCCGCAGGCTCTTGTACTTGATGACTGGACACCTCAAACGGTAGATGTTGTACGCGTTGAGGACAGACATATCTACTGTATGCAGGACAAACTTCTTGTACCACCTGCAAGATGTTCGCAGGCAGTCTATGAAGCCCATCTGCATGTCGGACTTGTCGACGAGGCGCATGTTCAGGTTATAGTCCAGAACAGCAGCTGGTTTTGTGATAGGGTTCTTCGTTTTTCGGTCCACCTTCCCTGTGGGGACCATCTCTGCTTTGTGGCATGTGGTGAGGAGGTTGACCTTGCGCTGGTCATGCCAGTGGATGGAGAGGATGGGGCCACTCTTCTTATGGAATATGTCCGTCTTCTTAGTTTTTGTTGGGTAGGCTGGCATGCCCTTCCTCTTCCCCTTCACTGTGCCGACAGTTCCGGTCTTGCGGTCATGGAGGTACTTGGCGAGGATAGGCGACGTGTAATAATTGTCGGTATAGAGGACGTGATTGTCATGGAAGTACCTCTCCATCATCCTCTTTACCACAGCGCCGCCAAAACCAATGAGGGGGTCAATCTCCACCTCACCACCCTTGCCGCTGTAGACTATAAAGTCGAGCACATATCCCGTCTTGCAGTCGCAGAGGACGAAGAGCTTGATGCCGAAGCGGTGTCTCTTTGACGGGATATACTGTCGGAAGTGCAGCCTACCACGGAACAGGACCAGAGACTCGTCGATGCACAGCTTCTGAAATGGAATCAGGTAGGTGGAAAACCGATGACGTATCATGTCATACAGTTGCCTGATCTTCCAGAGTGTGTCGGGCTCGTGGACATGCATGTTATTTGTCAGGTGGAAATATGAAAGGATGTCGAAGTACCTATCCCTTGACATGAATTTGCCAAATGCTGGAGTCGTTGTGAGGTCGCCAGTTATCCAGTAGTCGGCCAGAACGTGCTTCTTTATGTGTGTCATCAGCATTGTGAGTGCCAAGAACACATATAATTCTGCCACAGTGAGAGCTCTCCATGCCACCATCTTTGCACTTGTCTTCCTGCCAAAAAAGTTTGAACAGATAGCCTGGTGGTGATTTGTCTCTTTGACAAGGTATTCCATGACTTCATTGTCGTAGAAGCCACAGAAAAGTTCACTGGGGGTGGCATTTGGGCCACAGGGATATGCTGGTGACACCCCAGAACCCTGTTGTACCTCGTCAAAGGCAGGAAAATCTGGCACAAAATCCGCCCCATCTGACCACACAAACATTTCAGCAGGTCGAGGACGAGGACGTGGAGCTGCAGCAGGCACACGCCCTGGATGCCCTGGCACACGCCCTTGGCCACGCGGATGCCCAGGCGGACGCCCTGCACGCCCACGCCCACGCTCAGGCCCAGGGGCAGCGGTGTCGGCAGGCTGACCACGTCCACGACCTCGAGGTCCTTTGACTCTTCTTGTCGGGACTCCCTCTTCCTCTTCCTCTTCCTCTTCATTTTCCTCTTCCTCAGGCGACGTCAGGTCATCTGGGGCAATGTCGGGGTCGTCAGCAGCCTCTTCAGGAGTCAACTCTGGTGAAGAATAGACCGGGCGGCGGCGGCGTGGGGCTGCGGGAGGTTGAGCAATGGGAGCCTCGGCCTCGGGAGTTGGGCTCCTTTTGCGGCTAGCCGGTGACTTTTCCGCAGGAAATAATGACCTACGATGCGGGGCCTGTGGTGACACACTGTGGGAGGCCAATGGCGCACTTGTAGAGGCCCTTTGGTCATCTTGAGGGACAGATGAAGCTGAGGGCTGTGGGTGGCCCTCCCGGTGTCCCGGGTCAAGGCGTCGTGACAAAGGAATGCGGGTGGTTGCTAGGCCTAGGTCAGCGTCACTCTCACTATCTACGCCTTCCCTCACTTTTTCTGCCTCCCTGCGTGCTTTCTTGGCTGCACTTTTCACTAAAGACTGTTTATAGAAGTATTTACCCACTTTCAAGGGCGTACGGGCAGGCAAAGGGGAAGGTCCTGGCGTAGGGCTAGGGCTAGGGCTAGGCCTAGGCCTACCCTGACCTACTCAGACCTACTCATCACTACTATCACCCCCCTCAAATAAATCAACATTGTCATCAGCACCGAATCCCACAAAATCGTCAATTTCGCTCCCACTTCTACTCTGAATATAGAGGTTTTTGTCCACAGAGCTTTCACCACTGCTCAAATCCTGGTTGAAAAGTTCACGGTGTATTGCACTGTCACTTAGCAAACGTTTCACTTTCCTTACTTTCCTTTTCTTCTCGGTTGGCAGAGGCGTAGATGTTGCAAGCGGGGTAGCACTGGGACGCGCGGGAGATTGCACAGTATCGGAAGCGTCGGAATTCATTTTTTTGCTGTAGCTCTCAATGGCGGCAACGTAGGAACTGATAAGCGTGGTAGTTGAGGCTTGGTGGCGCTACGATCGCCCCCGCAAAGTAAAATTTGCCCGCTCAAAATTTAAAGCACGCTTTCAAGCAAATGCCTTACATAAGGCATACCGGGTTGCGGCCCTTCAGCCGCGCTGTCCTTACCTAAGGCAGCCCGGGTAGGAAGGGTTAACACTTACGCTGTGGGCATATTTGGGCTATTTAGGGCATATTCAGGCACTCCTGAATGATTAATCAAGCATCTGCATTAAATGAACTGTATGCTGTCGAAAACTAGGAGAAAATAGCTTCAAAATGAGACCAGAACGGGCTTCGTAGGTGGCGGGGTTCACCCGCAGCGGTGCCATAGACATGCGGGAAAACCGCTAATTATTAGCTCTCGCTCGCTCGGCAACACTGTTGTGAGACATCCCTCAGTGAGCGGCTCGCTGCTCTGAGGGTCGGAGGTGGGTCGCTCACGCTCCCGCCCACTGACACTCGATTTCTACGGCTTTCACAGGCTTTTAAAGCCTGGAAATTGCTGTAAATTGCCAGGACATTCCGGAATGTCACCCGCAGTCAATGGGTTCATTTTATGACATTGCAACATGTTTGTTATTCTATTAGTGTGTAGTAGTATCTTTTATATTTTCACCGAAATTGGTTGCTTTTCAAT
This sequence comes from Paralithodes platypus, assembly GCA_032716605.1. NCBI lineage: Eukaryota > Metazoa > Arthropoda > Malacostraca > Decapoda > Lithodidae > Paralithodes > Paralithodes platypus. The sequence continues at coordinate 22,780,628 of CM064504.1, read as the reverse complement.
GATTGATATATATATATATATATATATATATATATATATATATATATATATTTTCTTTAATACATACGAGGTTGAAAGAAATGGCAATTTCTGTGTTGGAAATTTTATTATTCAAAGTTTCCAGGTCTCTGATGAGTTTTCGCTGGGTGGCAGGAAGTAGATGAATGAGATGAGCAAAATTCATGGTGGTACAGGGTTACATTAATGTACATGATGATACAGGATATACGACGCGTTTCACTGGACAACCAGCATTATCAAGTAAGGATAGAATGATATAAAAGGTAAACAGGAAGCATTATATATCCAAGCCTTACATCCCAACATCAACAACCAAACTCTGGACCTTCAGATCCTTCCTTCTGCCAAAAGCCACTTTCCTACAGGACCTAACGCCCCCCCTCGCCCCCCGGTGCCCTTGAAGCAGCCCCCCGCGCTACCTCCTTCAGCTTCGTCTTCTGCCGGCGCCACATGTACTACGCAACTTAGGCCACGCCCCTCGACACTCAGCCAATCAGCTTCGACCCCGCCAACCGACCACCACCATCCCGCATCCAGTGCGCATGCGTGAAGCGGTTCTATCTTTCTCTCTCCTAGAATACCCCTCCACCAATAGCAGACTTTTGCCCCCTGATTTTCGCCTCCTCTGATCCTCCACCCTCTATATATATACCCTTCCTGTTTATCTTTTATATCATTCTATCCTTACTTGATAATGCTGGTTGTCCAGTGAAACGCGTCGTATATCCTGTATCATCATGTACATTAACCCTCCAGCCCCGGCTATGTATTATATATATATTCCTCGAAACCCGGGTGTTTTGGCCGAAAAACGTCTAGGCTAGGCTACCGTATATTCGTTAATCAGACTGCTTCCCGCATTCCCGCGCATCCCCAAGCGTAGCTGTGTTATTTACCTGTAGAATGGCATTAAGTAGAGCTCTCTAAGTCAACTGGTTGAGCTGTGATGATGATTTCATTGGAGATAACTTTATGGCCAAAACAGCCACTTTACACCACTTTTCGATACTTAACAACAACATACAGGCACACACGAACAAGCGACGCTCTCCTTCTTGTGGCCGGAGATGCGGGGCGTCGGTCCAGCCGGCTGTTGTTTACATGCGTCGGACCGACGCCTCGCACACGAAGCTCACAGGCTTTCAACCACTGGCGTTCAAGAGGCCTTCCGGGTACCTGTTATATGCTTTTTTATGGGCGTTCAAGAGGTCTTCCGTGGTGAGAGGGTTAATGTAACCCTGTACCACCATGAACTTTGCTCATCTCATTCATCTACTTCCTGCCACCCAGCGAAAACTCATCAGAGACCTGCAAACTTTGAATAATAAAATTTCCAACGCAGAAATTGCCATTTCTTTCAACCTCGTATGTATTAAAGAAAATGTATTACCTGGCTTTACTAACATATATATATATATATATATATTGAGAATATATCACAAATAAACGTGAGCCACTAAATGTTTCTAATCTCTCAGTGGGGATCGAACCGTTTTAATTTAAATTGATTTAAATGAAATCAATTTCGACCCGAGTTGCGTCGGGACACTCAGAAATCCTTGTATGGTATTCTGGAAATATGGATCCTACAACTAGGTTTGAATTGAAATATATTCGCCTAGTGGGTTTCCCTTCTCCCTAACATAAATAGGATAGAAGGCGGAGTGTCTTTTAGACTGCCGTGGTGTAATTGATTAAAGCGTCGGCTATCGTCCTGATGGTCGACGGTTCGATCCCCACTGAGAGATTAGAAACATATATATATATATATATATTTTTTGTATTTTCAAAAACAAATTTAAATCTATCTATCTACATACTCAGGCTCAATCCCCACTTTTCCTATTTTTGGGGTGGGGGGATGGGGACTCAAGACTGAGCCCGAATAGGGACAACACAACAGAAAACAACGAACACACAAAAACAAAATACAAATTTACACACATTTAGGTCATCCAGGAGAAGACCCAGAGACCAGGGTCACCAAGGTCCCTCCAGCACTCCCCTGGCCCCCGACCACCCGGAGAGGTTCCGATCTCAGCAGGCAGACATGCAGCGAGAGCCGAAACCACAAGCCCGCCCACCACACTTCCAGGCGCACCCTTCATACAGTATATACCGTCTCCCCGGGCCAGGTGCCTGATGGACTATTATCTAGTCTAACTTGCGCCCGACCCCTTCTCCCAAATGACCACGTGTTCACTCATCTATTCACAAGCATTCTCCATTCATTCCTGTTTAGTGAACCAGATGAATATTCATATGATTTTTTAGTTACGGTTTGTTCTAAAAGTCAGTAATGGTTGTTTGCCTTTCAGATATTTGGTGCTTGGATGTGAATTACTGTAGATAGATAATTTTATGCATTTTGAGTTATGTCTTAGATTATTGAAATATATATATCTGTTTCAGGTCTTTACTGCCTGAGTGTGAGGTTGAGGAAGTGTTTGGGTGGGAGCAGGAGCAGCCACGTGACCCGGACTGGTGTGAGGACCCTGTGTGCAGGTTGGTAGTCTCTTTTAATTGGACCATTTTAAGACGCATTGACACAATTATTTAGCGATTATTGCATGTTTTGCCCTATTCAGGTGTACAGTGGTGCACCAACTTTCGCTACATCTCGATTCGCGGATCGCACTTTCGCGGCAGTGTCTAAATATCCCGCCAATTTGAGTTTGGCGGTAAAAACTCGCATTTTCGCGCCCGAGCTTCGAAATTGAAGGCCTATTCAGCCACAAGCAAGAGGATTCGGTAGAGGAAAAATAAATGTTTGTGTCGAAACACGACCCAATACCAGTATATAGTCACCCAATTACTATAACTAATCAAGATAATATTCAAGGACACTAGTGCGACGTTATGAGAAACAATTTATTAGGGAAAATAGGTACCACAAGATTCGACATATTTTTCTCTATATAGTCCGCATGGAGGATTTTCGTTATCAACGAATTGAAAAATACCCACTTCACAGACAAATACACCAAAAATCTAAGTCAAAGCGGGGGTGTGGGGGCGGCAGCCCCCACCTATAATACTAGGATAGGTTAGGTAAGGTTGTTAGGTTAGGCTAATGTCCTTTCAAAGGGGTATAGGCTAGTAAACACTAGGATAGCCTATACCTGGTCAGAGGTAAGAAGAAGAAGAAGAAGAGTCCTGCAGTAGTCTCCTTGAATGCTACCCTAATCAATACACATACTTACAAATACTCAATAAAATTATTTGTACTTACAAATAGGCCTACTCATGTTGAACGTACCTAGCCTAGTCACCCAATGACCCAGAATTGCTAAACCAACTAAAACTGGAATTGGTACACTTACTTACAGATATTCAATACTTTAATGAGTCTATAATGCTGATTAGCAAAGCATTATAATAGGTTACAATGCTTAGACATAAGGTTATAAGGTTAACCTGTGCCACCGCCATAGGCGCCATTTGAAAATGCACTGTTTTGGACTTTTGGGTTCAAGCGGCGCCATGATGCCATCTAGTGGCCTTTACTGAAACTGATGTCTTGGTCCAAATTATAGGCGCATTTTTGCTCGAGTTGGCTCGAGCCAAAATGCGCCTCATAGTATCATATACGGTTGGAGCATCAGTATCGTACCGTAACGCTAAGTTCGCTAACTGAACTCTACCAAAACATTGCATAGGCCTATGGCGGTGGTTCAGAAGAAGTATAAGAACTGTAATTCATTATTATGCCTTGCTAATCAGCACTATAGACGCATTAAAAATTGAGTACCTGTAAGTAAGTGTACCAATTCCAGTTTTCGTTGGTGTATAGCAATTCTTTGTCATTGGTTGCCTAGTTTTGTTCAACTTGGGAGTGAGTTTTCGTACATGCCTGGTCCCTATTAAATTAATTCCTATTACCTCAATGCCCCAACTTTCGCTAATCGCACTTTCGCGCCACTTTCGGCGGTCCCTATTGGCCGCGAAAGTTGGTGCACCACTGTATTTGTTTTCCTTGCGAGCTTGAGGGTGAGAACGTATTAGTGATAGCAGGAGCAGTCAAATGATCCGGACTGGTGTGAGGACCCTTTGTTTAGTTTAGTAGTTTCTTTTAACAGTGTTAATAGTGTTATCACATGACCACTTTTACCAACATTACTTTTAGAGCACTTATGCCACCAGCTGTCACTCAATGCTTACAGCTATCATATGGTCAGGGTTTTGCCTTCATTGAATATGTTGGCCTAATAATGATGGACTATGGTTTTGCTTTTTTATTTTTCTTGGTCTTGTTCTTGTTGAGGATCAGAGTGGGCTATTGATAAGATTAACCCCTTATCTGTTAACAGGTATGGTGATGAGGGTGACCTATATGTATATATAAATCAGATGCCTTGCTTCCATAGGAAGCACCCTAAAAAGGTATAGCTATGTCAGAAACTGCCTTCAACTCCGCAGTGTCACCTCCACCGAATGGATTAAGACCATTAGCACTGAAGGAGCAGATCCAGATCAGCTCCTCACCCGGATGGCAGTTCTACCACTATTTTGATATTTTCTTTACCCCCCTGGCCGAAAGCATACCAAGCATAGGAGTGTTCTAAAGATAGAAACCATTGGTCCAATGCTACAGAAGCTGATTGCACCACTGAAGTGGCAGGTGTTGGGGTCGCCGCATCCCTATGTGTCATGTGGTTTTGAAACTTTTGAAAATCCCTTATTCTAGGTTCTCATACTTCAATATTGACACTTTTATTAGCTACATAGTTGTGTATGTTACAGTATGTTTTGATCCTATATAGAATATTGAGCGGTACTTGAAAAGTAGACAGAATTGATAAAAAACACCATATGATGAAGAGCACTTTATTGACAACGTTTCGCAGATAGCAGTTACCTGATAAAGCTATCTGCGAAACGTTGTCAATAAAGTGCTCTTCCTCAGATGGTGTTTTTTATCCATCCTATATAGATACTATGCACTATACTACAAATCTTTTCCCCTTCATTCAGAGATGGGGTGAATCAAGGTGAGATCGATCCAGCAGCCTTCCTGTATGCCGAGAACCCTAGTCTGGAGGAGTTCCAAGGGCTGGATCTAAGCGGGGCCGTAGTGAGCCGATGGTACCGAGAGCGAGCCAAGGAGGTGGAGAGCAGGAGCCACTTTGTTGATGCTGCCCTGGATCTACTCAAGCTGGGCAGGGAGAGGGGAGTGGAGGTCAGGAGTGGTAGTATACAGTAGTACCTACTGCAGTTTTTTTTCTTGCAGCCCTCTACTTTTGTTGAATTCTTAACCCCTTCTGTACCGGCGATGTCTTTTTAACTTTATTCTGGCTACTATTAGACAATTGTATTCACTTTAAAAAGAGCCTCCAGCAATTAACAGGCTTCGAACTGCCTCACTTTACTCTTTACTACCACAGATCCTTCTTAAACTGCACAAAATCATCTAAATATAGCTAGAATAATATTGAAAATACGGCACCGGTACAGAAGGAGTTGTTGTTGTTGTTGTTCCCTAAGCTGCCTGGCAGAACAGCCCCGAGTCCCTAAGGAAGGCCATGGCCACGGTCGGGCTTTCCCACAGAGCTCTCAAAGAGTGTAGATTGTGTTGTTGGCGTAAGTGGTTGTGTGAAATTCAGTCTTCTATGATGTGTTTAATAGTATGGGGTGCTGTGTTACAACCTGGGCAGTAGTCGACGACGGAGTCATCCAGTCTCTTCTGATAGTTCAGAAGGGCTGGATGGTGTCCGCACCTCAGCCTGGCCAGGTGGACTCTGTCCTCGCGAGGAAGGGAGGATTCAGAAGGATGGATTTCGGGAGATCGTGCCTGCAGCTGCGTGTTGTTTATGAGTGAGTGGATGGAACGGCGAGAGATATGTGTATGGATGTGCTTCTGGAAGCTGGTTTGGGGTGGGCAGGGAGGGAGAGAAGATAGTATCTGTGTGTGATAGCATGTGCTGGGTGTTGTTTTAACATTTCTTGGTGTCAGTGGATGTGTTGCCATGTAGTGTAGTGGGTGGTGCTGGTTCGTGGAGGCTGCTGCCAGGAATTGAGTGCCTCTCATGTCCAGATGGTCATTGACTTTGAGGACTTTGGTTTCTTGATGTAGGTGAAGTAGCTGTGCAGCCTGTGATGATTTTTAGGTCTTTATTTTTAATAGTCTGTAAGGTCTTATGATGTGTTTCAGCTAGGTTAGAAGCCCAGGCCGGGCTTGCGTATTCCATCACTGATCTTATGTATTGTTTGTAAACTGTGGTGGTGGTTTCTTTGTTGTGTCCAAATTTTGTGTGGGCAAGTGACCTGAGGGCGTTAAGTCTGGGTGTCAGTTTCTTTTTAATGTTTGTGGTGTGCTGTTTGAATGTCATTTGAGAATCATAGGTTACTCCTAGGATTTTGGGTGAGTGTGTGTGTGTTAGGGGTACGTTGTTTATGGTGAGTTGCGGGGAGTATGCGTGATCTGTCCAGCTTGTGAGGAGGGTTGCAGTGGATTTTGCTGGGGCTAAATTAAGTCTGTTTGTAGTGCACCAGTCATGTAATGTGTTGAGATAGGGTTGAAGGATATCTGTTGCTGTATTTACCTATTTGTAGTTTACAGGAATTGAGCAGCGCTCGTGTTGTCCTGTCTTAGTTACTTTATAATCAATCCATTTTACTTAGACAAGTATCGTAATGGATATTCCCAGTTCCCAGTATTTTGGACTAACATATCATAACTTATGTTGCCCCATTTCCATATTTACTTTTATCCAACCTAGATTTGAACATGTTAATGTTCCTCGCTCTCACCACCTCCTCCTCCAAGTTGTTCCAAGTCTCTATACTCCTATATGGGAAGCTGAATTTCTTTGTGTCCTTACGACATCTGCCCTTCCTCAGCTTAAACTCGTGCCCTCTTGTCCTTCCATTATCCCTCACGAATAGATCTTCCCTATCTACTCGTTCCAAACTTTTTACTCCCTTGAACATCGTTATTAAGTCGCCTCGTTCCCTTCTCTCTTTCAAGGTAGGCAGTTGTAGTGTCTTAAGTCTTTCCTCATATGTCAACTCCTTCAATCTTGGGATCATCTTCGTTGCTATCCTTTGGACTTTCTCTAATTTGTTTATATGTTTTTTTCAAATGTGGTGACCATATCACTGCTGCATATTCTAATCTTGGTCTTATCATAGTCATTATCAGTTTTCTTAAAATTTCTTCATCCAAATAGTTAAATGCCACTCTCATATTGGTTATTATTCCATATGCTCCTCCAATGATCATGTTAATATGCTTCTCCGGGGATAGATCATCTTGTATTATCACTCCAAGGTCCTTCTCATGCCGTGTTTTGCCGATTATTTCAATTCCTAATTTGTACTCCCAGCTTGGCCTTATCTCACTTGTTCCCACTTCCAAAACATGACACTTTTCTGCATTGAAACTCATTTTCCAGGTTTGGCTCCATCTGTGCAACTCATCTAGGTCCTTTTGAAGATCTTGACAACTTTCTATACTGGGTGTGGGTCTATGTTTTTTTTTTTTTTTTTTTTTTTTCTATATTCCAACTACTCCCTCTCGGGCATAGGCTGATAGCCTTTACTCTCTACCGCTGAACACGGTGAGGCCCGTGAGGTCTTGTTCCAGTCTAGGGAGTGAGACATGCGAAGCACCCATTCACGGCTCGAACCCAACTCCATCTCTGAAGCTGCTTCGCCCCTGTGCTTCACAGTCTCACTCCCCAGGCTCAGACCCTCACTCTCAGAACGCCACCTATTGAGCAATTAACACACTAGGAATTGCCCCCCTGTATCATAGGCCCTATTTTGAATATGGGAATATTCATACAGTGCTATTTAATCAGGGAACAATGAGGGTATTTTGTTTTGGCATTTCGGTGTGCTGTGGTAATGCACTGAAACTAGGTACAGCACAAATTCCACCCCCAATAACATCTTCCCATTGACATACTGTATTGGGATTCGAACCCGGGTCCATTGGATTACCAGTCCAGTGGCAAGACCACTCTGCTACACCTCCCAAATGTGCCTGGGTCTTGGTGTGTGCATGTGAGTGTTATGTCGTCTGCGTAGAAGGCTATGTTTATTTGGGGTGTATTGGGTGTATTTATATCATGCATGTACAGATTAAAGAGTGCGGGCGACAGGACGGATCCTTGCGGGACTCCGTTTGTGAAATTTCTGATGCTAGATGATACGTGTGCACATCTCCCTGCTAGGAAGTTGGCCAGCCACCTTTTTGTGTTTTTGTGCATGTTTATGTTGTAAATTTTGTTTGTTAGGTTGTGGCGGGGATGGTATCGAAGGCTTTACTAATGTCGAGTGTGGCAAGTAGTGATCTGTATGGTCTGGCTGAGTTGATGCTGTCAAAAGCTCTTTGTGTAAGGTCTGTAATAAGAGTGTTTGTGGAGTGCAGTGGCCTGAAGCCATACATACATAAACATAACATTTTAAGACTGAGTGTTCCACACATAAGTGCAGTTTCAGTCTCTTGTCCTAATGGCGGCGTTCCAGGCAACCCTGTTAAGGGCTGCTTCACTTGTCAAGTTCTTGGATTTGAGATCGGCGCGTATAGTCCGATCCCAGGTCTTCCTCGGTCCACCCCTTGGTGCAGCTCCCTCCACAATCACAGACCTGCATTTTGTCACCCAATTTTGTTCATCCATTCTCTCCACATGTCCATACCATCCCAGTCTACTTGTACGCATCACCTCGCTAATACTCTTTATACCTAAACGTCTCCTCAGCTCAACATTTGTTATTCTATCCTGTAGCCTGGCCCCACACATCCATCTCACCATTCTCATCTCATTACGCTCCATTCTGTTGACATCCTCTACTTTAACGGCCCATGTTTCTGAGGCATACGTCATTGCACTTCTAACACATGAGGCATACACCTTTCCCTTCAGGGGGAGAGGCATTCTTTTCATGGTCAGGATTGGCATCAATTCTCTGAACTTCCCCCAGCCACACCTAATTCTAGCAACAGTGGCAGCCTCGGCCCCACCACCGGCAGAGATGGTATCTCCTAGGTAACAAAACTTGTTCACCAGCTCCAAAGACTCATTTCCAAAATTCACAGCCACAGGATCATCACTTAACACAAGCTCGCCTTTGCACACTACGCACTCAAATTTCTCTATTTCTGACTTATCCTTCGGCAGGGGCCCCTTTATTCTACTACAGCGCTTACTCCCATGGTGTACCCAACATCGACAGATGCTACATTGAATTGAGTTAACGCCCACTCCCTTTCCACACACTGCACATGGGTATGCACCGCTCTTTTCCACATTGCCTCGTCTCAAACTACAATGCATAACCTTGGTTTTGTTAATATTGACTCTTAAACCCTTGCTCGCCATGCCCTCTCTCCACTTTCTGAATTTGGCCTCAGCATCCTGCATACTGTCAGCTATTAGGACTAAATCGTCTGCATAAAACAGTTCCAACGGGAGTCCGCCTCTAAAAACTCTAGACAGCGCCTCCAAGACCATAATAAAGAGGAGGGGGCTTAACACTGAACCCTGATGGACTCCAACACGGACTGCGAATTCATCACTCAGTACACCTTTCACCCTCACCGAACTTCGCGAATCCTCATACATTTTCATTATCACACGCACCAGCCACTCTTCCACACCAAGTTTCCTCATAGCCCACTGTACAACATCTCTAGGTACCCTATCAAAGGCCTTCTCCAGGTCCACAAACACAAAGTAAAGATCCCTGCCTTTTAGTAGGTATCTTTCCTGTATCTGCCTGACTATGAAGATAGCATCGGTTGTACCACGTCCTGGCATAAAACCAAACTGCATATCATCAATAGAGATGCTTTGCCTGATCAAACCCTCAAGGACTCTCTCACAGACCTTCATGATTTGGTCAAGCATTTTCAGGCCCCTATAATTTCCTCTATCTAGCGCATCCCCTTTTCCTTTGTATATATTTACTATTACACTTTTGAGCCAATCCTCTGGGATTTTCTCATCTTTAATAATGGTGTTTATCAACTCAGTGACTAAGTTTACACCAATCTCCCCTGAGGCTTTTATCATCTCAGCGACAATGTCGGAGCAACCTGGAGCTTTACCGTCCTTCATTTTATTGATTGCGTCGCTCACTACAGCTGGTGCTATCAAAGGAGGGGGCCCAGATATTGGTTTTTTCGATACTAAGCTGTTCCTTATCCCATTCAAACTCTACATTTAGCAATCGTTCATAGTGTACCTTCCATGCTTCTCTGATTTCATTTTCTGCATACACAATCTTCCCATTATCATCTCTAACACACTGTTCACCTATAATATCCCTACTGTCATTTTTAACTCGCCTAGCTAGGTTGAAGATCCCATTGGGATTGTCAGTGTTACACACTTGTTCGAGGACCAGGTCCTTAATGCGATTTTTAGCATTGTAAATAACTCTTTTGGCAGTTCGTTTAGCTGCCTGGTATTCCTCCCTGCTGCCTCCTTTCTTCCATGCTTTGAAGCATCTCCTTTTTCCTCTTTCAAGCATGTTCTACCTCATCGTTCCACCACCAAGAGGTCTTATTCCTGGGGTGACCCTTTGTTTTCCCACAGACTTTGTCAGTGGCAGCGATAAGGCTATGCTTAAGAAAGTTCCATTGGCTATTTACATCGTTAGGCCTAGCTTCCTTTCTATTTCATTCCTCCAGTTCATTATGAAACCTATCCCTAACTTCCTTGTCCTTCAGCAGCCACACTTTCCTTTTGGGTATGTAAACCTTCTTGCGCTTAGGATCTCTGTATAAGCTCATGTCGCACACAAGTAGCTTATGCTGGGGGATACATTCTTCGCTCGGGATGACCTTTACATCTCGAACTAGTTTCCAGTCTTTCCTGTTAACCAAGAAGTAATCTATCTGGCTACTGGAGACCCCAGAGTTATATGTGATCAGGTGGCTCTGTCTTTTCTTGAACTTTGTGTTACACACAACCATGTTGAGTGCAACGCAGGACTCCAATATATATTCGCCTTCTAGATTTCTCCTTCCGTAACCAATTCCTCCATGTACCCCCTCGTGTTGTGTTGTTGTTGTTGTTGTTCCCTAAGCTGCCTGGCTGAACAGCCCCGAGTCCCTGAGGAAGGCCATGGCCACAATCGGGCTTTCCCACAGAGCTCTCATTGAGTGTAGATTGTGTTGTTGGCGTAAGTGGTTGTGTGAAATGCAGTCTTCTATGATGTGTTTAATGGTATTGGGTGCTGTGTTACATCCCGGGCAGGCGTCGACAACGGAGTCATCCAGTCTCTTCTGATAGCTCAGGAGAGCTGGATGGTGTCCGCATCTCAGCCTGGCCAGGTGGACTCTGTCCTCGCGAGGAAGGGAGGATTCGGAAGGATGGATTTCGGGAGGTCGTGCATGCAGCTGCGTGTTGTCTGTGAGTGAGTGGATGGATCGGCGAGAGATATGAGTATGGATGTGCTTCTGGAAGTTGGTTCGGGGTGGGCAGGGAGGGAGAGAGGAGAATAATTGTGTGTGATACCGTGTGCTGAGTGTTGTTTTGATATTTCTTGGTGTCTGTGGGTGTGTTGCCATGTAGTTTAGTGGGTGGTCTTGGTTCGTGGAGGCTGCTGCCAGGAATTGAGTGCCTCTCATGTCCAGATGGTCTTTGACTTTGAGGATTTTGGTTTCTTAATGTAGGTGATATGGGTGCAGTAGCTGTGCAGCCTGTAATGATCTTCAGGGCTTTGTTTTGAATAGTCTGTAAGGTCTTATGATGTGTTTCAGCTAGGTTAGAAGCCCAGGCTGGGCTTGCGTATTCCATCACTGATCTTATGTATTGTTTATATACTGTGGTGGTAGTTTCTTTGTTGTGTCCAAATTTTTTGTGAGCAAGTGACCTGAGGGCGTTAAGTCTGGGTGTCAGTTTCTTTTTAATGTTTGTGGTGTGCTGTTTGAATGTCATATGAGTATCATATGTTACTCCTAGGATTTTGGGTGTGTGTGTATGTGTTAGGGTGTGTTGTTTATGGTGAGTTGAGGGATGTATTCGTGTTCTGTCCAGCTTGTGAGCAGGGTTGCGGTGGATTTGGCTGGGGCTAGATTAAGTCTGTTTGTAGTGCACCAGCCATGTAGTGTGTTGAGATAGGGTTGAAGGAGATCTGTTGCTCTTTTTGGGTCATGGTGTGTGCATGTGAGTGTTATGTCATCTGCATAGGAGGCTAAGTTTATTTGGGGCGTATTGGGTGTAGTTATATCGTGCATGTACAGATTGAAGAGTGCGGGCGATAGGACGGATCCTTGTGGGACTCCGTTTGGAAAGTTTCTGATTTTAGATGACTGACCGGCAAAAGATACGTGTGCACATCTGCCTGCTAGGAAGTTGGCCAGCCACCTTTTTGTGTTGTTGTGCATGTTTGTGTTGTAGATTTTGTTTGTTAGGTTGTGGCGGGGGATGGCATCGAAGGCTTTACTAATGTCGAGTGTGGCTAATAGTGATCTGTGTGGTGGTCTAGCTGAGTTGATGCCGTCAAAAGCTCTTTGTTTAAGGTCTGTGAGAAGAGTGTTTGTGGAGTGCAGTGGCCTAAAGCCATGTTGTGTTGGAGCTAGGGGTAGGTCGGGTGTAATTAGTTGTAATACTAGGCGTTCCATGACTTTGGAGGGGGAGCAAAGGAGTGTGATGGGGCGGTGCGAGGAGGGTAGCGTGGGGTCTTTGTTGGGTTTGGGGAATGTGATGATGATACCATGCTTCCAAATGTCTGGTATTGTGTTGTGTGAATAGCTGTAGTTTGATATGTTAGTGAGTGCTTGTATGCCTTGTGGTCCCCGGTGTCTGAGGTGTATGTTGCTTATGTTGCCTAGGCCACAGGCGGGTGAGTGCTTGAGATTGTTGATGATATACTTTGTCTGGTGATTGGTGAAGGGTGTATAGTCAGGGTCTGTGGGGAATTGTCTCTTACGTCGGATGACACGTCGGTCGTCTTTGTGAGGTTTTAGGTGGCTGACATGTGAGAAGTGATTGATGAGAGTGTTTGCTTGTTGTTTACATGAAGGAGTAGAGTCTGTTGTTGTGATTGCAGCATGTGATTTTGTTGTGTTGCTGTTGGAAAGTGTGATGCTGTTTAGTGTTTTGTAGAGTTTTTGGGGTTTGTTTTGTTATCAAGTGTTTGTAGGAAGTTATTCCAATTTAGTTTTTGTTTGTTGTTCTTGTATTTTGTTGTTGTTAGTTTGGGTGTTGAGTGCTTGAATTTGTTGTGTGATGTCTTGTGTGTGGGGTGCTGGGGAGTGTTTCAGTATGTCGCGTTGTCTGATGAGGTTTTGAATTTCTGGTGTGAAGTTGGGGTTGTGTCTTTTTCTGTTACCTCTTGGAATGTGTTTCTTGTCAGCGTTTTGGATAGTTTTATTGAGTATGTGTACAGAATTGTTGATGTTAGTGATGGGTGTACTGTTTAGAGTTGTGAAGTGTTGTTCTGTCTCATTTGTGAATGTTTCCCAGTTAGCTCTTTTATAATTGGTGTATGTGTGTTTGTGGCTAGCTGTGGTGAGTCTGGTTTTGGTGGTGATAATGATCGGGAGGTGGTCAGAGCCTAAGGTTCTGACCACCCTCTAGGATGTTGTGGGGGCGAGTTCTGGGGAGCAAAAGGTGATGTCTGGAGATGATGGGTTATAGAGGGCTTGGTGAGGAATATGGGTATGTTGATGGATGTCGTTAAGGATGATGAGGTTATCTGTTTGGTTTTGTAGTACCAGCCCTCTGTCTGTGTCGGGGTTGTCGACAAACCAGGCCGACGTCTTGGCGTTGAAGTCACCACCCAGGATGATGTGTGGGGTGTTTGTGATGTGTTGTAAGTGTGGTCTGTATTCATTTGGTACTGTAGGGGATGTTTGGGGAGGGATGTATGTGTTTATGATGGTTATGTTGGAGTTGTTGCCAGTGCGTATTTTAATTGATTGTATTTCTGTTGTGTTATCATTTGGGGGGAGGAGGGATTTGGTTTGCACACTGGTTACTATGTATGATATTTCTTTGTGTACCAGGGTGATGAGTCCACCGCCCCCGCCGACAGCCCGGTCTTGTTTGATGGTGGTGAAATTATGAAATGTGGGTGTTTTTTGTGTTGTGCGGAGTTTTGTTTCTTGTAAGATGGCAATGTGTATGTTGTGTTGTTTGATGAAGTATGAGAGTTCGTGTTTCTTTGTGTTGATGCCATCTATGTTCAATTGGAGAATGTTAATGTTATGTGCACAATGTATGTTGGGTGCTGCTGCACGAGGATGGGGTGGGGGTGAGGGGGGGGTGGGGGTGGGGGTGAGGGAGGGGCTGGGGGTTGGGATGGGTGAGGTGGGGGTGGGGGTTGGGGAGCAGGAGATGGGGGTTGGAATGGATTAGGATGGGGTGTGGTGTGTTGAGTTGAGGATGTGGATGGTATGGGAAGGTTAGGTGGGTTGGGGAGGAGAGGTGGACGGGTTTTAGGCGAGGGATTTGACTGGGAGAGGGAGGGGCATGAGGAACAGGTCCAGGTGTTCGTGTAGTGTTTCTTGGAGGCAAGTGTTGTACAGGTGAAGTGGGTCCAGTTCCTGCATGAATTGCAGAGAACTGAACCCTTAGTGTGGCAACTCGAAGTGATGGGTTTTGAGCAAGTTGGACATATGTATGTGTACGTGGGTCCTGGGTTGCTCTCAATGTCTCCGGCTAGAAGAAGTCTTCGAGAAATGACAGCCGGAGAGAGTCATTTCTCGGTGTAGGAAAAACTGTGTGATGTGTGTGTGTGGTGTGAGAGGTGTGGAAATTCCCGGCGCGACCGAAGCCGCTCCAAGGACCCGTGCCCCCAGGGAGGGGGCAGGGGATGGTTGTGACGGTGTGGCTCCCGAAACTGGTCCCCGCGGCCGGCATCCGGTTGTCCTTCACTGGTCGTTAATCTTGTCTCCGGCCGTGGAGGGTCGGCAGCCATCCGCGGTTGGCAGCTCCGGGAGGTGGTCCTACGGCGTAGACGCCGCCACATCAGGAGCCATGTTGTGTTGGAGCTAGGGGTAATGTGTGTGTAATTAATTGTAGTACAAGGCGTTCTATGACTTTGGAGGGGGTGCAGAGGAGTGTGATAGGGCGGTGTGAGGAGGGTAGCGTGTGGTCTTTTTGGATTTGGGGAAAGTGACGATGATACCATGCTTCCAGATGTCTGGTATTGTGTTGTGTGAATAACTAGTTTGATATGTTAGTGAGTGCTTGTATGCCTTGTGGTCCCAGGTGTCTGAGGTGTATGTTGCTTATGTTATCTAGGCCACAGGCGGGTGAGTGCTTGAGATTGTTGATGATGTGCTTTGTCTGGTAGTTAGTGAAGGGTGTATAGTCAGGGTCTGTGGGGAATTGTCTCTTACGTCGAATGACACGTCGGTCGTCTTTATGGGGTTTTAGGTGGCTGATATGAGAGAAGTGATTAATGAAAGTGTTTGCTTGTTGTTTACATGAAGGAGTAGAGTCTGTTGTTGTGATTGCAGCATGTGATTGTGTTGTGTTGCTGTTGGAAAGTGTGATGCTGTTTAGTGTTTTGTAGAGTATTTTGGGGTTTGTTTTGTGATCAAGTGTTTGTAGGAAGTTATTCCAGTTTAGTGTTTGTTCTTGTATTTTGTTGTTGATCTGGGTGTTGAGTGCTTGGATTTGTTGTGTGATGTCTTGTGTGTGGGGTGCTGGGGAGTGTTTCAGTGTGTCGCGTTGTCTGATGAGGTTTTGAATTTCTGGTGAGAAGTTGTGGTTGTGTCTTTTTCTTTAACCTTTTGGAATGTGTGTCTTGTCAGCATTTTGGACAGTTGTGTTGAATGTGTGGACAGCATTGTTGATGTTAGTGATGGGTGCGCTGTTTAGGGTTTCAAAGAAGGGGTTAATCATATTTGTACATTTATCACTGATTATGATATTGTTTAGTAGTCTACAGTTGTGGCTAAGAATATTTGTAATTATAGTAGAATACTTTTGACACTGACAGTATTTTGATCAACTGATCACAACTGTAGACTACTAAACAATATCATAATCAGTGATAAATGTACAAATATGATTAAGAATTCAACAAAAGTAGAGGGCTGAAGAAAACAAAAATGCAGGTCTAGTCATGTGGTGATGGGCTGGTCTATCAGAGTGAGAGTTGAGCGATCTCTGCCATACCCATAGCTTACTCCGACTGTTCCTTTTACTTATATATTTTCTAGATCTCAAGTGACGACGTCTCTTCCGTGGATTGACCTCCCAATCTGCCAACCTAGAGGTTGGCAGATTGGAAGCCAAAGCATCACATTTTTCCTTTGCCCCTCAACTTTCCCTTTATAATTGCTGAGGGGCACAGGGCCTTGGGTGGGGCTTTTGTTTCCCGGGCGTTTCCGCACCCTCCTCAGCTCCCCGCCTTTGAGTGGCTTCGGTCACCTGGGCATTATTAGTGGTAGGCTGGGAGGGCTCTGTGGGGGCGCTCGGTTATGGCCTTGGCCTTGCTCGGGGCCTTGGGGCTGTTCGGTCAGGCAGCCTGGGGAACAGCAACAACAACAACTGATCACGGCACAAACATATTTTTACTGACTTTCACTAGCCAATGTTCCCTGTTTTGTTTTGTTTTCTTGTAAGGTATTCAGGTACTGTATTTAGTTACACAACTGTTATTTTATGTCAAAGTCAAAGTCAAGTCTACACAACTGTTCTTTTATGATGATACTGTATATAATTGAATGCCTCTGTGATGTTACCAACCCATTAAGTACTAATTACTGAAAACGATAATATGTACAGTATATATAACCATTCTGCGCAACTCTCCAACCCAGTAGTCAAACAATATTCCCAATCTTTCTTCTATTCAACAGCTGAGCTCTGGAACTCTCTCCCTGAATCCATCTTTCCCTCATCCTATGACTTAAATTACTTCAACTCTGTGTCCATTTTGGCTTGAATATTCCTTGATTTTGGCTCTGTCACTCTTTCAACTCTGGGGGAGGCACTCATCACAGGCAGTTTTGCCTTTTGTCTCCGTCATCCACGTAGGAATAATAAGAAAAACAACTGTTTGCACTGGAAAAATAAAACTATTTTCTTTAAGAATAATTTGAGGAGACCCTGTTCAGAATATTTGAGACTGCATGACTTTAAATTATTGATTTTCTTTTTAACAGTATAATAGTAAAACAAGAAAAGTAAAGCACCTATGTATATATTGTATGATAATCCGTCCAGTACCGGTGACGTCTTTTTCATTATATTCTAACAATGGTTAGATTACATTGAGCTTAGGAAGGACTATTTTTTTTTTTGTTTTTTTTTTTTTGTATGAAGGAGACAAAAGGCAGGTTGCCTGTAATGAGTGTCTCCCCCAAGGCTAAAAGAGTGACAGAGCCAAATTCAAGGTACGTTGGGATAAAAATGCTTGGACTCAAAGTTTAAAGCAGTTTAAGTCATAGGATGAAGGAAAGATTGATTGAGGGAGAGAGTTCCAGAGTTCACTTGTTGAGTAGAAGAAAGACTGGGACAATTGGCAATTCTTTGGTTGGAGAGCTGAACAGAATAGGAGTGGGTCTGTATTGAAAGGCCGGTTCGTTCCTCGCACTCGCCGCAAGGGAGGATGTATGCACTGAGAGAGATCTGAAGAACACTGATTGTTGTAATAGCGATAGAAGAGTGAAAGAGATGCAACATTGTGGCATGTAGCAAGAGATTGTAGGAAACTAGTAAGAGGAGGTGAGTTGATGAGGCTTAATGCTTTTGATTCTACTCGTTTGAGAAGTGCGGTGTGGGTGGAGCCTCCCTACACATGCGAACAGTACTCAGTGCAGGGGTGCACTGTGCCCCAATACATAGCAAGAAGCTGTGCGGGGGTGAAGAACCCACTGAGATGGTTGAGCACACCTAACTTTTGGGAAGCTGATTTAGCAAGAGTGTTAACCCGGGAACTGCAGGAAGACTCTTAAGAGTTCCCCCGGTGGACTGCGGGAAGACTCTTAACCCGTACAGCCCCAGCGACGCGTCTGACGCGTCGGCAATGTATGTAACGCACAGCCCCAGAGACGCGTCTGACGCGTCACCCTAATTGCGCCGACCGTAACCTCAGGTGTAGCCACTCAAGAGGGCTCAGATTTGTATGGGAACTGTGTACGTATGCCACGCAACCGTGCCGATGGTTAAAAACTCTCAAAGTCCACGTGCGTGCGCGTGAGCGTGCAATAACCTGTTTTTTTTTGGGTAATTGCCTTCAATTTTTTACTCTTGTAAAATACGTTTTCGGGGGCTCTGTAGGACCATTCTTTAAGCATTTTGAGCGGTTTTTCGTGGTTTTTCTTTCATTCCTAACCCATTCGCTATTGTTTCTGGAATAAAACCATTTTTTGAAAACCGGCCGGGTTCTGGTGAACAAACATTACAAAACTAGCCGGGGCTCCACGGGTTAAGAGTCAGGGAAAAAAAAATCAATTTAACCCGTCCAGCCCCGGCTAGTTTTGTAATGTTTGTTCACCAGAACCCGGCCGGTTTTCAAAAAATTGTTTTATTCCAGAAACAATAGCGAATGGGTTAGGAATGAAGGAAAAACCACGAAAAAACGCTCAAAAAGCTTAAAGAATGGTCCTACAGAGCCCCCAAAAACGTATTTTACAAGAGTAAAAAATTGAAGGCAATTACCCCAAAAAAACAGGTTATTGCGCGCTCACGCGCACGCACGTGGACTTTGAGAGTTTTCAACCATCGGCACGGTTGCGTGGGATACGTACACAGTTCCCATACAAATCTGAGCCCTCTTGAGTGGCTACACCTGAGGTTACGGTCGGCACAATTAGGGTGACGCGCCAGGCGCGTCTCTGGGGCTGTGCGTTACATACATCGCCGACGCGCCAGGCGCGTCGCTGGGGCTGTACGGGTTAAAACCGATTTTTTTTTTTTTTTTTTTTTTTTTTTTTTTTTTGCCCCTGGGCCATGTCAAATATCACTCCTCCACCTCCCCTCCTTCTCCAGTTTCCTCCCCTCCTTCAGTTATCACCTATTTTCCCTGTTACTCCCTTTTCCTGTGGTCTATTTTCGTGCTAACATTAGCGAGTTGGTAGCAGGGCGTTGTCATCACTGTTAGCAAGCGAGTGCAAGAGAGAGAGAGAGAGAGAGTATCGATCGACAGTCTCTCTCCAGAGGTGGAGGAAAGTGGTGGGCTGGGAGGTTGCCTCAGCCATACATTGTGTAACTCCCGGCCTGTATCGCCGATTTTGACCATCCAAACGCTGTTTCCACTTGTTTTATTGTTGTAACAGGTTAATACCTTTATAATCAACCTATAATAGGCGCATATGGATAAGTATTAATGCTATTTATGGTAAAATAAATATTTTAGTGATGGGAACAGCTCAAATACGTCAGCACAGGAGTGTGGTGTCTCATACCCCCCATGCGCACTTCAGAGGTTAATATGATCTTTCCAAGCAAGTTCAGATGAAAAAGATACACCTAGAATATTTAGAGAAGATGAAGGGGTAATTTGTGTATTGTTGAAGAATATTTAATAGTCTTGTGGAAGATTGTGATAGAGAGATAGAGGGAGAAATTGGGTCTTGGAGGCATTGAAAGTAACAAGATTTTCTCTGTCCCAATCAGAAATAATTGATAGATCAGAAGATAGGCGTTCTATGGCCTCGTCGCTTGTTTTTTGAAGTGATTGCATGCTGGGTTGATGTAAAAAAATAGTTGACCTAAGACGTGCGTATGGGGGTATGAGACACCACACGCCTGTGCGCACGTATTTGAGCTGTTCCCATCACTAACATCATTATTTTACCATAAATAGCATTAATACTTATCCATATGCGCCTATTTTAGATTGATTTTAAAGGTATTAACCTGTTACAGCAATAAAACAAGTGGAAACAGCGTTTGGATGGTCAAAATCGGCTATACAGGCCGGGAGTTACATAATGTATGGCTGAGGCAACCTCCCTCCCCTCCACTCCTCCCCTTGTCTGGAGAGACACTGTTACGCAATAGTCTCTCTCTCGCTCTTTCCCACGCTTGGTAACAGTGATGACAACGCCCTGCTACCAACTCGCTAATGTTAGCACGAAAATAGACCACAGAATAAGGGAATAACAGGGAAAATAGGTGATAACTGAAGGAGGGGAGGAAAGTGGGGAAGGAGGGGATGTGGAGGAGTGATATTTGTCATGGCCCAGGGGCATCAAAATAAACAAAAAAAACGGGTGTTTTAACCCTCCAGCCCCGGCTACGCATTACATAAATATTGCCCGAAATCCGGGTGTTTTGGCCGAAAAACGTCTAGGCTAGGCTACCGTATCATTGTTATGCTGACTGCTTCCCGCATTCCCGCGCATCCCCAAGCGTAGCTGTGTTATTTACCTGTAGAATGGCGTTAAGTAGAGCTCTCTAAGTCAAGTGGTTGATTTGTGATGATGATTTCATTGGAGATAACTTTATGGCCAAAACAGCCACTTTACACTACTTTTCGATACTTAACAACAACATACAGGCACACACGAACAAGCGACGCTCTCCTTCTTGTGGCCGGAGATGCGGGGCGTCGGTCCAGCCGGCTGTTGTTTACATGCGTCGGACCGACGCCTCGCACACCAAGGTCACAGGCTTTCAACCACTGGTACAATGTTGTACCACCCGGGTTCCTCGGGGCAAAACTTAATGGTACACACGTGTACCATCCGAGTTTGAAGGGTTAAATGGATTTTTTTAGGCCCAGGATCTTAAGAGTCTTCCCGCAGTCGCCCGGGGAAACTCTTAAGAGTCTTCCCGCACTTGCCGGGTTAAATAGTGTAAGGTAGAGTCGTCAGCATATAGTGGATTGGACTAGAGGTAAGTGGAGGAGATCATTACTGAATATTAGAAAGAGAATTGGAGACAGGACAGAACCCTGAGGAACACCGGAGTTAATAGGTTGAGGAAGTGAGCGATGGCCATCCACAACTGCAGATATGTAGCGGTTTGAAAGGAAAATAAAGACAAAGGCACAGATAGGCGGATAAAAACCGAAGAACGGTATTTTGGAAATTAGAGACTTGTGCCAGACTCTATCGAAGGCTTTCAATATGTCTAGCGCAATAGAAAAAGTCTAACCGAAGTCCCGAAAGGAGGATGACGAAGAATTAGTAAGATAAGCAACAAGATCATCAGTAGAGTGGCCCTTCAGGAATCCGTACTGGCGATCTGAAAGTAGATTATGGGAAGATAAATACTTAAGAAATTTTGAGTTAAGAATAGTTTTTAAAACTTTGGAGATGCAAGAAATGAGAGCAATTGGATGATAGTTGGAGGGTTGGCACGGTTACCCTTTTTTGGGACAGGTTGAATAAGAGCAAACTTTCAGCAAGAAGGAAAGACGTTAGAGGAAAAATAGACAGACAAGTTTGCTTGGGCAGGGAGTCAGCATGGAAGAACAGTTTTTGAGTACAACAGGAGGAACACCATCTGGTCCGTACAACTTCGTAGTATTAAGCCCGCAGAAGGTAGAGAGTAGTACATCCTTAGAAGAGATTATGATATTAGGCATAAGTAGGTAAGAGGGGAGTGGAGAGGGAGGAGTAGTGCCGTAATCGTCCAAGGAAGAGTTTTTAACGAAAGTTTGAGCGAAGAGTTCAGCTTTGTTAGGGGAAGAGGTTACGGTGGTATCGTCAGAGGGGAAAAGAGGAGTGAAAGACAAGGAAGTAAATTGTTGGAGAGGTGTTTGGCTAGATGCCAAAAAGCTTGTCAAGAGTTAGAGTGGGAAAGTTCAGAGCATTTTAGCGAGTCGAAGGGCAGATTTAGTTTGATTCCTGGCAGAGACATATATAGTACAGGATTCTTGAGTTTGAAGGCGACTATACCGTTTGAATGCTTCCTCCTTATTGCGGACAGCAGTAGAACGAGCGTTAGGAAACCAATATTTTTGTGAGTTAGTTTGAGAGAAAGAAAACTAGATATTGTTGTTGTTGTTGTTGTTGTTGTTGTTGTTGTTCCCCAGGCTGTCTGGCCGAACAGCCCCAAGGTCTCGAGCAAGGCCAAGGCCATAAACGAGCGCCCCCACAAAACCCTCCCTGCTTACCACTAACAAAGCCCGGGTGACCGAAGCCACTCCAAGGCAGGGAGCTGAGGAGGGTGCGGAAACGCCCGGGAAACCAAAACCCCACCCAAGGCCCTGTGCCCCTCAGCAATTATGAAGGGAAAGTTGAGGGGCAAGGGAAAAATGTGACGCTTTGGCTCCCAATCTGACAAATTAGATGTACGAGGGGATATCGTAAAGTTTTAATTATCACGCGGAAGTCATTGAGCTATGTCGATGAAATGTAATCAGTGGTCCTTATGTGCATGATGGTGCAAAAATGTTCTAAGTTCGTTTACTTCCTTTACAGGTGGCGCTAGATGTCAGTAACCTGCAAGATGGAGAAGATTGAGGCTCGCAGTGTGATTAAGTTCCTGCATTTGAAGGGTTATAGTGCCCGGAAAATCCATGATGAAATGAAGGCTGTCTATGGTGATGATTGCCCGTCATATGACACTGTTGTGAGGTGGAAAAGGAATTTCCTTCATTTCATCATGGATTTTCCAGGCATTGTAACCCTTCATAGGCAGGAACTTAATCACGCTGCGATCCTCAATCTTCTCCATCTTGCAGGTTACTGTACTGACATCTTGCGCCACCTGTAAAGAAAGTAAACGAACTAAGGAGAAAATGTTTACACCATCATGCGCATAAGGACCAGTCATTACACTGACAAAATTTCATTGACATAGCCTCATAACTTCCGGGTGATAATTAAAACTTTACGATATCCCCTTGTATGCTTCCATGCCCGAAAGGACTACCTCAGTAGTGCGCTCGGCACTCTCGGAGGGTCCCCGGCCACGGGAACAAAAATAATTCCATGGGAAATCAAAGAAGTACTGTACTGCCGAAGATGCCTCCCAGTTGGCAGCGCCAAAGTGCCACAAGCACCGCCGGCTGGGGGAGGAGGCCATACTGGGGAGACAGGATAGGTGACAGACAAGGTTATGATCGGAGGGAGAAGAGTTACAGTGTAAGCAGAAGGATTAGAAGTTAGAAATAAGTTGAGAATGTTGGGTCGATCTCCAGGGTGGTCCGGGATATGTGTGGGGTGCTGGACTAACTGCTCTAGGTCATTTAGGATAGAAAAGATGTAGGCCTGTTCATCAGGTTGGTCAGTGAAATGAGAGGAGAGCCATTGGTGGTGGTGAACATTGATATCTCAGCAGATGAAGATTTCAGAGAAGGGAGAGATGGATAGAATGTGTTCCACTTTAGAAGTAAGATAGTCAAAGAGTTTTGAATAGTCAGTAGACTTAGGGGAGAGATAAACAGCACAAATATATTTAGTGAGAGAGTGACAAGATAGCCTAAGCCAGAGAGTTGAGCATTTATAAGAGTTAAAATTGGGAACACGAGAGTAAGAAAGATTGTTTAAGGATACAGAGAAGAGTTTGCTGTATGTTGCCCTAGACCCATTAAAAGGCTACAGACTCTATCAATTAATCCTTTTAGCTACCATATATCCCTCCTAAGCTTCATAAAATTGTCTAAATGCAGCTGAAATATAAACAAAAGGACATCGCCGGTACTATAGGGTTAAAACTTTTACCTTTGTCCAAAAGATCAAGGTAAATATCTAAAAGATTGAGGTAAATATCTAAACAATGGTATTCAGTCCAAATATGTACGGTACCATTATCTTTGTCTTTTAGACTTTGTTTAAACAGTTGGTAATCATCTTTAATTATGTTACAGAACCTGGAGGAGTTACATGACTGGTTGGACTCCCTGGAGGTAATGGTGTATGAGGCAGGCCACTCCAACATGTCACTACAACAATTCCTCAACCTCTCAGACCTTGACAAGATCACCAGTCTTATGTCATCGGTATGTACAGTTCACCATATTTCTTTACCTTTTGATTTTTTTCTCAATATTATTAAATAGATTCTATGAATCACTTACCGGAATATTAATTTGAGCATAAAGTTCAGCACAATGCAGTTATAGTGTACAGTATGTGTCTTTAACTTGGAGTTGATCATATTAGCAAGATTCTAGTACAATACAGTACATATCCGGTATTTTATTGTGTATTAAATTAAAATGAAATAGTGTATAATATTTTCATCTTAATCTTGTGTGAGATGCAGTAAAGTCATTCAGAATTTAGCGTAGTATGATAATATATTTTACTTAAATTTTTCAAAGTGCCTGTATGTTTTAGGAGAAGTGTATTATTAAATTTGATTAGGTGTTAAAACCAAGGTTTTGCACAGTAGATTGGGGCTTGGAAATTTAGAAAAAGTGGTGTATACCCATGTGCAGTATGCAGAAAAGGGGTGGACACAGACTCAATTCAGTGTAGCGTCTACCTGTGCTGGGTATACCTTGGAAAGAAGTGCTGTACTAGAATAAAGGAACCTCAGCTGAGGAAGAAGTCCGAAGTTGAGAAATTTGTATGCATAGTATGCAAAGGTGAGCTCGTGTTGAATGAATGGCTCGAGAGTGTAAACTTTGGCAATGAGTTCCTGGAGATGGTGGGCAAGTTTTGCTACTTGGGAGATACAATCTCTACTGGTGGTGGGGCCGAGGCTGCCACTATCGCCAGAATTAGATGTGGCTGGGGAAAGTTCAGAGAACTGCTGCCATTACTAACCATGAGAAGACTACCTCGCCCTTTGAAAGGAAACGTGTGCGCTTCATGTATTAGAAGTGCAATGACATGTGCTTTAAAAATGTGGACCTGTCAAAGTGGATGGTATCAACAGAATGGAACGTAATGAGATGAGAATGGTGAGATGGATGTGTGGGGCCAAATTGCAAGATAGGATATCTAATGAAGAGCTGAGGAGACAGTTAGGTATCAAGAGTATCAGTGATGAGATGTATACTAGCAGTTTTGGATGGTTTGGGAATGTGGAGAGGATGGATGAATTAAGTTAGGTGAAAAGATTCATGTCCGTGAACATGGAGAGCTACACAGGGGTAGACCAAAAAAAAACTGACAAGTAAGGCAGCTTTGAACAGGGCTGCCTGGAGCACCGACATTAAGACATGAGACCGGTACCGCACTTCATGTGTAGCAATCGGTCTTTAACCCTTGTCTAGCGGGGGTGGACTTAAGTCGGGCTAGAGAAGAAAGGACTCTGTGGCGGGGCCCGACTTAAGTCCGTGTGCAATTTTCGAGCAATAATGGCTCTGAGAGAGAGACGAGCGGTGGGAGGAGCATAGGTCGGCTCATGACCGCTCGGCACGGGTCCCGCGCGCCTACTGACGTCTACTCCACACACATCCACCCTCCCTCCCTCGCTACACAGGGAATTATGTAAGGATATTACCGTATTTTAGGGTTTTTGCACTCGTCTTGCATGATCGTTGCAAGAGAACGCGTGGTCGTAGGAGGATGGTTCTGGTGTCATTGGAAAGCTAATTTTTTTTTGTTTTTTTTTCTATATTCCAACTTACTTCCTCTCGGGCATAGGCTGAGAGCCTTAACATTCACCGCTTTACAATGAACAGTGAAGCCCGTGAGGTCTTGTTCCAGTCTAGGGAGTGAGACATGTGAAGCACGTAGAGTACAACGAGCACCTGCCATCTTGCCTTCACATGAGGCACGGTGCTCACTCATGGCCCGAAACGACCCCATCTCTCAAGTCACCTCGTTCCCGTGCTTCACTGTCTCACCCCCTACACTCGGACTCTCACACTTGCACACACACAACGCCACCTGTTGAGCAGATAACTCACCAGGCATTGCACCCCTATAGCATATTTTGAATATGGGAATATTCATACAGTGCTATTTAATCAGGGAACAATGAGGGTGTTTTATTGACATTTCGGTGGGCTTGTGGTAATGCACTGACACTAGGTACAGCACAAATTCCATCCCAATAATATCTTCCCATTGATACATCGGGATTTGAACCCGGGACCTTTGGATTACCAGGCCAGTGGCAAGACCACTCCACCACACCTCCCTTTAATTAACGCCCTTTCAGGGATACATAATTGTATTACGCTCTGGCTCTTGTTTATGCATGAAAAAGAGCACGGACACAAGGTCATTTAGGGTAAAAAAAACCCGCTTGGCGGGTAGTAGAAGTTACGGACGGGCCCGCTCATAAGGCGTTAAATTTATATATGTATGTATATATGTACTGTATAGTGTTATATGAATGTAAATTAGATTTAATTTATGTGAATGTGACTATAAATAATAACTGATGGTATTGTCGTTCACAGAGCACCCCTGAGACGTACATACAGAACGTTCGTCGGTGGCTGGTTCCGTTCCTGGGTCGGTGCGAGAAGTGGCATCCAGACAGCTCCAAGAAACTGCTCAGAACATACATGGTCAATATTGCTAAGGATGACCTTGGACTGCCACTTAAGATTTTACAGGTAGGTTTGTTATTCAACCAAATTATTTGTTTTAATTTTTTAAAGATCTTCTCTTTCTCTCACATGCTCACTTTTTTGCCTTTTGGAATGGGTGGTGGCCCTGTGTGAACTATGGAACTTCTCTGGTCGGAACTGCGGTTCCTGATTGTGGGAGTTTTGTGCCGTGGCGGTGGGATGGCGAGTGTGGGGACGCGAGCAGGGTGTGTGGGTGACTTTTCTTTATTTTTAAATTCTATTGTTTGTTTTCCTTGGCGTTTTGTGCTTCTGTGAGTCACCTTTCATATATGGAAGAAGCATTATGACATGAGCAAAAGGAGCATTTCTGTACATGTCTGATTGGTTAAGACATTGGGTGCACAGGTGAATGAAAAAGAGGAACGATAGAAGGGAAGACACTTTAATTCACAGATTTCTGGATATCTATCAGAGGAATAGTCCTGAAAGCGCTGGAGTGGAATGGAGATATTTTATAGGTACAGCACAATATAAGATTGGGGCCAATTAGAGGGCCAATTAGAAAGGTTGTAGAATATATTTTGAAGTACAGTAATAGTGATAAATATTTGATGAAGATTAACTGTGGATGTTGACAATTCTCAAGATTTACTGCAAACTGATTTTAAATCTGTTGTAAGTTGGGGATTAAGGGTAATGCTACCTTTTCCAATTAAAATGTTAAACTTGCAAAACAAAACAGGAATGCACAACATAAAGAAAAAAGAATTTATCAAAATCACTATGTGGAAATAACGATTTATCAAAATATAATTTTGAAATAAAGAAAATCACAAAGCCACCACATACAATGTACATCACTATAAGAGTAAGTGAATGTGTTACCCAAGCAAATTAGTCGCACATATATTAACATAGTATCGTCATATTCAAGGAATTAGTAATTTTGGGATGTTCAGGATGTTCTGGACTTTCTGGTAGCAGAAAAACTTGATTTTCAAAACTACCTGTACTACATTGCTCTAATAAATCCTTGTTTCTTGTTAATATGGTAAGCTTAACTAATAATTATATTCCTCAGCATTCCCGGCCAGACCAGCATGCCCCAATCATCCTGTCAGCGGTAGAAATGATGAGCGCGGCTGTGGAGTGTGTGTATGCCTGTGAGCGTGAGGATCAGCTGCCCAGAGCCTTTGCTATTCTAGAGTGCCTGCCCGAGCGAGCATCAGGGTATGTTGGATATTATTTTACTAATACAGAACAATGAGAAACTGTTCTGTCTCGAGTCGGCCACCCCCCATCTACGGGGTATGTGCCTGGGTATATACATACAGTACATACAAAATTTCAGGTACAGTAACCCTGCATTTATCTGAATCTCAGCAGTTATCCTATAATTTCAATTAACTGAAATGCCTTTTATTTAAGCTTAATTTTTTATTTTACTTTTTTGTTTACTTATTTTTACCTATCGGCCTGAGTCCTTGGGATCTACATCATACTGCTACCTGTCCTACCATATTCAGTAGTGCTATCCTAATTATTACTGGAGACTTGAATACTGATATAAATAGTCTGTAGTGTCACCTTTGCATGCACAGTATACTGGCAATTTAATGGGCAGGTGGTGACTTTAAAGCAGTGTCAACTTTGGTGTTAAATGATATGTTTTTCCCTGTCAGTGATGAGAGGGAAGGTGACCTATCTCACCTCCACGACCAGGCTGATGGTCTTGAAGCGGACCTGACAGCTGCGGAAGTGCTCAGTAACCACGGGGTCAATGTCACCCCGCGGTACCTACACCAAATGCAGGACGATGAGGAACAAGTGCGACAACTGCTCACCAAGTTGACGCGCACCGCTGCCAGGAGGTAAGGATCATTGTTTACTAGTATTGCATTTACAATGTGAATGCTAGCACCTGATCAGCATGATAGAGCTGATTACACTGATTACAGACTACATTCACATCTACAGCCATTCCAACAGTATGATAACACTCCACATGCACCTCCACACACTGTACACAACAATGGGCGATTGGGCTTGTAACCTTTCCCTGACACAATCTAGAGAATCGAACAAATTCCCTCGATGGTGGAGATTCATTTGTGGTCACCCCTTTGGGGAACGAGACGTTTGGCAATAGGTTGATTTTGGAGGTGTGATAACACCCTAGTCTCTCACTTGAAAGTCCAGGGTTAAAAATCTTCCCTAGTTGTTGTTGTTGGTCCCCAGACTGTCCAGTAGACTCTCTGGATGCTCCACAAGTAGAGCTAAGTGGATATAAAGGGAAATGCATGTAATTTATTTAATGGAAAACAACGTTAATCCATTGTATGTATGTATGTATGTATGTATGTATGTATGTATGTATGTATGTAGACTGAGTGATGCTGCAGTTGATTTTACTTTTGATACATGCTGAGGTGACCACCAAGTTGAGCCTTGGCTGGATAGAGCCAACATTGGGGATGTATGTCTGAATGTATTGATGAATTCTACTAGCTTGGTGACATAATATCCCTCCACACTAAAGGGTAGGTGAGTATGGTGAGGTGGATGTGTATTGCCATAATGAGAGAGGGACCAACGAGAGTAGAGTTGAGAAAATGATTTAGAATAGAGACTATCAGTGATGTAATGTCTATTGGCAGACTTTGGTGGATTGTCCATGTTTTAAGTGGATGATTGGGTGAAGCATGTTAAAAATATGGAATTCGTGGGAAGGAGGACAGTCAGTAGACTGACGAAGTACTGAGAAGGGTTCTCAGGGTTAGGCAACTTGACATAAATGCTGTAGGTGACCTTTGTTGTATGGAGATTGGCCATCAGGTGACCAAAGCATACCCATGACAAACATGAAACTGCTTGTGCGATCTATACTGATATGGGACATTGAATACTGTACTACTATGGGTTTCAGAGGCCGTGTGGCATAGTTTTTCGGGAATAACTTATTAACAAACAGTTGGATCAGTATGATATTTTGACACAGCTTTTTTCACACCGTTCCCTAATTTTTGTCAATATAGTGCATTACCAAAAGTGTAGAAATAAGCCACTTGTCCCTGTGTCATGAGGTAGTCGCACATTAATGACTAAGAAACGAACAAGGCTACCGTAGCTTACCTGTGAGAACCACCAAACCATTATTGCTCCTCCATCAAACACGGTAGTCATCAGCCACCACCCAACCCTATTATCGCCTTTAAATTCAATAATCTGTCAATATCAAATATAAATATACAAAAATACATCCTGTTTGTCAAAACAAGTCATACATTGCTTATAATACATTAAAAATACTCATAAACGATACTGTGATACCATCAAGAATAGAACTGGCATTAACTATTATTGGAGTGTTGACAATTCAGTAGAAGTTATTGATAAACTTAATACCATGCGGAAAGTTACCTCAGTACATAGCTTCGACTTTTCAACTATGTATACCAATTTGCCTTTAGATTTAGTATTTTCAGAACTTTGCTTTATTATAGATTTGCATTTTGACAGATTTGAAAGTACTGTTGTCATAACCGTTACATAAATGTTAATTCATATTTTAATAATGCGTCACTTAGCTTTGATCCCACTAGTTCAGTATATTTTGATAGAACTAAACTTAAAGATGCCCTTAAATTCCTCCTTTTCAATACTTATGTTAGATTCGGGCCCTACATTTTCAAACAAATATTAGGAATTCCTATGGGTGGAAATGCTAGCCCTTTAATTGCAGACTTATTCTTGCTTGCTTTAGAATTTAAATTTATAAAAAACTTAGTTGACAGTAGCAAGAAAAATAACATCCCAGAAAAATTAGCACTTGCTAAATTGTTAAGTAATAATATTAGATATATTGATGATATTCTTGTTTGTAATATGTAAAATTTTAATCAAGTCGCTAAACAAATTTATCCAAATTCCATCCCCCTCACAGAAGGTAACGTAAATGATGATGTTGAAAATTTTCTTGATATAAATATACAGATTGTTAATGAACAGTGCACACTTAAAATATATCACTAAGTTGATGATTTTAATTTTAACGTAATAAACTTTCCTTTCCCTAATAGTAGTATTGATAGCAAAATAACTTATAATTGTTTTTATTCCCAGCTAATAAGATTTTGTAAAATTTGTACCGAAGTAGAAGACTTTTGGGATAGAGCTAAGTCACTATACAGACTCCTAGTAGACAGAGGTTTTGTTGCAAGTAAATTGTTGCATAAATTTAATCTTTTTAAGGTCAATAATTGTGACTGTATTTTAAAATTTGATATAATGTGGAGAAGGAGTCTAGACACTGGTGAAATACCAGATAGCTTGAAAAACGCAATAATTGCCCCACTGCATAAACGAGGGAGTAAAGCACTACCAAAAAACTACCGCCCGGTAGCTCTAACTTCCCACATCATTAAAGTTTTCGAGCGAGTCCTGCGAAGCAAAATCTCAACATTCATGGAGGCAAATGAACTACACAACACCGGTCAACATGGATTCAGGATCATGTCTCTCACAACTTTTGGAACACTATGACAAAATTCTTAAAGCGCTAGAAGAAAAGAAAAACGTGGATGTCATTTACACCGATTTTGCTAAGGCATTTGATAAATGTGACCATGGTATAATAGCCCACAAACTCAAAGCAAAAGGTATAACGGGGAAAATCGGAAGGTGGATATACAATTTCCTAGTAAACCGAAAACAATCGGTAGCAGTAAACCAAGTCACATCTGAGCCTTCGGATGTTAAAAGCTCAGTGCCTCAAGGAACAGTGCTAGCGCCCCTTCTGTTCCTCATACTAATTTGCGACATAGATACCAACACTAGACACAGTACGGTGTCGTCTTTTGCTGATGACACAAAATTAAGCAAGATAGTAAACACACAAGAGGACACGGGCCGACTGCAGGAAGACATGAATGTAGTGTTCCAGTGGACCTGGGAAAACAACATGCAATTCAATGAAGAAAAATTCCAATTAATACGGTACGGAGATAATAATGGCGTTAAAGAAATTACAAATTACTTAACAGAATCTAACCACATAATAGAACGGAAAGACAGTGTGAAAGACATTAAGGTATTAATGTCTGAAAATATGGGTTTCAAAGTACATACTACATAACCAGGTCAAAGTTGCGGCTGCGAAACGTCTATAACGGGTTGGATTCTACGTACATTTAAAACACGCGGTGAATTACCTATGATAACGCTCTTCAAATCTCTAGTGCTACCGCGGCTTGAATACTGTAGCATATTAACATCCCCATACAAAGCAGGTGAAATAAATGACTTAGAGAGTGTACAAAGAAATTTCACTTCGCATATAAGTTCGATAAAACATCTACACTATTGGGAGCGTTTAAGAGCACTGAATCTGTACTCGCTGGAACGTAGAAGAGAACGTTACCTAATAATATACACATGGAAAATCGCAGAGAGTTTAGTACCAAACCTACATACTCCGATAGTCATGAAATTCAGTGATAGGAGAGGCTGGGAATGCGAAATCCCCCGGATGAATAACAGGGGTGCTATGGGCTCTCTGCGAGAGGGCTGGTTATCACACAGAGGCCCACGTCTCTTCAACAAACTCCCACGGCGAGTAAGAGACATGAGGGACGTCTCGTTAGACAACTTCAAGAGAGCCCTCGATGTCGAACTGCAAAAAGTGCCAGACGAGCCCATCCTCGCGAGGGAGCTAGCTGTCGCTTCAAACAGTCTACTACACCAAAATCACCACCCATAACGAGGGGCGCCGTGCTCCTTGGTGCCGCTAGAAGAGTGGCGAACACATCAAAAGTATCAAAAGTAAGTAAGTATAAGTATCAATAATATTAATCAAGCATTATTAACTTGAAGTTTCGCTTAAAACCTCTGCTTACTTTTTGTCTGTATATATTAATTGTTTATCATTTTCTATTGTTATTATTAATTTGTATAATTGATTGTAATTGTTAAAAGAGTACTCTTTTGTTTATATCTATTGTGCCTTCTTCAAATTTTAAAATATTTATATTTATTATATATATTATATATACTCATTGTCGATAGGATTAATTGCTTGCTTTTGCGATTTCCTTAGTTTATTTGTACAATAAATGTAGGTTATTTGTAGGGTAGTAATTGTTAGGGGTCACTTGAAGCATGCTATGCTTACAGGTACCTACCCGATAGCACTATCGTTAGTGAGTTATGTTTGTATTTTGTACTATTTTTATTATCTTGTCAAGTTGCAAATTTGATTTTAATATAACTTTTGACACTTAATGTAGTTTCTTTATTCATGCAGAGTTTAGTAAAATTTACCAGAACGTCCCCGACTTCCCAAATTGACTAATTCCTTGAACGTGACTACAGTGCGTTGTTATGTGTGCGATTAGTTTGCTTGGGAAACAGATTAACTTGCTCATGTAGTAATGTACACCCTATGTGGTGGATTGTGTTCTTTTATTTATATATCATTATTTTGCTTAAGCGTTGTTTCCACATAGCGATTTTGATTAGTTATTCTGTATTTTTACTGTGTTCGTATACGTTTTGGTTTGTTTATTTTGCAAGTTTTACATTATAATAAAGCGGGATGGTTCGGCCACTGGCGAACCATCACCACTCTCAACTAGCCGAACCATCCCGAATTTAAATAGTTAATTGTTAGGTACTCTCAACTTTCACACAAAAGAGCTTGGCATTCGTTTTTACGGCAATATCTTCTGAATGCAACACAGATTCACCATAATAATGCATAACTCGCTGGTTGACATGCTCATGGAGGTAGAGCTTACGATATAAACTGAAAATATAACATAGGAGGTGCAAAAAAACACAAAATCTGATCTGCATCGAAAAGTGTGGCGATTGTAGGCCCGAAATTCTGTGTGACTAACGTAAACAAACTCTCGCACTTTCACGCAAGATCTCGCGGCCTTAGGTCCCATAAGTTTCTCAGGAAATGCACTGTCCGAACCATCCCACTGTCCGAACCATCACCGCTCTCCCCTACATGTTCTAAAACCATGGAAAAGTGAAGAAGAAAAGAAAAAAAAAATATATATATATTAACCTGTCCATGTGAACCGGAGATAAGGTTGGTGATGGGCTGGTCTAGCAGAGTGAGAACTGAGCGATCTCTGCCATACCCATAGCTTACTCTGACTGTTCCTTTTACTTATACATTTTCTAGATCTCAAGTGACGGCGTCTCTTCCGTGGATTGACCTCCAAATCTACCAAGATTGGAAGCCAAAGCGTCACATTTTTCCTTTGCCCCTCAACTTTCTCTTCATAATTGCTGAGGGGCACAGGGCCCTGGGTGGGGCTTTGGTTTCCCGGGCGTTTCTGCACCCTCCTCAGCTCCCCGCCATGGAGTGGCTTCGGCCACCCAGGCTTTATTGTGGTCGGCAGGGAGGGTTCTGTGGGGGCGCTCGGTTATGGCCTTGGCCTTGCTCGGGGCCTTGGGGCTGTTCGGCCAGGCAGCTTGGGGAACAACAACAACAACAACAACAACAACAACAACAACAACAACCGGAGATAAGGCTACCCGTAGTCTGTGAGCAATGCCGGGCGCGCCTGTAATTTGCTTTTCTTCACGCCTCACTTCCTTTATTAATTTCTATCGCTACATCTTCTGGGAGCCGAACCTCACTCTCCCATCCTTTTCTATATCCTTCTCTGTCTATTCCTTCCCTCTCTATTTATCCTCCTTCCCCAATTCCCTTCTTTTTCTATTTGTTTTCTATCCTCTCTGTCCTATTTTTCCTCACTCCACCTTCTAGGTTCTTTTCTCATTCTCTCACCCTTTCTATCCTCTCTGTCTTCTCTGTCCCTCTTTCTTTCATCATCTGTCCTTCCTTCCTCTCTCTTTATCCTCCTTCACCGTTTCCCTTCTTTATTTCCTCCCTCTCCATTCTTCTTCCTTTTCTCTCAATGCTCGCTTTTCTCTCTAGTCATATTATTTCCATCTGTATATTATTTATCTCTCTTTCTTCCATCTCTATCTCATTTATCTTGTTATACTCATTTCTTTAACCCTTAAAGAGCGGCGCTCGACTTAAGTCGTGCACCAATTTGCAGCAAGTTAGGAGCATTATTAACCCGTTGAGCCCCGGCTAGTTATAATATTTTGTTCACCCCAGTCCCAAGCCATTTTCACTTATTTTTTTTGTTTGCTAAAATGGAAGACAAGGATGAGAAATGAAAAAAAAAAAAAAAAAAAATTACCTCTGACATTTTTTTTGGGGGGGGGGGGCCGGTGGAGCCTCAAAAAAATTTGTTGAGCCAAAATGGAAGAGAATGGTGAGAAATGAAGACAAAAATAAAACAAAAATCATTTCGGTCATTTGGGGGGGGGGGGGGGGGGTTTCAATAGTTCGTCTCCCCCGCCCGGGAGCACTAGGGTAAAAACTGAGTATGGCATTGTACGGCATACATCCTAAGGAGTATCTCACATAAATCTCAAGCCTCTAGCTCCCATACGACCGGAGTAATGAAGGTTCAAAGTGGCGGTGAACTAGGGGTGTAAACTATCCCCACTAAGCCCACCACCACCAGCCGCGCGGCTGTCTCGGCCCGCTCACACCTACTGGCCCGGCTCCCACACACACTACGGTACCTCCCCCTCCTATTCTCCCGCCATTTCCTACCTTACGAGCCACGTAAGTGTTTTTTATATGTCGGACGCACGTGATGCGTCGCTGGGAGTTGGTGATCAAACACTGCCGACGCAACACGTGCGACGCTGGGTCTCACCGGGTTAAGGCTTTTAAAGTGTTAAAATCGAGTGCAAATGGCCGGGAGCGCAGCGGGCCAGACAGCCGACTCCCAGGGCTTACCGCCGCCCATTAACTCATGTTCCCTGTGTTCTCGAGAGGCCGGCAGTGTAGACAGTAGTGAGCATAGCTGGGAAAAATATACCGATATATGCTAAACTTCCATGTTCGTGGCACCACTGCAAGAGAACCACGAGTGCTACATAGCTCGTTCTGGTCTCATTTTGAAGCTTTTAGTGCCTAGTTTTTTGCTAAATAATTTTTTTTTTCATGCAGATGCTTGATTTATCATGCAGGAGGGCCTGAATATGCCCAAATGAGCCCAAAACACCCCGCTAGACAAGGGTTAATATTATTTGATTTCCCCCATCCATATCCTCTTTTCTTCCCACTTTATCATTTAATTTTTACTTATGCTCATTCTCTCCCTCTCCTTTCCAAGTGAAGATTTTCCCCTTCATCCTACCCCCCCTGGCTATATTCCCACGGTCGGGCCTCCACTAGTGTCATACAGGATCATAGACTCATTGTCTGCTCTAGACCCTCTGGTGATAGCATCTATACATGTGGCAAGACCCACCATACCATCCCCGCCGCCCTGGCTTAGTGCCATACATATAAATTTGCATTCACATTTAAGTGCGTAGATTCTACACACTTGACGCTGTACATGTTAAGCAAGTTTGTCAGTTTCGGTAAACTTTAGCAGTTCAGGGTTTGCTATTGATAAATTATTCTGTCAAATCTGGTAGAGCTGTGTTTGTTTGTATTGTATAGTCAAATGATACAATAACATAAACAGAACTTCTATATTTCAGCATAACTGACTGCTGTGTAAAGGTGTAAGTGTAGATTGTTGTTATTGTAGTTCCCCAGACTGTCTGGCCGATCAGTCCCAAGTCCGGTAGACCGAAACTGCTTTGGATGTTCGGGCTCCTGAAGGGGCCAGGGAGAGATAAGATCTGTCTCTGAGAGGGTAGCGGGGAAGGGGATCATCATCCCACGGGCTTGCACCCCTGGGCCAATGCCCCCCTTGCAGTACCACCCAATCGGGTCATCTCGCCAGCACCTAGAAGGAAAAGTAGTACAGTGTAGGTAACTGTACATGGTGTTGTGATGAGGTCTACACTGTGTCTGGAGGAGAGAGGTGTTGTTGTTGCTGCTGTTCCCCAGGCTGTCTGGCCGAACAGCCCCAAGGTCCCGAGCAATGCCAAGGCCACTACTGTACCGAGTGGCCCCACAAAACCCTCCCCGCCCACCAATAACAAAGCCCAGGTGACCGAAGCCACTCAAGGCGGGGAGCTGAGGAGGGCGCGAAAACGCCCGGGAAACCAAAGCCCCACCCAAGGCCCTGAGAGAGGTGTTGTGGGCTGTTATGAAGTAGAACCAGAACAGTGTGCTCTCTGTTTTGCTTTTTAGAGCTATGATTTCAGATAATAAAGCCTCTTGACAGCATAAAGTCCTTGAAGCTGGATAAAATTATTGTTGCAGTAGCTAGAATGCTATTATTGCAATGAAGCAAAGAATAAGATCAAATGAGTTACATTAGATACCTTATCTAATTATTATGTTCTATCCAACAACCAACTCTACTCCTAAAATCGATTAATGAAATATTACAAACACATGTGGCAGTCCGTGGATTCGAACCCAGGACGCTCACACCGAATATCAACACCTTATGCATTACACCACGAAGGCAGTTAAAGAATGGTGGACACTGCCTACGATTTATTATGCAACTTCGAATCCTGCATATCAATCTAAGCATGTACACACATCCCAACTGCAACTCACGTAGGCTATGCATATGTGAATGGAAAGAGCAATTAATAGGGCCTTAACCACTAGGGAAGTCCTCTCGATAAATTACTCCTGAACCAATATTAATTATTATGTTCTATCCAACAACCAACTCTACTCCTAAAATCGATTAATGAAATATTACAAACACATGTGGCAGTCCGTGGATTCGAACCCAGGACGCTCACACCGAATATCAACACCTTATGCATTACACCACGAAGGCAGTTAAAGAATGGTGGACACTGCCTACAATTTATTATGCAACTTCGAATCCTGCATATCAATCTAAGCATGTACACACATCCCAACTGCAACTCACGTAGGCTATGCATATGTGAATGGAAAGAGCAATTAATGGGGCCTTAACCACTAGGGAAGGCCTCTCGATAAATTACTCCTGAACAAAAAAAATTTGTTTACAGTACAAGGAGGCGCAGAGTTTTGTTACCCAGAGTAGGTGCCAGCATTGTTTTCTGAGTAACCGACTCTGCACTACCTTGTACGCTCGACCAAAAAACAATCTTTACACTAACGCTCTAAACATTCTGGAAGTTGGTCGAAATCTTATGATAATACCTCACAGACGTATGTTTCACCCGATTCATTCCGTTCACACTAGATTATTTACAGCTCACTAGTGTAAAGATTGTTATTTGGTCGAGTGTACATACTGTAGTTTTTAAACCATTTGACTTTGTAAGTCTATCTTGGTGTAATAGTTAGAGCATGTAAGTTTTGTATGAGATATCCTGGGAGGATCATATGCTTCCATTAATTTAATTTGGGGGTTATTGGTGTTCAGAACAATGTTAAAAATAATAGCTAAATTATGATGAATATAATTTACTACCTATTAGTAAATAGGCTAAAACCATTATCATCATTAATTTGATCTTTACTCGTGGCCATCCCTTTGGGATTAGGGCGTCTGGCAATAGATAGACAGATATATAATAAATATTGTACTTGTCAGGGAGCCAAGGATGAATGACGAGGACTGGCGTAAGCTGCTGTACAGTATGTTGGAGCTACAGCAGAAAGTCTTCACCTGTCTTCAGCCACAAGTTTGTTTTGAGGTATGTATAAGGTTTAGGAGCAGGACTACAGAACTTACAGTATTGTCAAACTGTAGAGGTAAATTGCTGTGGATTTGAAAGTTCACTGATAACTTTGATGAAAGAGTGTTTAATATCTGGAGATGTACCCGTAATATATTAACTTTGCCATTCTGTGAACGTAAGGATTAAGGAACATGCATGGGTGATTAGAAAGAAAAGACGATTAAGAGAAAGAGGAGGATTAGGGTAGTCAGAAGTGCTCTGTTGATGACTTCTAAGAATCAAAATGTTAGAAAGGATCTTTGTGATAGGAGACTTGATAAGGGTGCTGCAGGGGATCATGCAGATGGAAGCCAAGTGAAAGAAGCAGCTGGTAGTGGTAGACTATTAATAGTATAGGAGAAGAAAGTGGAAGAGTATATTAAAGACAAATGTCCACGTAGTAAAACTTTCTTTGTTTCCCCGGCAGAGGAAGACTGTTTTGACATTGTACCCTAGAGGCATTTCTGCCATGGCAATCCTTTGATGGGATTTCCCAGGAGGAAACAAGGTGTTGGAAAATGAAGATGATAATGGTGGTGAAGAAGTAGCATGGAGGCATTTCTACCATGCTCATACTTTAGTGGGGGGTTTCTGAGCAGGAAGCAAGGTGTTGGAGTTTATCATTATGAAGAATAAAGGAATTCTAAACCGTAATACTGCTAAATTTATCAGCCAACTATGTTTTATGTTACGTGGTGTGTTACTATATTTGCTGGTGTTTCATTCCTAACGTTTAACATCTCGTCTCTCGATTCTCTCTTGCTTCTCGGCTATCATTCGCCCATTCTTATCTTTCACACCCTTTCTATTTCCCTTGCTACCCTCCTTAACTTTCTTGACCTCTTTCCAGAACATTTGCTTAAGATAAGTTGCCTGTGTGTCATAGGAAAATTAATGTAAGTACTGGTTAACTCTGGTAGGCAACTCATTTTACCCTTCTAGGAGTTGGAAGCTAGGCAACTAAGTCCGAGATGGTGGAGCTCGATAGCCATACAGGACCTGGTATAAGGGAATGCTACCTATAACCACACAACACTTGTACCTCATTGGAACTCCAGCCTCTCTGGAATGATTGTGAGAAAAATATGTACTGTACCTTAGTGTTAATTATAAAATCAGAATAGTAAAAAAATACTTTCTTTGTGATATCAGAAAGTGACGGAGGCGCTACTATGTTCTGGTCACAAGGAAGACATCCAAGTTGCTGGTGAACTGCTGGAGACCCGGCCAGACCGCTCCCCCGTCCACAACCCTTACCTCCAGCAGCTGCCCTTCACCACAGCTGTACAGATGGTGGTTCAGGCAGCTGTACAGTATTGTAATTCTGCTGAAAACCATACTGATCAGGCTATGGAACTGGCACTGTGAGTACCATATTTTTTCTTTTTCAGATTTGATTGAATTGGACTTGTACATTTTTATATACAGTATATCAATTATCAATAACGAAATACAAGTACTGTACAGTACTGTCTCATTTACTCAAATCTATCCTATTTTCATGTTTTTTATTTTTTATTTCGTAATATTGTATTGTTAAATATGACCATGTTACTTTAAGACCCTCAGGGTGACTCTTCGTTATTTCAGAGTTATTACAGATTTAATGTATATACCGGTATATATGTATGTACCGGGGATGTATATACTAAGGCACATAACCCATAGATGGGGGTGGCCGACTCGAGACAGAGCCCGAACAGGGAAAAAACAATATAACATAAAAATCAAAATATAAATTCACACACATCTAGGTCGCCCAGGAGAAGACCCAGAGACCAAGGATCACCAAGGGCCTCCAGTACTCCCCCGGCCCCAAACCTCCCGGAGAGGTTCCACTCTCAGCAGGCAGACACGCAGCGGAGCACACCACAATGTCTGCCTACCTCACATCCAGGCATGACCCTTCATATATACCGGCTCCCCGGGTCAGGCGTTTGATGGACTATTATCTAGTCCAACTGGCGCCCGACCCACTCTCCCAACGACCGCGTTATCACTCATCTATTCACAAGCATTCTCCATTCATTCCTATTTATTGCCACTTCTCTTGCCTGTTTTACAGTCATCTCTCTATCTTCCAACACTTCTACTGTACTACATAATCTCTCCATCTCAACGGAGGTCTTCCTATCCCTCTACCTCCCCTTGTATCTGACTCATATACTCTCTTTGTAAGCCTTTCTTCTCCCATTCGCTCAACATGTCTATACCATCACAGCACCCTTCTGTCCACTCTGGCCGACAAGCGTTCCTGCTGTCCCACTCTCCTACGTACCTCTTCATTCCTCAATCTGTCTCTACGAGTCACTCTACATATACTCCTCAAGCAGTTCATCTCCATCACATCCAGCTTTCTTCTCTCATGTGCCTTCAGAGCCCATGTCTCAGCCTCATATATCACTGTTGGTACAATATCAATATCCCTTGATACACTGAATTTTTAGCTTTCATTCCAAGATTTCTCACCTTCCACATACTTCCCATTGCTTCGAAAACTTTCCTTCCTTCACATGATCTCTGTTTTACCTCCATTTCGACACCTGCGTCCTTGCTTATCACTCCTCCTAGATATTTAAAAACACTCCACTTGTTCCAGTATTTCCCCATCCAGCTGCACATCTAGATTTACCCTATGAGCACCTCTATTACACACCATTATTTTACTTTTATTGATGTTCACCCTCAGCTTTCTCCTCCCAGATACCACACCAAACTCTTTGACTACTTCCTGCAATATTTAATACCAGTAGTTATCGGTGGATATAAATATGTTTACGGAGTAGAATTTTTTTTTTTTAGACCTACATATGAATTTTTTTTACAGATATGATTCAAACTAGTTAGGTCATTTAATAATTTTATAATCAAGATGTATGTTTCTTATAATATTTGGATGATAGTGCTGGCTGTTGTGATTATTAGGACAGTTTCCAACATTATTGCACTTGCAATCTACCATGGAGAAGAGTAATGCTGTGTGTTCTGCTGGTTTATTATTAAGTTCCCAACCTTGACTCTAGTGAAGTCTCAACTATCTGGCGACACTATAGGGTAACATTGTCTGGCGAATACATCTTTAAAAAGTATGATTTTTTTTATTAACCACAACCTGCATACCAGGTTGGAAAATCGTATCGGGCACAGCCCTATTCACACACAACCTTGTCAGACAAAAGTCTGAAAGACTAAGGTGCCTCACCTTTCTGGAAATTTTATGCTTTCAGAGTCCAGACAGGGTCTTCCCCGATGCGGTTGTTCGTCTCGTTTCCTACCTTACATTAGGGATTCTTTGACCTCAACGGAACGTGACATTGCTTCTCGAGTGTGTTCTTTCATCTCTTTGCGACACGGTCCGTCATTGCCTCTTTCTCAACATGGACCACACTGTGTCTGCGTTGAGCATTTGCGACAAAACCTCGAAACTCCCCATGTTCTTACTAAACTACAATCTCAGCTTGACTAACTTCTTGACAATTTATCTTCTTTTGCTGACCCTCGTTAACTTTGCTCCACTCCGCTCCTATCTAAAGACTATGCATAAGTTCACTGTACTTTAACTGACCTGTTTATGTTCTGTCCTTCCACTTTCTCGACATATCATTGGTCTCCTAGCCTTGTAAGTGGCTTTGGCTCAATAGGCTAGTATAAAAATGTTCATCATCATCATCATCCAGTACTCAAGAATTCACTAAAGCTCGAGTCACCAGTAAAAAAGAACCTCGATGCTAAGTTATTATAAAAAGAACCACCAATTTACTCCCTGTAACTGTGAGTCATGGCGCCTCTTTGGTGATCATAACTTTTTAACGGTCATATGTTTCCTGTTTTTTACAGTCTATGTTTGCGTCTGATAGAGTGTGATAATGAAGATATCAAAAGAGAGAAAGATCTCATCACAGCCATCCAGATCCTCCCAGACTTTGCCATCCACAAGCTGCCACTCCAAGGTAAGATTTTGTATGTGTATGTACAGTATGTATATACTCAGGCCCAATCCCCACTTTTCTGTTTTTTTTTTTTTTTTTTTTTTTGAGGGGGTGGCTGACTCAAGACAGAGCCCGAATAGAGACAACACATACCATATACAGTATTCTACCTAACAGTAAGCAAATGTATTCAGCTTAGGCAGGACCTTTAAATGTCATTCTAAGGTAAAAAATTTACCCCTTCTGTACTACTGTACTGTATATCATAATTTGAATTTCTTGCAAACTGTAAACAATTTATTTTAAATCAACATAGGTAGGACATCTTACATATTTATTGGTGGCTCCTTACGTCAATGATGTAAGTGCCTATGTTAATATGGCCTCGTTCCGGGCTCCTCTGAGCCCAGGTTAACCTGGATCACGGTGGTCGAGAACCAAGATCATCATAGGGGGTACCCCTTAATCATTCCTACGGTACGTCATTGGGTTGGAGCCACTGAAAAGTAGGAAATAAAAAGAAAAGAATTAGCACAGTTTGAACACTGCGCCTACGCGCGCTCACGGTCTACCTCTGTTTCCCATACAACTGCTAGTTGGCTGTTCCTCCCAGGAACCTTCTCTCTCGCCCACCGAGCCAGCCAAGGTAGACGTGCGTGTCCTTACCTCATGCTCAGGGTTACATAGCCCCTCTTGAGCGCGTCATTTTTGGCCCATAGTGAATATTAGTGCAGTTGAAATCATATACGCATTTAGGAATGTGTTTGTTTGGACCAATTTCACTTGTAATCCTGTAAGTAAGGACTTCGTAGTCTGGGCTGGTCGGCGGGCGTGTCATCAGAGCCACTTTCACTTTCTAAAGTCTCAATTTATTGTGTTTATTTCTGTATGTCGTATCATACGAACCTCGGCTCCTTAGCGGCAGTGTCTTTTGTTCTGTGATAGTGTGTTTTAACATTGTAGCTCGATAGATACTGACTTAAGTGTGGAATTATATGAGAATGTCATCAGCTTATATCTGTGAGCCCTGACAGACAAACCTCGGTTGTGCCTAAACCAGAGGTTGTTTTTCAAGCCACCGTAAGATTTGTACTTCGGTACAAATTTCCTAAGCCTAATTTGTTCTGTGCTGGTTGTGTTTTAACATGATACCATGACAGATATTCCCTTAACCTAACAAGTGCGCATGGGGGGTAATTGGAAACGTCCCCCTGTGCTGACGTATTTGAGGTGTTTCCGTCACTAAAATATTCATTGTGCCATTAATAGCATTAATACTTATCCATATGCGCCTATTATGGGTTGATTATAAAGGTATTAACCTGAAACAACAATAAAACGAGTGAAAACAGCGTTTGGATGGTCAAA
Source organism: Paralithodes platypus (assembly GCA_032716605.1). Taxonomy (NCBI): domain Eukaryota; kingdom Metazoa; phylum Arthropoda; class Malacostraca; order Decapoda; family Lithodidae; genus Paralithodes; species Paralithodes platypus. Next base: position 22,737,342 of record CM064504.1, on the reverse strand, counting down.
ATCGGAGATATAGCCCGCGAGTTGTATAATGTATGGGTGAGGCAAGCTGCTTTCCCGCCAATTTCCCCCAAGGCCACTGAGACACAGTCGATCGATACTCTCTCTCTCTCTTGCACTCGCTTGCCATCAGTGATGACAACACCCTGCTTGCAACTCGCTAATGTTAGCACGAAAATGTACCTCAGAATAAGGGAATAACAGGGAAAATAGGTGATAACTGAAGGAGAGGAGGAAAGTGGGGAAGGAGGGGAGGTAGAGGACTGAGATTTTGCATGGCCCAGGGGCCAACATTTTTTTTTTTTTTTTTTTTTTTTTTTTTTTTCCCGATGTCAAAAGTTTATTTATTTTTTCACTCACTCTTAAGAGTCTCCCCGCAGTCCGCCGGGGGAACTCTTAAGAGTCTCCCCGCAGTTCCCGGGTTAAGAGTGGAATTATAGGTAAGTATAAGATTCATATATCTATAATTCCTGACAGGTAGCCCCTGGTCGTGCCCTAGCCAGAGGTTATTTTTCAGGCCACCGTAATATTTTTACTTAGGATCAAAATTTCCTAAGCCTAATTTCCAGAAAATTTTAACCTATTTCCATTCAATGCTTCACTCCACAATTCACTACGATACTTTCAGTATTTACTTCCAAGTTTTCCTTTAAAAGTGAATACATATCACTTTAACATTATTCAAGCACTCATATATCTTTTTTGTTTTCCAAGGGTATCAAGAGTACCCATAATAATATCATATTTGAATATATCCCACTATGATGTAAGAATCAAATACGACATGCTGTTAATTTTCCAAATACCCAGGTACCCTAGGCCCTGTCTCAAAAGGTCCGGTTCCAAGGCCCGGACACCGGGACTGCCAGATATGGTGACAGTCCCGAGTGTGGGACTGCCAGTCTGCCAGATATGGTGACAGTCCCGAGTGCCCAGTTATGCGGGCGAGCCGCGATACTAGCATACCATACAACCTCAAGTTCCCGTAGTTCCCGAGTCCTTATCTCAATAAGGCCCGGTTACCAAGGCCCGGTTACCAGGACTGCCGAGTATGGCGAAAAGTCCCGGGTACCCAGATGGGCCGGAAATACAATAATAACATACCACCATACAACCTCAAGTTCCCGAGTTCCCGAGTCCTTATCTCAATAAGGCCCGGTTACCAAGGCCCGGTTACCAGGACTACCGAGTATGGCGAAAGTCCCGAGTACCCAGATGAGCCGGAAATACAATAATAACATACCACCATACAACCTCAAGTATTAAGGTCATGTGATAATCGTTCCCTAGGCTAAAGTAAGCCTACCCAGGAACATTAATTAATTTTTAAGAGGAAACACTATGAATGCAATAAGGTTTCCAATATACTCCATAATCTCAGGGATTAGATCTAGAATATAAATATTTGTTGGTAACATTACCTAAGGCCATGAATATGTAGGCCTACATATTAATAAATTTGGGTGATAATGAATGTTTCATTTCCCCTGGAATATATAAACTGAATGGATAGTTTATTCCTGTGTTACACCAACTGTTCTATGAAACTTAAAGGCGTTAACACCACAGGCTTCCTTTAGGAAACGCCACCTGTAACCTTCTTTTATGTTTTATTTGATATTAAACTGACCTGATTAGTACATGTTCATTGGACACAAACATAAAGTCAAACCCGAATACATACAGACTACGGCCATCTACCCAAGCATTATAATACCGAGTGGTATTATAACACATGCAACCGGGTCGTAACATAATACCATAAAATCGGCCAGGCTCCAGTAAGCCAGTTTACCAAGTACTCCAACGACTGTCAAGACGACAGCACATATCACTTTACCGAGTACTCTGACGACTGTCAAGACGACAGCATATATCACAACAAAATTCTTTTGAAAGTCTCGGTTACCCTAGGCCTAGCCTAAACAACATTTTTCCACCGGGTACCCTAAGCGGACCCAAACTTTAATTTTGTAAAACAAACCAAATCCCAATATAAAAATTTAACTAGAAATTATACCGGGTACTCTAGGTTAGGTCAGATTTTAATAAAGAAGTCAGACCCTGTTAACTAACCTAACAGAATTAAGATAAATGCGAGAGCTTAAACAAGTAAGTTTTTCTAATCAGTTAAAAAAAAAAAAATTGGGGGTCAATCCAGAATACCAATACAGTATTCCTGGGTAACACCATACCGCCACCACCATAAGGGTGCCAGGTCCCAGTAAGAGAAACAAATATTATTTTACCCAGTACCCTAAACTTTGTCATCTATCTATTGCCGGACGCCTTACTCCCCTTACGAGGGTGGCCATACACAGAATGCCCCCAAGCGGACCTATTCCCTGTGAGAGGGACAACCCGAGCCAGTTTAGTGAAGGACTTACAGGATTGACCACTCAATTTAGGATCGGTCCGACTCCGAGGCCCTCTGTGTATCTTGTTAGCACTATTTTTCTACAGTGGTGTTCGGCTAATCCATCCACTAACCTGCCTTACCCTTAAGTAAGCAGTACGGATTTGTATCAGGTTTACTCCCCTAGACAGGTTGCCAACCAAGGCTGACGAGTCCCATCCACCCGAATTTGTATAAGGTTGTCTCCCCTAGATGAGTTGCCGACCAAGGCTAACGAGTCCCACCCACCCATACTTTGTCATACTCTTAAGAAAAACAAACCAGGGTTCCAAGAAAGGAATCAAATGGAAATTCTGGCCAGTTACTCTAGGCTGGGTCATACTTACTACCATTTTAATTAAAATAAACAATAGTGCCCACCTTTTGCCCCCATGGTAGACATGACCAGGTCACCTGTTGCTCCCTTCATTCGGCTAAATAACCCATATCTCTAAAGTGAGTTCACTGGGCAAAACTCTAGACATTTTCCAAGTCACCTACGAAGTGTATTCTCACGATTTACATATTTTAACTAATTTCCAGGAAACAAGTACAAGTTTCCGTCCCCTTCCTAAAAAGGCTATACTGTACTTGCCTAACAAATTTCCGGGTAATTATATCCAATTTTACCGAATATTAATTCACTAGGCTACTTCTTACATAAAAGGCAACGGGAGTCGGATTAAAATAAACCTAAGTACAGTAGACCTAATAATTCCGGTATTAATTCCACCATACAATTCTGGCCCCTTGTTATAATCTCCAGACTCAAGGAGCGACAACACTACCGGAGAAGAATCTTTTTCAACGAGTAAAACATCCCCTCCCCCTCCAAGTGACAACCACTGGAGTATCCTAACACCTTATATGTTAAGGTGAGTTCATTTGACAAATTACTAGACGTTTCCGGTTCACCGGCTAAGTGTACCGTCACTATCCATATAAGCTTTGCTTATAACAATGACCCAAAAAATATGTATACCCTCGGGCATATTATCTATATGGAGTTCAGTAAAATCTAACAATTCAGGCACAGTACTTTAAAAAAAAAAAAAAAAAAAATCAAGTACCAGCAATACTAAAATAGGTAAGCTTTTTAGAATTATCTCTTCTAGAACTCCTAGCTAGTCCCCATCTCCCGACAAGAAAATGTCCGGATCTAGCAAGAAAATGACATAGGTCGGCCGGCTCAGAGCCTTCCAGTAAAAAACGGAAGAATAATAATAATAATAATAATATCAATAACATTTACTCAATTAGCTTTTACAGATTGGGTACCACATAATATGTTACAAATGTGACGGGTACCAACCGGGCTTAATCCCAACGAAGGATAGTCCATTAAAGCCGTTAGACATATTCCCATTGGGTCCCTGGGAAATTAACAAACCACAGACATAAAAGCTACCCACCTTCGAAGTCCCAACTTCCCTGACTCGCAATCAGGATTTCAAATACTGCACCCTACACACATATCCCCAGGCCGGGGACAATTATCTGACATGGCCGGTCACCCTGCTAATCCGGTTTTCTTCGAATAAACAAAGAATTACCTGCCTCCTCTACCGCCTTGGCTGAGCCAAGTGCTGAACATGTCATCCCCTCCCCCTCCTACCCTAGTATGGCTAGGTGATACTAATGAACTACAGGTTGAATCAACCCCGTTATTTTCTCTCCACCCACATTGATTCTCCCTAAAAAAATTATTCAGATGAATTCTGAAGCTGAAATACATAAACCCAGGAGGCTAGTTGGGCTAATTTCAAGAAATTTTTATTAAACCCGTGCAGGAATGTGGCAAGCAAACCCAACAGATTTTTTTTACGCCTTTAGATAAGACTATCCAAGATCTCAAAGTAGTTCTCTTGCTCCTTCCAGATCACAACAGGACATACCAATCACAGTTCCACTGGCTCAGGTACCTGTCCATCCTAAACAACCTGCTCGTAAAATAACAGCTCCCGATACGGGAAACAACCACCAGAGTAACACCTACTAATGCTGACACAGGTCTTCCTAATTTGGTATCAATACCAAAGTAGTGGTTTATTAAAATGGACGAGCTGAAGAATATACGTGCAAAGAAGCACAAGGCCGTTTGCCGGGCATATTAAAAAAAAAAAAAAAAAAAAAAAAAATCCCAATTCGATTGGGTGCGAAGTACTTTTCTTACACACAGACACCCACGGTTCCTTCAGGAAACGCTGCAAACCATAGTCTGGCGTGAATAAGACGGATGGACATATTACCATTAAATCTCTCTGATCTCTATAAATCCGTAGGTTGCTCCACAAAAAATGTCAAGGAACAAAAACCCTACGATGGGGGTATACACTCTAAGAGATGACCCAGGGGCCAAGTGGTTGACTGAGTCAAAGGGATTTACCCTGTAGTGGGGGGATGCCCCCCCCCTCCCCCCAAAAAAAAAAAATCCCATTGGAGAATCTCCAATTTACCACTAGGCATACATAAAAAACTCCCACTCTATTCCCCAGAAGTTCTGGAAATATATCAGATCCCCAATTAATAAGTTGTAACCACCTAATTGACCCCATGATAAATACACCTACCCTGCACGGATTGACAAAGACGTTAGACTGCGTCGAAGAACCCATGGTTACTGTCAAAATTTTATCACACAACAACACCCCGCACAGGCCATGAGGCAAGTAGCAGAGTCTGAGTTGGGCGGGTGCCCAACCCCGAAAGGGGTTGAAATAGGGGAGCTATCCCCCCCGCCAAAGGCGGCTTTCTAGGGCCTTTCCTAGCTGTTGCTGAGAGGATTGGGTTCTAGTCATGTGGTGATGGGCTGGTCTATCAGAGTGAGAACTGAGCGATCTCTGCCATACCCATAGCTTACTCTGACTGTGCCTTTTACTTGTATATTTTCTAGATCTCAAGTGATGGCGTCTTTTCCGTGGATTGACCTCCCAATCTACCAAGCTTGGAAGCCAAAGCGTCACATTTTTCCTTTGCCCCTCAACTTTCTCTTCATAATTGCTGAGGGGCACAGGGCCTTGGGTGGGGCTTTGGCTTTCCGGGTGTTTCCTCACCCTCCTCAGCTCCCCGCCATGGAGTGGCTTCGGTCACTCAGGTTTATTGTGGTCGGCAGGGAGGGTTGTGTGGGGGGCGCTCGGTTATGGCCTTGGCCTTGCTCGGGGCCTTGGGGCTGTTCGGCCAGGCAGCTTGGGGAACAGCAACAACAACAACAACCCCTCAACAACTTTTTCTATTGCACTAGACATATCAAAAGCCTTCGATAGAGTCTGGCACAAATCTTTAATTTCTAAACTACCCTCCTTCGGTTTCTATCCCTCCATCTGTGCCTTTGTCTCTAATTTCCTTTCCGGCCGTTCCATAGCCGCGGTTGTGGACGGCCATTGTTCACTTCCTCACCCTATAAACTCCGGTGTTCCTCAGGGCTCTGTCCTATCTCCTATTCTTTTTCTAATTTTTATAAATGATCTCAACTGTACCTTAATTCCCATCCATTCATACGCAGACGACTCAACCTTACACTACTCCATTAGTTTTTCAGAACGCCCCAGCCAGCAATCCCTCAACGACAAATGTAATGAAGCCATAGAACTCTTAAATTATGATCTAAATACTATCTCCAATTGGGGCAGAGAAAACCTTGTTACCTTTAATGCTTCCAAAACCCAATTTCTCTAGCTATCTACCCGTAAGGAACTCCCAGCAGACTATCCCTTATTCTTCAACAATACAAAAATCAATCCTTCATCTTCTCTCAATATTCTTGGTGTCTCCTTTTCTTCTGCTCTCAGTTGGAAGGACCATATTACCAGTCTTGCTAAGGCAGCCTCCCAGAAGCTGGGTGTGCTCAACCGCCTTAGGAGGTTCTTTTCCCCTGCACAGCTTCTTGCTCTGTACAGGGGCATAGTGCGTCCTTGTATTGAGTATTGTTCACATGTGTGGGGAGGTTCCTCTCACACCGCTCTCCTAGACAAAGTTGAAAGGAAGGCCTTTTGTATCATTAACTCCCATCCACTCATCAACTCTCTGCAATCTTTCTCTCTCCGCCGCAATGTTGCATCTCTCTCGCTATTCTATCGCTACTATAATAATCAGTGTTCCTCAGAGCTTTCCCAGTGTATACCACCTCCTTTACGTAGGGCACGTGGTACCCGTCTTGCAACTCAATCCCACCCCTACTCTGTGCAACTCTCCAATCCAAGAGTGAAACGTTACTCTCAAACTTTCTTCTACTCAACAACTGAGCTCTGGAACTCTCTCCCAGAATCAGTCTTTCCCTCTTCCTATGACTTAAATTGCTTCAAAGTCAGTGTGTCCAGGCATTTTGGCTCGAACTTCCCTTGATTTTGGCCCTGTCACTCTTTCAACTATGGGGGAGGCACTCGCTATAGGCAGTTCTGCCTTTTGCCTCCCTCAATCACATAGAAAAAAAAAAAAAACCCAATTCCGCACTTCATTTTTCAGAGGAGCTCCACGGGGTAATTCTCGGACGACCACCGGGAATGTCAAGATTGGCTCTTGTTTGCGCTTGTAGTGATGTAGGTGAAATCACCAAGGTCGATCTGGGGATCCACCGTTATTGCAAATTTTGAAGCAACTAGAACTAGACAGTTTCTACTCACCCAATGGTCCAAGAATACCCAAAAGATATGGCCACTCTAGCACACTCTTCACCTCGATTCACATGTGGTTTGATTCCCCAAACAACCTGAACAAAGTTCAGGCTCGGGTACTAAGCCCTCAGATGGATAGGTTGGAGCAGTTTAATAAACAAACTGGCCCCTCCTCAGAGTTCGGGCCAACAATGGACAACTGCCTCTAGAATCAGAATATTAAAGATCCGAGTGTTGACAAGCAATGTTGTGTCTTGGGTGCCAGAAGGCATTCCAGCTTTCTATCACACATATTTCTCTCCCCAAAAGAGACAGTCTACAACTAAAACCCTACGATGGACATGGCTACTCCTCAACAAATAATTCACAATAGAAAGTTCAGGATATAAACGAGTTACCAAGTAGAACTAATTCTACAGTCAAAGGTCTGGATAATTGCTCCAGATATAGAAGAGTCCTCTGGCACATCCCAATACAAGAAGTACCAAAAAAGGTCCTAGCTATCCCATTCAGTAAAAGAGCGAGAATGTTCACCAGAATTCCTTCCAGCGCGGACATAGCTCCCAGTTTTTCACCAAGGGAGTGAAACAAACTCTTCCCCCTCTACTCAAAAGTCAGCGTAAGAATACTGTTTAACCTTCAAGATTGTAGATTACTGTAGTCCTCTCCACTCCATAGCCAAAAAATCAAACCCTGATAGTCACGTAACATGTGACAAAAGGAGGTTTCAGAATAAATTTAGAGAAATAAAAATTCTCACCCCTACACAATCAGCAGAATGAGTAGGAGTAATCGGGGATACACAACTCCAGACTATAAAACAAAATCCATCCAATGCCAAAAGTCTTCAAATATAACCATTCACAGTACTGTACTGTATTACATACCAAGACAGTAAACAGGAACTGTGTTTTGAGTTCAAAATTATAAGGTTCCTAAACTTCCTCAGGTTAAAAGAACTAATCAATTAATTTCTAATTTAACTAATTAAATTAATTAAAACTAATTAATTAATTTCTGCTGGTAAATTTAAATACATATGTTGCATCTACCGTTCCCCAAATACTCCTCCAGAGCAAAGTCTTTTTGATTCTCTGTCCTCACAACTCAGTGTCCTCAACTTAAATGCTTCTTCTGAAATCACTGTGTTGGGTGATTTTAATGTCCATAATGTTGAATGGCTCACTCATTCAGCCAGGACTGATGATGCTGGTCTTGAATGTGAGCTATTTGCAGACTCATTTAATCTCACTCAACTAGTCAACCAACCCACCCGTGTACCAGATAATCCTAATCATAATTCCCACCTACTGGACTTATTTTTAACAACCAATTCAGAAAAATATGATGTTACAGTGAGGTCCCCGCTTGGATCTTCTGATCACTGTCTGATACAGGCCACCTGTCTATCACCTACCACACCTTCCCACTCTGAACCTGTTTTGGTGACTAAATGGCATTACGATAGGGCAGACTGGGAGGGTCTTCAAGGTTTCTTTATTGATATTCCCTGGACCTCTTTCTTTTCTAATGATGCACACTCCACCTTGAGCCACATACAAGATTTTGTAAAAATTGGAATGGAAACTTTTATTCCTCATCAAAAGTACAGTAAAAGATCTAATTCACCTAAATGGTTTGACCATAATTGTGCTAGAGTAACTGAACAAAAAGCAATAGCCTACAATGCATACACAAGATCAAAACACATGAAGCCTTTAATTACTTTAGAAACATCAGAAATCATGCCAAAACTGTATTAAACCTAACTAAATCAAACTTTCTCCACAAGCAGGCAAATAAACTTCTAAATAATCCAAATGATAACAAAATATTTTGGTCTACTCTTAACTCATTTAAATCCAACTTCACTACTGCTTCATCCATTCCACCATTAAAATCTCCGACTGGCAATCTTGTAAGTGACCCACGAGGAAAAGCTAACCTTCTTGCGGATATTTTCTCCACCAACTCAACCTTAGATGAAATAAATCAAGATGTCCCTGTACTTAATTTTAATTCGCCTGAAATTCCCTCACTTAAGATCCACACCAGACATGTCAAAACTATTTTGCAGAATCTCTCGGTAGATAAGGCTCCTGGTCCAGATGAAATTCCTCCAATAGTACTTAAGAATTGCTCCTTGGTGCTCGCTCCTGTATTGGCAAAATTTTCCGTCTGTGTACTCATACCTCATGCTTCCCAGTACCCTGGAAAGAAGCAAACATCCATCCAGTTCCTAAAAAAGGTGCCTCTTCAGATCCATCAAACTACAGACCAATAGCTATAACTTCCACTCTTGGTAAAGTCTTTGAAATTATATTAAATAATCACATAATTAAGCATCTTGAGAATAATAAATTAATCAGTGATAGGCAATATGGTTTTAGACGATGTCGATCAACTGCAGACATGCTATGCCTTCTTACGCATCAAATCAACCAAGCTACAGACCAACATGGTGAAACACATACAATAGCACTGGATATATCAAAGGCATTTGATAGAGTCTGGCATCAATCCTTATTGTCGAAGATGTCACACTACGGCCTTGCATCATTAGTTCCACTAATTTCTTCTTATCTTCATAACAGAAAAATACGTGTAATGGTAGATGGCCTTTATTCTCAATTTCACTCAATAAATGCTGGTGTTCCCCAGGGATCAGTTTTGGCCCCAATTCTGTTCCTCATTCATATCAATGATCTCATATCTACCACTCATAATCCAATACATTCCTACGCAGATGACTCAACACTCCACAGTTCCTTCACATTTACCAATTCTTCACCCAACCCGATCTTATAAATTCAAAAATAAACACTGCAATTTCTCTGAACCAGGACCTTTCTAGAATTAATGGATGGGGACAAAAGAATCTGCACAGAAAACCAAGTACATTCAATTTTCTAACCGACAGAATCTCACTGACTCCCATATAATGATGTAAATATTCCCACTTCCCCTAGTATTGACATTCTCGGTGTAACATTAACTACTAACTTGAGCTGGACATATTATAGAAGCATAATGAAAAACTGGGACTCTGTACAGAGTTGAGAATCACTGACGAGCAGTTGGCCGTGATATATAGTCATGTGCGTTCTCAGATGGATTACTGTTCACCTCTGTGGGGTGGTGGAGTGGCATTGAGGCAGTTGGACAAAATTCAAAGCTATTAGATTAATCAATAACCCTGCAATCTTCCTACATTATCATACGAAACGTTGCATCCCCATTAAGATACACAGCAATTGCGAGGAACTTGCTTCAATTGTGCCGCCTCTCCACATCTTTCCCCGTAGAACTAGGGCAGCTGAGAGCGCCCATGAATTTACACTTTCTCCTCCACAATGCAGAACTTCTGCTTATCAGAATTCATTTATCCCCAGAGCTACTACTCTTTGGAATTCACTTCCCTCGAATTGCTTTCCACAAACTTACAATCTACAAATGTTTAAATCCAGTTGTTACAAACATTTTATGAATGGAGGATGCCTTTAGGCACATGGACCTTTTTGTTTTATCTGTGTTTTTCCTTCCTCCGTTCATTGTCTCTTAAAAAAAAAAAAAAAAAAAAAAAAAAATCTGACCAGGCAACAAAACCGTTCCACTAACACCTCCCAATTCCCTCCTATTCACCCCAAAGAGAATTCGACATCCCCTGGCGTTGCGGGGAAAATTCTTAAGTAAAGGTAATCAGATCAGTGACACATTGGCCAAAACCACCTCCCACTTTTGGGATTGGACACAGACGCTTCGAATCTGATAGGGGGGCACTATCAGTCGTTCTGAAGTTAATCAGTCAAAGAAAATGGACAACCTTTAGTCAGTGTCACACCATACCCAAGAACTAACAGCCCCGATGTTAGGTCCTGATGTGGCGGCGTCTACGCCGTGGGGCCACCTCCCGAGGCTGCCAACCGCGGATGGCTGCCGACCCTCCACGGCCGAAGACAAAATCAACGACCAGTGGAGGAAAACCGGATGCCGGCCGCGGGGAGCAGTTTCGGGAGCCAAACCGTCACAACCATCCCCTGCCCCCTCCCTGGGGGCACGGGTCCTTGGAGCGGCTTCGGTCGCGCCGGGAATTTCCACACCTCTCACACCACACACACACATCACACAGTTTTTCCTACACCGAGAAATGACTCTCCGGCTGTCATTTCTCGAAGACTTCTTCTAGCCGGAGACATTGAGAGCAACCCAGGACCCACGTACACATACATATGTCCAACTTGCTCAAAACCCATCACTTCGAGTCGCCATACTAAGGGTTCAGTTCTCTGCAATTCATGCGGGAACTGGACCCACTTCACCTGCACAACACTTGCCTCCAAGAAACACTACACAAACACCTGGACCTGTTCCTCATGCCCCTCCCTCTCCCAGTCAAATCCCTCACCTAAAACCCGTCCACCTCTCCTCCCCAGCCCACCTAACCTTCCCATATCATCCACTCCCCCCCCTAAAACCCGTCCACCTCTCCTCCCTAACCCACCTAACCTTCCCATACCATCCACATCCTCAACTCAACACACCACACCCCATCCTAATCCATTCCAACCCCCATCTCCTGCTCCCCAATCCCCACCCCCACCTCACCCATCACTAACATCAACAATGCTGTACACATACTCAATAAAACTATCCAAAACGCTGACAAGAAACACATTCCAAGAGGTAACAGGAAAAGACACAACCCCAACTTCACACCAGAAATTCAAAACCTCATCAGACAACGCGACATACTGAAACACTCCCCAGCACCCCACACACAAGACATCACACAACAAATTCAAGCACTCAACACCCAAACTAACAACAAAATACAAGAACAACAAAAACTAAATTGGAATAACTTCCTACAAACACTTGATCACAAAACAAACCCCAAAAAACTCTACAAAACACTAAACAGCATCACACTTTCCAACAGCAACACAACACAATCACATGCTGCAATCACAACAACAGACTCTACTCCTTCATGTAAACAACAAGCAAACACTCTCATCAATCACTTTTCACATGTCAGCCACCTAAAACCTCACAAAGACGACCGACGTGTCATCCGACGTAAGAGACAATTCCCCACAGACCCTGACTATACACCCTTCACCAATCACCAGACAAAGCATATCATCAACAATCTCAAGCACTCACCCGCCTGTGGCCTAGACAACATAAGCAACATACACCTCAGACACCTGGGACCACAAGGCATACAAGCACTCACTAACATATCAAACTACAGCTATTCACACAACACAATACCAGACATTTGGAAGCATGGTATCATCATCACATTCCCCAAACCCAACAAAGACCCCACACTACCCTCCTCGCACCGCCCCATCACACTTCTTTGCTCCCCCTCCAAAGTCATGGAACGCCTAGTATTACAACTAATTACACCTGACCTACCCCTAGCTCCAACACAACATGGCTTTAGGCCACTGCACTCCACAAACACTCTTCTCACAGACCTTACACAAAGAGCTTTCGACGGCATCAACTCAGCTAGACCACCACACAGATCACTATTAGCCACACTCGACATTAGTAAAGCTTTCGATGCCATCCCCCGCCACAACCTAACAAACAAAATCTACAACACAAACATGCACAACAACACAAAAAGGTGGCTGGCCAACTTCCTAGCAGGCAGATGTGCACACGTATCTTTTGCCGGTCAGTCATCTAAAATCAGAAACTTTCCAAACGGAGTCCCACAAGGATCCGTCCTATCGCCCGCACTCTTCAATCTGTACATGCACGATATAACTACACCCAATACGCCCCAAATAAACTTAGCCTCCTATGCAGATGACATAACACTCACATGCACACACCATGACCCATAAAGAGCAACAGATCTCCTTCAACCCTATCTCAACACACTACATGGTTGGTGCACTACAAACAGACTTAATCTAGCCCCAGCCAAATCCACCGCAACCCTGCTCACAAGTTGGACAGGAGAACACGAATACATCCCGCAACTCACCATAAACAACACACCCCTAACACATACACACACACCCAAAATCCTAGGAGTAACATATGATACTCATATGACATTCAAACAGCACACCACAAACATTAAAAAGAAACTGACACCCAGACTTAACGCCCTCAGGTCACTTGCTCACACAAAATTTGGACACAACAAAGAAACTACCACCACAGTATATAAACAATACATAAGATCAGTGATGGAATACGCAAGCCCAGCCTGGGCTTCTAACCTAGCTGAAACACATCATAAGACCTTACAGACTATTCAAAACAAAGCCCTGAAGATCATTACAGGCTGCACAGCTACTTCACCCACAGATCACCTACATCAAGAAACCAAAATTCTCAAAGTCAAAGACCATCTGGACATGAGAGGCACTCAATTCCTGGCAGCAGCCTCCACGAACCAAGACCACCCACTAAACTACATGGCAACACACCCACAGACACCAAGAAATATCAAAACAACACTCAGCACACGGTATCACACACAATTATTGTCCTCTCTCCCTCCCTGCCCACCCCGAACCAACTTCCAGAAGCACATCCATACTCATATCTCTCACCGATCCATCCACTCACTCACAGACAACACGCAGCTGCATGCACGACCTCCCGAAATCCATCCTTCCGAATCCTCCCTTCCTCGCGAGGACAGAGTCCACCTGGCCAGGCTGAGATGCGGACACCATCCAGCTCTCCTGAGCTATCAGAAGAGACTGGATGACTCCGTTGTCGACGCCTGCCCGGGATGTAACACAGCACCCCATACCATTAAACACATCATAGAAGACTGCATTTCACACAACCACTTACGCCAACAACACAATCTACACTCAATGAGAGCTCTGTGGGAAAGCCCGATCGTGGCCATGGCCTTTCTCAGGGACTCGTGGCTGTTCGGCCAGGCAGCTTAGGGAACAACAACAACAACAACTTACAGCCCCGCGTTTTTCCCAAAGTTCATGCAATATCATTGACCTCCAGGTCAATGTCATACCAGATGGACACCATGACGACTGTAATTGGCTTGGAGGAACAGGGCCCTACCCGGACCAGTTCTCTCTAGAATTACTCGGGTAAAAGATATGCTTTCTAGCCCAAAACATTCCCCATTAATCCAGGCAACAACTCTACCAGGGTTCCCCAACCCGTAGACAGATATAACACTTGCGATATGGACATCCTCTAAATGGCTACTATCCTGCGACAAGGAAGTCACAGATACACTCACTAGCCAATACACAGCTTCAACTCTAAGACAGGATAGTTCACGCTTGATACAATTTACACCTTGGAGTGCAAGTTCAAAACCAGCAGTCTCCATCGGTTGCTGGTCGCTGAAGCACCTAAATTTCTTAATTGACTTTAAAAGAGCTAACAATTAACACACTTATAAACCACATATCGTCATAAAGAAACCCTTCTTGACGCGTACTAGTTTATCTCGGCCCCAGAAAGACCAGCGGGGTTTGTTAGGCAGGCTGGTGTTAAGCTCAGAGCCCCTAATCGCCATTCGCTTCCTCAATGGTCAATCTCGAAGGACCTAACTTTGTCACAGTCTAGGCCTTCTCCTGTGAGACCACAAATGACAAGAGACTTAGTGGGTGCGTACTGTATTGTCAAAGGACCCAGACCATTGGCCAAAGGGTCTCAGAACTGACATCCATGACAGGGTCTACCTAGTTTTGCTACTAAGGAGGACTCTGTACATGTTGCTGCTACACCAGAGTGATCACAAAGAGGAACACCAGGAACATCTCCCCACACCTTTATCTATTCCTGCCTTGACAAGAGCAAAAATACTCCATGCTCGATTCCCTGTTAATGCACTAAGTTTATTAGTCCTAGGAATATGACACAATTGTGCTTCCCCCGGGAGGGTCAAATAAGGTGGGGAAAGAAAGTGTTAGCATCCCTTTTGCAAAGATAATGGAGGAAGCTGAACGTCAGGTGATCGCAAAACCCCATGATAGGCACATATGGTCCGCTACCATTAGTTTTCCTAAATGGGTGTTTTCAGGGGAAGATATAATGCAGACGGGCCTGTTGGCCCTCTAGCAATGCGTCCCTAGCCATATACTTGTCGGTACTTCCGGAGGAGTCCCAAATTACCAAACATAGCTGTAGGGCAGGATGATGCCCCCCAAAGCCATTAAGTAGATGGTTATGTTTATTCAATGCCTTATTACCAGGGTGTAAGGTAATAGAAAGTGCGTCATACCTGTCACCTTAAATTAAAAAAAGGGGGGGGCACGTTAAGTCCAGGACAAGTTGGCAGGACACACAACCCGGAATGGATAACAGGAGTGCTATTACTGCACTAGATCTGCTACATAACAATATCGATACGTTATTGCAAGTATAAATGAATAGCTTTATTTTAATTTTAATTTTGTGTTATATAATTATCAGTATTCACACCTCAGTAGTTCTGTCTTTCCGAGATAAGGCTTCTTTAATGGTACCCGCCTTATACATCTTTTTCTTACGACTATACTCTTATATTTAGACACATGTCACAGTTTTCGTTTTGGTCTTCCTAATAGTTTCTCGCGGTTTAGCGTGATGAGCTTATGTAGGTCCCTCCACCGGTCGTGATATTCAAGGCACTTACGTCATTGACGTAAGGAGCCACCAATAAATTACGGTTTTGACAACCCATAAGGGAAGGAAGGAAAAACTACTATTTATTGGTGGCTCCTGGAGTCAATGACGAAGAGTGCCCTCCCACCATCCTCTTGCCATACACATGCTCAACTTGATATTACATTAGAGAAGGTTCCTGGGAGGAACAGCCAACTAGCAGGTGTATGGGAAACAGAGGTAGACCGTGAGTGCGCGTAGGCGCGGTGTTCAAACTGTGCTAATTCTTTTCTTTTTATTTCCTACTTTTCAGTGGCTCCAACCCAATGACGTACCGTAGGAATGATTAAGGGGTACCCACTATGATGATCTTGGTTCTCGACCACCGTGATCCAGGTTAACCCGGGCTCAGAGGAGCCCGGAACGAGGCCATATTAACATAGGCACTTACGTCATTGACTCCAGGATCCACCAATAAATAGTAGTTTTTCCTTCCTTCCCTTACGGGTTGTCAAAACCGTAGTAGTAAAAACTATTTTGATTAAAATTCAACACCAAAATGTCTTTTTTAGGCTGAATATAGGTAATGATATTGTGGTAGCCTGAAGAAAATTATATAAAGAGTCATTGTACTAAAAACAAGAATCCAAAGGCAGATACAGTACTTTCAATCTACTTTACTCTTATTATTGGCGGGTTTATGGGGTGGATCCTGCCCTTAAAAACAACTCCACCCTTTTTATCTGTTTGCTAAGTATCAACATCCCCCCCCCCCCCCCCCCCCCCCCCCCCCCCCCCCCCCCCTCCCCCCTCTCTCTCTCTCTCTCTCTCTCTCTCTCTCTCTCTCTCTCTCTCTCTCTCTCTCTCTCTCTCTCTCTCTCTCTCTCTCTCTCTCTCTCTCTCTCTCTCTTCTCTCTCTCTCTCTCTCTTCTCTCTCTCTCTCTCTCTCTCTCTCTCCTCTCTCTCTCTCTCTCTCTCTCTCCTCTCTCTTTCCTCTCTCTCTCTCCCTCTCTCTCTCTCTCTCTCTCTCTCTCTCTCTCTCTCTCTCTCTCTCTCTCTCTCTCTCTCTCTCTCTCTCGAGTCAACAATGTTCAGAAGTTGTTAAGAAGGCAAACAAAATAATTGGCTTTATAGGCAGGTCATTTGAGCATAAATCCAAAGAAGTTATCCAACCCTTTACAATTCCTTAGTCCGCCCTCTTCTGGAATACTGCGTTCAATCCTGGTACCCTTATTACCAAAAAGATATAAACAAGCTAGAACGAGTTCAACGTAGAGTTACCAAAATGATACCTAGCCTAAAGAACAAACCATACGAAGAGCGTCTTAGAGAATTAAATCTATTTCCTTTAACCCAGCGCAGATTAAGAGGTGACTTAATTCAAGTGTTCAAAATCATCAAAGGCATCGACAATATGAACTGTAGTAAGTACTTCACTATCGACCAATCTAATTACACGCGGGGAAACGGTTGCAAAATTATTGGTAAATCTTTTAACTCGCACGAATCTAAGAATTTCTTCTTCAATCGAGTTGTCAACTTGTGGAATGGGCTTCCCCGAAACGTTATAGACTGCATCACCGTTGATTCATTTAAACTCCGCCTAGACAAATATCTCTCATCAAACCCGCGACTGACTGCGTTTGTAAATGAATAACTTTATTTTATCCCCCCCTCAGTTACTAACCCATCTGTCCTCGACTAACTTCCTAATCCTGCCACGGACATTAGTTCCAGGGCAGTAATTCCCTTTCCAATGTTCCCTTACCCACTCTAAACCACTGTTTGGACACTTGATCCTCAGTGTTTTGGAGGACAAGCAACCTAGAAGGGTCACTAGATCTGTTGTTGCTTGATTTCCTTTGTACTCCTTTGTACTCTCTCTCTCTCTCTTTCTCTTTCTCTTTCTCTTTCTCTCTCTCTCTCTCTCTCTCTCTCTCAGTATCAACACCAATCTCATTTTCTCATATCCCTCTCTTACCATATTCTTATATTTTTTATTTTTCATTAATTTTGTCTCTGCCTACAGTGCGTCTATGTGAGGACCGACTAAGTTTGATCTGCGAGTGCCTAACAGTGAAGAAGGGAGGCTACCGTCACTGGTCTCGGCTACTGCACTTGGCATCATTGCTGCGGGTTTGTGGGGATGACTCCCGTGAGCGACAAGCCAGGGTCCTCGCATTGGTTGGTCACGCCGCACTTAAGGTAAGGGAAAGAAATATTTTTGGTATGCATTAAGGATAGCCAATAGATATAGGTGCCTATGTTCAATTCGGTCTTATCCCTTTTAACCCATGGACTACGAAGGTCCTCTTGGAAGCCATGGTATTTAAACATGTGTAAAATATAACCCTTCAAAAAACATGCCAGTGCCAGGAAATGTCTGAAATTTGGGTGACACATAGAAAGTAGTGGAATCTTTCCATACCACATCCTTCACTCCTTTCCCCATCACCCCTCCCTCCCTCAACTTGGCCTTGTATTTAGCACATGTTCTAGCAGTTCATGGGTTAATTTGTTTATCAATAGATAATGTAAGTTATCATAAGAGATGGAAGTCCATGAACGTGGTGGGAGTTGCACCGAGAGGTAGACCTACAGTAAAAAATTTAGGGTTATGTCGGCATATATAATCTCAAATTCCAAATAACTGAAAAGTGAGGCAACCTAGAACAGAGTTGCTTGGAATTCTGCCATTTGGACAGGAAACTAAAATTGCAGCTTGTGTGGACCACTAAGTCTTTAGAATTATATACAGTATGTATATACTATATATATATACCGGTATACAGTATATATATATACTGTATATACTGTATATATATATATCGGAGAGAGGAGTGTTCCTTGGGAACCGTATCTTCAGCAGGAATAGAAGAACAAAGTACGCTACGAGCAGTTCCATACTTAATTACCAAACGTTTCGATATCACACTGGTGTCATCTTCAGTGGTCTACAAATCAAAAGATAATATTACAAATATGAAAGCTTAAAAGCTTATTGAAAATAATTAGAACATAACAAACAAAAACAAAATATATATATGGGGCAGAATGATAGCTCATACTGAGCTTTCAAAACACGAATTGACGAGCACATAGGTAGCACATAGTAGAACAGGTCTGCCTTTCAAGTCGCCTTCTTACTCAGCTGTACGGGAACACGCTATATCTTGTGGTTTTGGTGTGAAACAGGATCATTTTGATATTTTGGATTCCTGTCAACGTGTTGACATTAGAGTTTTAGAATCCCTCTATATTTCAAAATTAAAACCCTCCCTTAACTCTACGGTATCATCGCACCCGCTTAACCTTGTTTAAATTACCCCTCCTTTGTATTAACCCTATCATTCTGCCCCATATATATATTTTGTTTTTGTTTGTTATGTTCTAATTATTTTCAATAAGCTTTTAAGCTTTCATATTTGTAATATTATCTTTTGATTTGTAGACCACTGAAGATGACACCAATGTGATGTCGAAACGTTTGGTAATAAAGTATGGAACTGCTCGTAGTGTACTTTGTTCTTCTATTCCTGCTGTATATATATATACACAGTATATATATATACCGGTATATATAATATATATATATATATATATATATATACTGTATATATATATATATATATATATATATACTGTTCATAGGTGGAGGCGCCCATCATCCATATTCTGTGACCAATGTGTTGGTCAGAGAATGCAATATTTGCTTGAAAGTGTATTGAGTCATTGACCTGGTACACTTTCCAGCCTCACGTCAAAGTGGTTGACAATATAATCTTGTGCGTCAGTAAGGACCTACGGTCCTGTAGTTGGAGCAGTGTTCTGCTCCCAGCAGTCTCATATTGGTCCCTGGTCATTGAAATTTGGTGCTGGAGCCAGAGACTCCCACATACTACTGTGTTGGGGTTCTTTACCCTTGCGCAGCTTCTTGCTCTGTACACGGGCACAGTGCGTCCTTGTATAGAGTATTGTTCACATGTTTGGGGAGGATCCTCTCACACCGCATTCCTAGACAAAGTAGAAAGGAAAGTCTTTCGTATCATTAACTCCCGTCCACTCACCAACTCTCTGCAATCTCTCTCTCTTCGCTGCAATGTTGTATCTCTCGCAATTCTATCGCTACTACAATAATCAGTGCTCCTCAGAGCTCTCCCAGTGTATACCACCTCATCTACGTAGGGTACGTGGTACCCGTCTTGCCCACCCCTACTCTATGCAACTCTCCAACCCAAGAGTGAACCATTACTCTCAGACTTTCTTCTATTCAACAACTGAGCTCTGGAACTCTCTCCCAGAATCAGTCTTTCCCTCCTCCTATGACTTAAATTGCTTCAAACTCTGTGTGTCCAGGCATTTTGACTCGAACGTCCCTTGATTTTGGCCCTGTCACTCTTTCAACTCTGGGGGAGGCACTCGCTGCTGGCAGTTCTGCCTTTTGTCTCCCTCACTCACATAGGAAAAAAAAACAAAAATTGGGATAATTTTTTCTATTTCCACAACTACCTCTGAGTGACCAGGGCTCACACGTGCATTCATATCTGTCATGTGTGCGTGTATCTAGGCCTTTAAAAATATATATTTGATTTTTCCTAGCGGATTTTGATTGGATCCTCTTCTGGAGTATTTTCCTGACATGGTTAATTTCAGGGGTGGGTCTCTTGCCTTTGAGCTTGACCATGCAGTGGTGGCATTGGCTGGGATTGTATCAAGACTGCTGGGGAGTTAATTGTTTATTTTGATAAACAGTATGTATTTATGTATTAATGTATATACAGTACCCTGAAGGAGTCTCAAACCCACATCTTGTCGGTGGCGTTAGCTTTCAGGCTGACACTCTACAGCTGGGTAGCTATATAGAAAGATGTGGGCTTATGTCGTAAGATATGTTCTCAAATCCAAATAACGGGCAAGTGAGGCAGTCCAGAACAGAGCTGCTTTGAATTTTGCCATTAGGACATAAAACTGAAATCGCATCTTGTGTGAACCACTAGGTCTTTAGAATTACATATGTACCATTACTGGTACGGTATATATACCCTGAAGGAGTCTCAAGCCCACACCATGTCGTTGGAGTTAGCTTTCAGGCAGATACTCAACAGCTGGGTAGTTATCTGCAAAAAGTAGTGTAACCAATATATAGTACAGTATGTTATATAGCTAAAGTTGGGTGAGCTAGGTTTGATTTTTGGGGGTCCTGACGGCTGACTGTGAACTGGGTGAATGAATTATTTATTCTCGGTGGTTTTCATATTTTCATTATATTTTAAAGGAGGATAGCCTACTTGTCTTTTATTTCTATTTTTTCCCATTTCCTGACATCAAAGATTGTAAGAAGAACTTCTATGATGAACATAAGATAAGTGCTTTATTACAAAATCCGTAGGCAATGATATATGTATTATTCATGTTAAATGTCTGAGAGGGATTTTTATGATTGCTCAGTATTTATTAATTGCTTTTGATACTAAAGTGACAAGTTGCAGTATTTTTGTTTTGGTGGGAGAAAATTCATTACTGCATTTGTTTTAATGTATTTACCACAATATTTACAAGGAAGTGTGAATGTGTGTGTTTGTGTGTGTGTGCCCCAGCCTTATGAGGGCTTCTGCCCAGTAGGCTGTAGACAAATAGTTTTTATTATTATTATTATTATTATTTGTGTGTGTGTGTGTGAGTGTGTTCTACCTTGCCTTACCTAATTTTTCTTGAAAGGGGTCTTATGTTACGCATGGTAGACAAATTAGAAGGAGTTTTCTGGTAAAAGATTTCTATAGTTCAGGGAAATTAATATTTCTCCCATAACTACACATACAGTACTGTACTGTACTGTACTGTACATGGTCAGTGGTGCTGCCTATCATCCACACTAAGCCCAAATGGTGGAATAAAGATATTTCAAACTGCCTGCTTGCTAAAAAATTTGCTAATGATAGATTAAAATCCTCACAAAATGACGAAGAACGGGTGAAATTTGTAGAGCTACGACGCAAAGCCAAAAAGTTAATTAAGCAAAGTAAAAAGACCTTAGAGTTACATATTGCGAATCAAAGTAAAACAAACCCGAAAGAATTCTATAGTTATATCAGAAAGAAAAAAGTAGTTACTTCAACTGTTGGACCGTTAGTCGATGAAAAAGGAGAATACACTAAAGACGAAGTACAAATGAGTAATGCAATACCTTCTTTGCATCAGTTTTTACAACAGAAGACCTCAGTGATATCCCTACACCATCGCCGATTCAGATTGATAATTCAGATGTTCTAAGCAATATCACCGTTACAGAGAGAGAAGTATTGAATTGCTTAGATAAACTCAAGGTAAATAAAACGCCAGGACCTGATACAATCTCGCCTAGAGTTCTAAAGGAAGCTAAGAATGAGCTCTCCAAACCACTGACATTACTATTCAATAAATCCTTGCAGTCTGGAACTATGCCTGATCAGTGGAAGCTAGCCAACGTAACACCGATATTCAAAAAAGGCAGCAAATCCCTACCCAGTAACTATCGTCCAATTAGCTTAACCTCAGTTGTTTGTAAAATGCTAGAAACGGTCATACGAGACAGACTCGTAAATCACTTAGAGGAAAATAACATACTTAAAGATACTCAACACGGCTTTCGTAAAAAACGTTCCTGTTTAACAAACCTCTTAGACTTCTTCCACGATATCCTCAACCTCTACGATGAGAGTAAAGCTGTAGATATTATATACCTTGATTTTCAAAAGGCCTTTGACAAAGTTCCCCACAAACGTTTACTGCTAAAACTAAAAGCGCATGGAATACAAGACGGTGTGTTGAAATGGATAGAAAATTGGCTCAGCAACAGAAAGCAAAGGGTAGTCATAAACGGTTAAGGCATCTAAATGGACCAATGTAAGTAGCGGGGTACCCCAGGGATCGGTACTAGGACCAATTCTCTTTCTAATTTACATCAACGACATAGATGAGGGTCTCACCTGCACAATCTCAAAATTTGCTGACGATACAAAAATTGCAAATAGCGTACTCTCAAAAGAACAAGTTGACGATATGCAACACAATCTAGATAAATTGTCATGTTGGGCCCAAATTTGGCAAATGAGTTTCAATGCGGATAAATGTAAAGTACTACATGTCGGATACCTAAATGAGAAAGCAAACTATTCGATGAATGGCACTCAGCTTAAGAATGTAAACAGAGAAACTGATCTGGGAGTAACAATATCGAGTAACCTAAAACCGAGTCAACAATGTTCAGAAGTTGTTAAGAAGGCAAACAAAATAATTGGCTTTATAGGCAGGTCATTTGAGCATAAATCCAAAGAAGTTATCCTAACCCTTTACAATTCCTTAGTCCGCCCTCTTCTGGAATACTGCGTTCAATCCTGGTGCCCTTATTACCAAAAAGATATAAACAAGCTAGAACGAGTTCAACGTAGAGTTACCAAAATGATACCTAGCCTAAAGAACAAACCATACGAGGAGCGTCTTAGAGAATTAAATCTATTTCCTTTAACCCAGCGCAGATTAAGAGGCGACTTAATTCAAGTGTTCAAAATCATCAAAGGCATCGACAATATGAACTGTAGTAAGTACTTCACTATCGACCAATCTAATTACACGTGGGGAAACGGTTGCAAAATTATTGGTAAATCTTTTAACTCGCACGAATCTAAGAATTTCTTCTTCAATCGAGTTGTCAACTTGTGGAATGGGCTTCCCCGAGACGTTATAGACTGCAGCACCGTTGATTCATTTAAATTCCGCCTAGACAAATATCTCGCATCAAACCCGCGACTGACTGCGTTTGTAAATGAATAACTTTATCCTCCCCTCAGTTACTAACCCATATGTCCCCTACTAACTTCCTAGTCCTGCCACGTTAGTGGCAGGGCAGTAGTTCCCTTTCCAATGTTCCCTTACCCACTCTAAACCACTGTTTGGACACTTGATCCTCAGTGTTTTGGAGGACAAGCAGCCTAGAAGGGTCACTAGATCTGTTGTTGCTTGATTTCCTTTGTACTCCTTTGTACTCCTTTGTACACTCTGTATTCAGTATGTTGGTCATAGAATGCATCTTTGGTGGAAAGTGTATCGGGGGAGTGACCACTTACACTCTCCAGCATCACATCAAGGTGGTTGACAACATAGCCTGGGGTGGGGTGCCAGTAACAATATATGGCCACACTGCTATCAACAATGTCATATGGTCCTTGAAGTTTGTAATGTTGTGCTGGAGCTGGGGACTGCCGTGTTGCAGTTGGGGAAGTTCCTCTCTTTTTCTACAACAATCTTTGAGTGACCAGGGCTCAAATGTGTATGCATATCTGTCATGGAAAGGTCCCTTCCTGTCCTCAAGATTAAGATCCTAAAACTTTCAGGCATGTGTGTATAAAGGAGAAGTTTGCTTTAAACTTTCAAAATACTGTACTGTATGTACATTATTTACAATTATCAATGTAGGCTATATAAAACCAAAGCTTCCAAGCTGCAATATGAAACTTTGATTTTACAATTATCGATGATACATACATACTGTACAGTGGTTTAGTGTAATATTCCATTACATATATTGTAAGGGCTCAGACAAGGTTGCCTTTCAGCAGTTGGAGTGTATGGTATAGATCAGTGTTATTCACTTATTTTTTCAAGAGAGCCAAAAGTTCGGGACATATTCAGATTGAGAGCCGCATAAGCCATAAGGCAAATAAGCCACAAGGATAAACAGAAAAAATATATGTAGGAACTAAATTACATATTTGTGTTGGTTTCTATAGCCACAGATTTATAAAACAAGATTAGTAACAATTATTATAGAAATGTTCTAGTAAAAATAAATTATATTGAAATTCTTGACTTTACTAATATAAATTTCTCTCTCTCTCTCAAAAAGCTCTTTTGCGAGCCGCCAATCAGGTCATTGCGAGCCGCGCAATGAAGACCACTGGTATAGATATATGGTAGGCTTATACAGTATATGTATTATCTCTCTAGGTCGTTGGACATTACATAATTGTATGATCAGATGGTGTTCCTCCTGTTGATCTAAAAATCATTGCTTTGTTGCTGACCTGGGCATTTTCTTCCCTCTAATGATTTTTCTTCTTGCTGAGTTTGTTCATATTAAAATTATCACACATATGTGTGACCACTCTCAATCCTCCATACTATTGTCTTGTTGCTATTACAGCTAACCTTTCTAAGCCATTCAATGCTATTCTTAAGCATACTCTTAAAAACAAATATCTTGTAATCATCTATTCATGCAAGCTACTGTACTTTCTGATCATCAGTATATGATATATAATTTATAGAGAAGTATTGTATTCAAGTGCATAATAAATAACCTAGGAGGGCCAGGATTGTTTAAAAGTGACCACCCACTGCTAATAATATTATTGTTTAGGGATTTCTAACATTGCACACCAGAGAGGGTGGAAGGAAAGATGAGTGTCCACAGTGGCTTGGGTGATGGCATTGATGATGAATATATTTTCATTTCGTTAGATGCTTGATTCTTGTACAGTACCAGTATTATATAGTGAAAATTCAACTAATGGTATGATGATGCCATCTATATTTTATTCTGGCTATCATTAGATAATTTTATGTAGATTAGGTAATTAGGATTGATAGCCTATGTGGAAGTCATAGGGTTAAGAGAGATATTATTTTTACTACCTTGATTCTAGTGGTTCTTCCCAAATTAAATCAAATAGTCTTTAGTTTGTCTGAATAAGGATACAGTAGAATCTCGCATCCCACGATTTATTGTTGCCGAAATATTACCGTGGGACCGGAATTCGTGGGATGCAGAGTATTAAAGTAATGGGGAAAATTACCAAAGTACTGGAGGCTATCGTCGGGCGACTATTGACCATCACTTTACATGCCAATAATTCAAAGTAAGTTGCTTTAACCCTCCAGCCTCGGCTACGCATTCTATAATACCGGTATATCCCCACAACCTGAGGGATTTGGCCGAAAAAACGTCTCGCCTAGGCTACCGTATCTTTTGTTATTTTGACTGCTTCCGCATTCCCGCGCATCCCCTAGCGTAGATGTGTTTCGTACCTGTAGAATGGCGTTGAGTAGAGCTCTCTAAGTCAACTGGTTCAGTTGGCGGGTGCCCAACCCCGAAAGGGGTTGAAATAGGGGAGCTATCCCCCCGCCAAAGGCGGCTTTCTAGGGCCTTTCCTAGCTGATGCTGAGAGGATTGGGTTCTAGTCATGTGGTGATGGGCTGGTCTATCAGAGTGAGAGCTGAGCAATCTCTGCCATACCCATAGCTTACTCTGACTGTTCCTTTAACTTATATATTTTCTAGATCTCAAGTGACGGCGTCTCTTCCGTGGATTGACCTCCCAATCTACCAAGATTGGAAGCCAAAACGTCACATTTTTCCCTTGCCCCTCAACTTTCTCTTCATAATTGCTGAGGGGCACAGGGCCCTGGTTGGGGCTTTGGTTTCCCGGGCGTTTCCGCACCCTCCTCAGCTCCCCGCCATGGAGTGGCTTCGGTCACCCAGGCCTTATTGTGGTCGGCAGGGAGGGTTCTGTGGGGGCGCTCGGTTATGGCCTTGGCCTTGCTCGGGGCCTTGGGGCTGTTCGGCCAGGCAGCTTGGGGAACAACAACAACAACAACAACAACTGGTTCAGTTGTGATGACGATTTCCGTGGAGAGAACTTTGTGGCGATGTCAGCCACTTTTCACTACTTAACAATAACACAGCCACACACGAACAGCCTTACCAGCTGTTGTTTACATGCGTCGGACGGACGCCTTTCAAAACAAGCTTACAGGCTTTCAAGCTGCTATGAAAAGAAAGGTAAGTAAAACACAAACAAAAAACTTAGAAAAGTTGATGACGTGATTATTGTGATGGATGTGGTGATAGACGGGAGGCGGATGTTAGATACCACCCTCCGTGGCCCCACTCTCGTTCTCAGTCACCCCACCGTCGCCGCCAAAGCCCGTGAAATCATTGTCCATGGCATCAAGTTCGCCGTCCTGTAGAGCTTCCATTAGCTTCCATTAGATGAAGAAATAATACATCTACAGTGAAGAAAGAAAACTGGGGAAGGTGTAAGAAGACCAACGAGGGGCCGATACTTAAGGCTATCCCTCAACATCATCATCATCATCATCAGCTCTGTATCCGTGGGAATCGTGTGGTTTTTCGTGGGATGAGAATTCAGGTAGCCATTGGATAATACCGTGGGATGTGGGATCGAAATGCGTGAGATGCGTGACTCTACTGTACAATGATGCTATCGTATTGAAGACAATATTGCTCGATTCTACTGCTGAAAGCAGTGAAGAGCATGTATGAGGGTGCAAAGGCGGCAGTACGTATGGAGAGTGAGCAGAGCGAGTTCTTTGACCTGAATGTCGGTTTGAAACGGGTGTGTGATGTCCCCGTGGTTGTTTACTGTATATATGGATGGAGTCATGAAAGAAATACTATCAAGAGCAGTGGATGTTGGTGTATCGCTGAAAAGGGAGGGAATTGAGTGGAAGCTGCCTATTTAGTATTGGTTCCTTCGTCAATGACGAAGAGCCTATACTATACTGTATATAGGCTGAGATTCCGGGACCCGTTCGGGATTCCCCGGAGTTCTTATCACAACCGTTGCGTATATAGCATAATAAACAATCCTTGGTTAATACCCATTAAATCTTACCAAGGGCTCGTCATTGAAAATGAATACCACTAGAAATAAGAATTTAAAGAAGAATCTATCATTTCGAACCTCCCGGTGCCTCTGCCCTCCAGCTATGCTGTCATCATGCTTCCCTTGCACGTGATGCCAGATTTTCTAGCGTGTTTATCTGCCTCTTTACGGTTGTGATCCAGGCGAGTCGGACGTGTGCCCCCTTGCTCTGGGCGTCTCGGCGTTTGCCTAGCTTCCTCACTCCTAGTGAGTCCTTGTTATATATTATTTGAGTTAGGTTCAAACATGAATTGAGTAATCGCCTGTATGTTTCAGAGGGCCACTGTCCATGCCTGTCCACACCGAAAGTATATGAGTACCGCTTCGCCATTTCTTAATATGTTATTCGTCGTAGTAAGTGATTATTGTTATAATAGGCTATATCCTATACAATGCTTGCATTTAATTATTTACTTATTGTAGGCTATTATTCACCTTATTCGTGTGCCCTCAGGCTACACGTTGAACTCTTAAGATATTATTAATTCAAAGTTTTCTTTATCGTAAAGTAGCCTACATTATTTCCTGAAATTCTACTTGTATAAAATGTTCAAGATCACTTCGCTTTTATAGTTTACTTGCTTCTGACATTTTATAGTTTGCTTGCTTCTAGCATTACTTCGAGCTGATAGATTCTTAGCTAAGAATGATTGATTTCCTTATGTGTCACATGCTTGTACTAGTTACTTATTTATAGGGCCATGCTTGTTCGCCACCTCTAGTAAGTGTCCACGAGGCGGCCAATAGGCCTAACCAGCTCGGCTTCCCTCTACTGAATTTTACATAAGAGACCAATTGTTCTCTTCCTGTACGAGTGTTATGTTATGAAGTGCTTCAGATTCCTACACAATTATGTGTTAATTTCTTAAAATAGAAGGAGTTTGCATGACCACAAAATGAGCAACAAAAGTTTCCTCTAGTGCAAGAGCACCACTAACCCTATACAATTGCATGCTTCGAGTCCCAGAGTCGGCGGGGCTCCTGTGTCCCTCCATTCTCTCCGGGTCTCCGGATTTTAAACCTCCGGGTACTAAATGGTTTCAAGGAAACCGAGAAAAAAAAAAAAAAAAAAAAAATCTGATGCACAAAGAAGTTCCGGTTAAATGGAGAAACAAAGTTTTCCTCCAGGTGCACAAAACACCAACAAAATTCCTCCGGGTACTCCGAGTAATACAAAGAACCAAGGAACCAAAACTTCAGGTTAAATTAAGGAACGAGAGCTTCCTCCGAATACTCCGGGTACTAACAAAAACCAGGGAACCAGGAAGTTCAGGTTAAATTAAGGAACAAGGCTTCCTCCAAGTACTCCGGGTACTAGGGGTACTCAGGGTACTCCGAGCAATACTGAAAACCCGGGAACCAAGAGGTTCAGGTTAAATTAAGGAACAAGAGTTTCCTCCAAGTACTCCGGGTACTCCGGGTACATACTAAAGACCCAAGAGGTTCAGGTTAAAATTAAGGAACAAGAGCTTCCTCCAAGTACTCCGGGTACTCAGGGTAAACACTGACAACCCAGGAACCAAGAGGTTCAGATTAAAATAAGGAACGGTAGCTTCCTCCAAGTACTCCGGGTACTCAGGGTAAACACTGACAACCCAGGAACCAAGAGGTTCAGATTAAAATAAGGAACGATAGCTTCCTCCAACAACTCCGGGTACTCCGGGTAATACTGGAAACCATGGAACCATGAGGTTCAGATTAAATTAAGGAACGAGTTTCCTCCAAGTACTCCGGGTACTCCGGGGGGGGGGACAGACAATGTTTTCCTTCAGAAACAAATATCCGATGTACCAAAAGGTTCCGGTTAAATTAAGACCAACGTTTCCCTCCGAATTCTCAATGTAGAACAAAGAATGGAAAAAGAAGGGAGGAGAGTACTCCAGTGGCATTTATGATAGCCTATTGAATATCCCACTTAAATCCATTCTTATATAAGATGTAGCAAATATGCTACCCGACTTTAAAAAAAAAAAAAAAAAAAAAAAAAAAATTCATTGGGCCAACAGGCTACTAGATATTGCATGGGCCTTATACATAATGAACTGGTACATGTTTTTGTTCTTTGCTCTTATATTATGTAACATTGATTCTTGGCCTTTTCTCTGGCAGGTGGGCCATAGCTCTCCACAGTAATCTACGCCCCCTCACCTGAGTCACAACTGTGATCAGCTCCAGGAGTCACCCATGTCCTGGATCGCCGGACAGGCGCGTGGCCCTCTCCAGTGGGATCAGAGAGTGGCTTCTCAGGTTTTTCTACACCTGAGAGGATGTCGGGACCTGAAACGGCGACTTCAACCGCGACCAGGGTGCAGTGGTGCGGGGTCACAAGATGTGACAAATTTCCCCTTCTTGGCCATACGAGATGTGTACGCCATGTGTCTTGTGTGGATCGTACATTGGCTAAGTGGGCTCCTAAAAAGTGTACAAATTGTGCACTCTTCGTGAAACACTACCACAATCCGAGTGGCAACATAACAGCAGCGGGTGCGACTCAGGTATTGCTGAACATTTGGGGTGAGATAAGAGTTTATATATCATCAACTTTGAAAAGAGTCCCAGACATTGCCAGTAGGGACTATGTTTCCTTCTTAAACATTCCAGAACGCACGTCCCAACGCTCTCGAAGCTCTGTGTCTTCCCCAGAAACCTCTAAAAAGAGGTCTATACCTACAAAATCAAAAGACACTTCCACCCCTCTCTGTCCTCTCCCCAAATGTGTTAAGCTTGACCTAGATAAAGATGTGTCATTTAGTAGCACTGCTGATACGGTGCACCTCTCAACAAGTCCTACCCCACCACCTTTTACCACTGCCGAGGTCCATCGCTCACAATCATCCCCAGTGGAACAAGTATTTTCAGAGTTTATTGAACAGGCCCTTCCCGTACAACTAGAACCACAACAACCCCAGCCCGATCCCTTTCAATCAGAAACGTCAGGTAGTGTGGAGGTGGAGGTGCCTTACGATGATTTTAATGTGAACTATATAGATGATAGCGAGGGACCGGATGGGACAGAGTACCTCAGAGAGAAGGGGACTCCGGTTTTTTCCGACCCAGAGGACAGGGGGCCCCATGTCTCTGATCCTTCCCCAGCTTCCTGTAAGGAGCAACCAAACCTGCCCTCTGACACTGAAATTCTATCTTTTGATGAACTTGTAGAAAGGACGGCAGTAGCCACGACGGATAAGCTTACCTCCAGATTAGAAACTTTGTTCCAAACAGAAGTGCTCAATGCAATTGATTCTAAATTTAGTCAGATACAAGAGTCTCTGACATCTTAGGTTAAGCTGTCGTCTAGGCTGGTACCCCCTACGCTGCCAACTATTCCCTTACAAACTGTCCCTGTACAATTTAAGACCACCACGCCGCCTCGCCCCTCGGAGTCAATTGACCGTAGTGCTCCTAAACCGATGAATCCAATAATTTCCACCCTTGACAGGTCGGGGCTATTCCTAGCCCCGATCACTCCAGTTGCCCTGGAAGTGGACCCAGAGTTGCCCAAAAAACCAATGCCTCTGCTGTATGGCCCTGCCCGAGTTTGGCAACCAGTAACTGGCCCTCTGCCACCAGAAGGTGCGGAAACGGGGTTCGCTGAGCTTTACCCGGTACCTCCATCATGGGTCGTTGAAATGAATGAGTTAAAACAACTGCGGGCAAAAGACTATGCGGGACGAGTGCTGGTCGTGTGTCCTTTCCCTTCCATATCTGATATTCAATTTTTTGTGTAGGCTACAAACCTTCTCCAGTATTTTCTGCCATGAAATCCTGGAAGCCTTGGTCTGATTTCTCAAAGCTTAACGCTCATAATGCCATAAAGTCACTTTCCTCAGTGTGTTCTACAAAGATAGAAACTGTTGCTACGGACCCTCAGTCTCCCATGTTTACCTTAGAAGGTGTGGACCAAGGTCCATGGGTGGAATGGGCAGCAGAGGCTGCAAAATTTGCTTTATCCCTGACTGACAGATCCTCTGGTAAGCTTCCAAATGAGGACCATAAATTTGCTTCATGTCATTTAAGATCTGACGATTCCCTACCAACTACCTTCTGGGAGTTTCTACGGGGCCCCAAAATAATTTGTCGTCCGCTAACTGATCCTCTGCTGTCTACCCCCTCCCAGTTTCTTCTTGAGAAGGACCTGAAAGCACGTCAAAAGGCCCATAGGCTTCTTTCTAATTTTCTACTAAATAGGCACCTGTCTGAATGTATGAGACTAGTGGGGGATTCCATTACTAACAGTGATTCTAGAGCCGCTTTAACTCTCGTCCGAAAAGCTCAATTAGCAAACTCTCTTATGCTGGGGGGAGACATTAGATTATTCCTGTTTGAAGCTGTCAGAGCGAGACAAGACCTTCGGCTACAACTCTCTCATAACCTACCTGAAGATATTAAAGCACGCATTCTTTCTTCCCCCATCTTCTCTAACAGACTCATGTCAATTGACACATGGCAGGCAGTTAGTACACTCCTCATGTCCCCCTCTTCTGCTTCTTTCAGAGATAACTTCAGTAAATATCAACCTCGGAAACATAAGCGGGACTGGCCCCCACACAGTAGTGGATGGAACCCCTTGGCTTCCGTTGAGACTCCCCGAGGGGCGAGCCAGATGCCCTTTCGAAGTAGAGGGCGAGCCAGAGGCAGGGGTAACTATGGGCAACAAAGTCGGGTTAGAGGCTTCACGCCTTCAGGCTCCACGTATGTTGACCAACCCCAGGCAGGCCGAAGCCAGCCTAGCCAGGATCCGCCCTACCAACAACAACAAACACGCCAGCCCTACCAACAACAACAAACACGACAGCCATACTACCAACACCAACACCGGGGTCAGTCTAATAAGCCTCCCCAGCAGAAACAACAACAACAACGCTCCGAGTATGTCAACATGTAATAAATCTAGGAGTTCAAATAAATGTGGTGCCCATCTCCAGTGGAAATTCCAATCTCTCAATTCCATTTGGACCAAATTGGAAGCCTGAGACTTGTCTAAATTTTACATTATGGACGTTTTCCGGGCCAAATGGCTGAGAGAAAAGTACGATCCTATGTTACATCCTAAACTCAAAGCCCAATATACGGAGGCATCCCCCAATTGTTTGCAATTCCAGGCCCAAAACCAAAGTGTACCTATAGCCCCAGCTCCTGATTTCATAGCAAACAACGAACACGAGAGACACATTTTTACTCCTTTTACTATTCCTGCCTATTAACAGGGCAATCGGCACCAACCCCTTTGTCCTGTTCGGGTATTGCACTCTTACATTCAGGCCCATAAGATGACGGTTCTTACGGTGCATGGTTATGCCTTCCTTCTTCTAGTCTCCAAAAGGGATAGGGGGGGAAGGTAGAACAAAACGAAGTAGGAAGACAATGGTTTTTCCTTACATAATGAATAAATATACACTGTATGTGGGGAACAAGTATAGACAAATAGTTTATGTTATACTGGCTACCATACAAGCACAGAATTTCCTTGTATCATACTACTTTTGTACAGGCTTAAGGAGCATTATAGCTTTGCAATGTTTATTAT
This sequence comes from Paralithodes platypus, assembly GCA_032716605.1. Lineage (NCBI taxonomy): Eukaryota > Metazoa > Arthropoda > Malacostraca > Decapoda > Lithodidae > Paralithodes > Paralithodes platypus. The sequence continues at coordinate 22,704,505 of CM064504.1, read as the reverse complement.
AATTTTACGTCTTGTTCTCATCACCATAGAGTGATCAAGTACTGTAGAAAGACAAAGGGTCCTCTTCTATAATGAATAAGCATACGTTATAAGTATGACATACATGATTTCCGTTTTATACAAATACGAGAACAATTTTCTTATGTTATACTATTGTTTGTCCAAGCTCTAGGAGCATCATGATCTAAGAATATTTTGTGACCTGACAACATAATGTCATTTGTATAATGGTACATCTCATGCTCATCAACAAGTTTGATTAAATAAGAGGACGAAGAATCCTCTTCTAGAACGACTCAGGAGGAGTTGTATATGTTGTATAATTGGGAACGAATAGTTTATCGTACACCAATGCACAAAAGAGATTTTATTACTATTCTGTACAGCTCAGGGAGCTTATAATTTGAGAGAGTTTTATGGAATTAAAGCATACTTTCATAAAAGATTTTACATCTAATTCTCCTCGTCCACAACATTCTAAGTTATAACTATTCCTACATCTTTCCTTCTTTCTGAGGCTTCCCAATGTACCCACCTCTTCTTTTATAATTAAATTTAAATTTTTCCCGGTGTCAGCCTATCTGTTAATTGGTTCTCTCGATATACGTTGAGCATCTGATGTCCCACCTCCGGTCTTGATATTCTAGGCTCTTCGTCATTGACGAAGGAACCAATACTAAATTACGGGTTTGACAACCCATAGGGAAGGAAGGAAAACCTTCTATTTAGGAGTGGTTCCATAGTCAATGACGCAAAGGTTCCCTCCCACCTTCCCCTTCCCATGCACATGCCCAACTTGATATAACATTTGAGGCAGATAAACACGCTAGAAAATCTGGCATCACGTGCAAGGGAAGCATGACGACAGCATAGCTGGAGGGCAGAGGCACCGGGAGGTTCGAAATGATAGATTCTTCTTTAACCCTCCTGGCCCGGGCAGGCTCTCAAAATGACAGTGTGGGCTACCCGGGCGATCTGGCCGAAAAACGTCTAGGCCTAGGCTACCGTATTTTTGTTTAGTTTAACTGCTAGAAATTTCCCACGCATCTATAAATGTAGTGCGGTTTCCAATCTGTAGACTGGCGTTGAGTAGAGCTCTCTATGTCAACTGGTTCAGTTGTGATGACGATTTCAGTGGAGAGCACTTGCAGGCGATGTTAGCAATATGACGATCTTTTCACTACTGAAACAACGACATACAGACATACAATAACAAACGAGTCTTCTCTTTCTTGTTTTCGGAGGTGCGGTGACGTAACGATCGGCTTTGTTTACATGCGTCGGACGCACAGCGTTCAGACCAAGCTGAATAGGCTTTCAAGCTTACAGATTTTAAAATGACATCCGGGCACCGGCCCTTAACCCTCCAGCCCCGGGGGCTATAGCTTACGACTGTGCTCCGGTACCGGGTGTTTTGACGATCTTTGGCCTATGTTAACTACTCTGTAAGTCAATGAATATGTCATGTAATGTTGTGAATAAAAAAGAATAATGTTCCACAAACCTTCCTCTGTCGAATGGCATTGAGTAGAGGTCTCTAGCCCCTCTGGTTGCATAATGGTGAGCGCGGGAAGACGAGTGCTTTTCGGCGGCAAATTCTTCCCGCGTTCGGACGCGTCGCCCCGGCCATGGCTACGACGCACCTAGCCGCTCGCCGCGCCAAAGTATTTATCTCCCTTAGACGATTTTAGTGTTTGATATTGAGAATGTGATGTTTATTTGATATTTCTAGTTATTTTGAGGCCAATTATATAAAATATTTGGGTATATTAGGTCTTATGCTTTAGAGAGTGTCACTGTCACTGATAATGCTAATTTTCACTCGATACCGTACATTTTATTAGTAATTGAGGTAGGTTATTGTTGTATTAGGCACTGATTATTCGTTATCACAGGTGTTTATTATACTTTGGCCATCAAATATTAGGTCTTGTGTCACTTTCACTTTGACAAATATGCTTTAGAGAGTGTCACTGTCACTGATAATGCTCATTTTCACTCGATACCGTACATTTTATTAGTAATTGAGGTAGGTTATTGTTGTATTAGGCACTGATTATTCGTTATCACAGGTGTTTATTATACTTTGGCCATCAAATATTAGGTCTTGTGTCACTTTCACTTTGACAAATATGCTTTAGAGAGTGTCACTGTCACTGATAATGCTCATTTTCACTCGATACCGTACATTTTATTAGTAATTGAGGTTATTGTTGTATTAGGCACTGATTATTCGTTATCACAGGTGTTTATTATACTTTGGCCATCAAATATTAGGTCTTGTGTCACTTTCACTTAGTTATATGATTTGTAAACGTTTTATATACAATTTATTGTGTCTTTTTTCACTGATTTATATATTTCTATAGGTTCTAATCATATGAATGTCACTTGGTATATACATATGTGTCACTTTCACATATTATTATGGTGTAATTGTATTTGTATCAATGTTCTCATAATACATGACTTTTGTATTACAATACATTGGTTTTCTTCCACATTTTGCCTATATATAATTATAGTGTACATATTGTCATTTTATTTGGCAATTTCAGTATGATTATTAGAACTCCAGCTTGGAGTGGTAATCAAAGAAGCAATCTACAGCACAGAGTGCCACCTTGCACTCCACACACTCCAGGGTTGACATTTTACCTGACCTCGGCTTCACCCTGCTGTTGTAGCAGACATGGCACCGCTTCTGCTGTGTTCTTCCGGATTCATTCTGAGGCAGGGAACCAAGCCTGTGCCTAATCAAGTATTGAGCAGACTGCAAGCGGTCAATAACGGCGGGCCCAGGATGTGCCACTGCCCTCTGTGGCATAGCATACTTCTCCAGGAGCTCCGTCAACACCTGCTTTTGGAACCTCCGCAGGCTATTGAACTTCATGGGTGTGTTCACATTCCGAAGCTTGTATATGTTGTAGGCATTCAGAACTGACATGTCCACCATATGCAGAAAGAACTTTTTGTACCATCTGCACGAGGTACGCAGGCAGTCAATGAAGCCTATCTGCATGTCGGACTTGTCCACCAGCCTCATGTTGATGTTGTAGTCCAGGACAGCATCGGGCTTGGTCACCCTGGCCTGGGTGCAGCGATCCACCTTGCCAGTCTCCACCATTTCCCCCTTGTGGATGGTGGTCAGGAGGTTGACCTTCCGCTGGTCGTGCCAGTGGATAGCCAGAATGGGCCCCGACTTCTTCTTGAACACATCACCTTTTTTGGTCTTTGGAGGGAAAGGTGGCATGCCCTTCCTTTTCCCTCGTACTGTGCCTACAGTCCCCGTCTTGCGCTCATGCAGGTACTGTGAGAGTGGGGGACGTGTAATAATTGTCCGTGTAGAGGACGTGATTCTTATGAAAGTAGCGGTCCATCATGGCTTGCACCACTGCTCCGCCAAAGCCAATGAGGGGGTCCACAAGCAAGTCCCCTTCCTTCCCGCTGTAGACCAGGAAGTCCAGGACATAGCCAGTTTGGCAGTCGCACAGCACAAAGAATTTTATGCCAAAGCGATGTCTTTTTGAGGGGATGTACTGCCGGAAGCTGAGTTTTCCCCGGAACAGCACAAGAGACTCGTCAATGACGACCTTGCGGAAGGGCTTGAAGTAGGAGGTGAAGCGTTCTCGCATCATCTCATACAACGTCCTAATCTTCCACAGCTTGTCTGGGAGGTGGACGTCAAGGTTGGTGACAAGATGGAGCGCTGCGAGGATATCAAGGTACCGGTCGCGAGACATATATTTCCCGAAGGCAGGGGTGGATATCAGATCATTGGTGATCCAATAGTCAGGCAACCTATGCTTCTTGACATGAGGCATTAGCATGGTGAGTGCCAGGAACACCATGAACTCTTTATGAGTCACTGGGGTCCACTGCCTCATGTGGCCCTTGGTCACCTTTCCCAAAAAGTGGACCTGGAATTGGTGCTGCTTATTTGTCTCTTTGACAACATAGCCTACCACCTCCTCATCAAAGAAGGCCTCAAACAGTTCGTGTGGTGGAGCATTGGGGCCTGCAGGAAAATTGGGGGTAACGCCTGAACCCTCCAGTACCTCATCAAAAGCTGGCACATCAGGGTTGTATGCATCCTCATCAACTACGTCTTGCCACTGAAAAACGTAGAATGGGTCTTGTCTACGCTGACGAGGAGCTCCAGCTGGTGGCCCAGCACGCCCACGGCCAACTCGGGAGGCGCGCGCCCTAGGGCGGCGAGGGCGGCGGCCAGGGCGGTGGGCAGCACGACGGGCAGCACGACGCCGGGCCAAGCGGATGGGTCGAGGGTCGTCGATGTCCATATAGTCATCGTCAGAGTGGTCATCTTGCCCTGACGGTGGACCTATGTAATCATGGCCAGAGTCTTGAGAGAGGTGCCCTTCATCATCAGTGGCCCCCACATAATCTGGCGGGGAACCAGTGATGCGTGGGCGGCGTGCGGGTGGGCGAGGTGGGGAAGGAGTGGCAGGTGAGGCTGTGTCCCCCCGAGGTCCCGGGCTCCTTGGCCTGCGACGAGTGACAGAAAGCAATGTTTCACTGTCACTAGGCCCAGGTATTGGTGATGCGAGCTCAAAGACTTCTTCAGGAAGACATGTTGAAGGCGGGAGAGGTGGGGAGGACCGTGGGGAAAGTTGCGGGGACGTATGGCTGGGGCCGGCCGGGGTGGACGCCGCGGGAGCCTCGAACAAAACTCTCTTACTTTTCTTAATTTTCTTGGTATATTTCCTACCTTTCCCCTTTTCGGCAGCAGTATGTTTCCTGTCGGGGGACCTAGGAGGCAAATAGGCCGAAAGTGTGGGGTCCTCAACCCTTGGCAATGGTGGGGGTGGTGGGGAAGAATGCGGGGCATCCGGGTCATCTTGGGTGGCGTGGGTAGATAAGGGAGACAATGGCGGAAGAGAAGGGTCACCACGCTGACCCTCACTCACAGCCTCATCCTCACCAAGTAGTTTTGCTTGTTCCCTAGCTGCCGCGGCCGCCTTCTCAAGTATTTTCTGCTTATACAAATGTAGCTTGAAAGGCGATTTACCTGGGGAAGGGCTTGGCGTCGTGTCACTTAAGCGAAATTTGGTGAGTGACCTTGAACTCTCCCACTCGCTCACTCTCTCAAGTTCACTGTCTTTAGGTAAACCAGCTTCCTCAACAACTGGTACATCACCTTCATCACTGTCATGTTCTCTCGCAAATCCCAGGAATTGCTCTTCTTTATCACTCTCATGGCCATAATCACTCGACTTATAATTACTGGAGTCGTCACCGACTTCATCATCAACATTATGCTTGGCATCAGCTCGCTCATAAAGTCTCAATGTCGTCTCAATACCTCCGGGAGATAACACATTTAGGCGATGGCGTCGGGGTAAGGCGCGACGAACAAGCAAGGGCGTCGTAGGAAGCACGGTATCGGACACAGCGGAATCACTATTTGGCGTACTGTCCATGATGGCGTCGGGGTAGATACTGTTGCTGTGGCGGAGTTTACGCCTGGTGGCGCCACCTACCGTCCCACGATACCGAAAATGTACGCGCGGCATTCGAAAGCACGCATGCAAGCAATGGGCGTTCAAGAGCCCTTCCGGGTTGCGCGGGCCGAGGTTGTTATGGGCGTTCAAGAGCCCATCCGGGTTGGAGGGGTTAATTCGTGGTGTCATTTTAAAATGACAACCGGGCCAGGAGGGTTAAATTCTTATTTCTAGTGGTATTCATTTTCAATGACGAGCCCTTGGTAAGATTTAATGGGTATTAACCAAGGATTGTTTATTATGCTATATACGCAACGGTTGTGATAAGAACTCCGGGGAATCCCGAACGGGTCCCGGAATCTCAGCCTATATATAGTATAGGCTCTTCGTCATTGACTACGGAACCACTCCTAAATAGAAGGTTTTCCTTCCTTCCCTACGGGTTGTCAAACCCGTAATACTGCTGTTTGCGGATGATACAGTTCTGATGAGTGATAATGAATGGGAGTTGCAGGGTCTGGTAAATGAGTTTGGAACAGTGTGCGAAAAACGGAATTTGAAGGTAAATGCGGGGAAGAGCAAGGTTATGGTCTTCGAAAGGGGTGAAGTCACAGAGTGTGAGGTGAAGCTGAACGGTCAGGCTATGGAGATCGTCAACTCTTTTAAGTATCGGGGCAGTGTGTTGAGTAAAGATGGGACTATGGATGAAGAAGTGCAGGAGAGGGTACAACAGGGGAAGAGGGTTGTAGGAACGCTGAAAGCAGTAACAAGAAATAGGGTGGTCAGTATGGAAGTGAAGAAGTCCTTGCATGACAGTGTGGTAATCCCGACACTGACTTACGGAAGCGAAGCATGGACGTTGGTTGAGAGACTCAGACCAAGAGTGAGAGCAGTGGAAATGAATTACTTAAGAAGTGCGTGCGGAGTTACATGGAGGGATAGACAGACTAATGAGGAAGTAAGAAGGAGGTGTGGTGTGGAGGTAGATGTGCTGGAAAGTGTGAAAAGGAACAACTTGAGATGGTTCGGCCATATGGAACGTATGAAAGCGAGAGAATGACTAAGAGGGTGTACGAGAGCGAGGTGGAGGGACAGAGAGGGAGAGGTAGACTGAAAGAGAGGTAGAAGGATGGAGTGAGGAAGTATATGAACGAAGGCAGTGCTGGTTGGGGGGAGGGGCGTCGACTGACTGGGGACAGGTGCATGGGGGCGGTTTATTCGTGGCCACCCCTTCGGGGATCACGGCGTCAGGCAATAGATAGATAGATAGATACTCATACTCATATGAGGTGCTTGTGGTAAGAATGATACATCAGCAGACCTGCAGAGATTAATCCTTTCAGTATGTGAAGACTTCCACTCCACTTAAAGGGAAAGGTGTGTGCTTCATGTATTAAAAGCACGATGACATATACTTCAGAAATGTGGCCAATTAAAGTGGATGATATCAACAGAATGAAATGTAACAAAGTGAGAACAGCGAGATGGGAAAGTGGGGCCAAACTGCAGAATGGGATACCTAAGGAGGAGTTGAGGAGGCGGTTAGGTAGGAAGAGTATCTGTAAAGGGATGCGCATAGACAGGGTTGGATTGTGTGGGCATGTGGAAAGGATGGATGATCGAAATTGAGTGAAATGATGCAAGTTTGTGAATGTGGAAGGTGCTACACCGAGGGGTAGACCTAGAAAGATGTAGGATTATGTCGCACAATCCGATCTCAAATTTATATCATGACAAGTGAGGTAGCCCTGAGTAGGGCTTCCTGGAATGCCACCTGTAGGACAAGAGATTAAAACCACACCTCATGGGGAGCACTTGGTCTATAAAATAATGAGTGTTAGTATGTATATACTGTATGTAGATGGACACCATTTCCACCATTTTCTTCTAGCTATTACATAATATTATTCGGTTTAGAAAGTGCCAGCCAGAATAAAGAAATAAAAAAATAGAAACATCGGGTATGTGCCAGAGTATATACTGTACAGTATACTGTATATACTGTACATACATACATACATACATACATACATATTGAAGGGGTAGGATGCTGAGAACTTCAAACTTATCAAAGTATTATCCATCTGATGATAACTTTTTAATGTTACTACAGTAGTACCAGTTTAATAGGCCTTCAGTGAGTCAAAGGGATCATATGCCTGTCTCATTTATCAATTTGTGTTCAGTTTAGAAGGAGAATTTCATAGTCAAGTTGATAATTGGTTAGATAAACACACTATCATTATTCTACACTTTATTTCTTCCATATTTGGCCATTCCCACATGATAAAAGGGTTGAGAAGTTCATCTACACTCATCCGCACATTCCACTATAACCACAACACTAAAGCTTAACCTTTTCAGTACCGGTCAAGTCCTTTGTATTTCATTCTGGCTAATATTTCATCAGCTTAAGCAGGATCTTTAGAAATTAAAAGGGTGCAAAATATCTCAATTAACCCTTTAACTACTTCAGATCCTTCCTGAGCTGCTTAACCCTCACAGACCGGTTTCGCCTTCTATAGGATATCCCCGAAACCCGGGGGATCTGGCCGAAAAACGTCGTAATAGGCTAGCCCTATGTTTCTTATTTTAACTGCTAGATAATTCATTCACATCTCTCAACGTAGCCCTGTTTTGTATCTGTAGACTGGCATTGAGTAGAGCTCTCTAAGTCAACTGGTTCAGTTGTGATGACGATTTCCGTGGAGAAAGTTTCGAGGCAATGTTAGCGATATCGGACATTTGCAGACACTAATCTCGTCAATGCATACAACAACATCATTGATCCGACGTCTCCTTCTTGGTTTCGGAGGTGCGGTGTCGCAAAGACAAGCTTTGTTTACATGCGTCGGACGCACGGCTTTCAAAACACGCTTAATAGGCTTTCAAGCTTACGGTGCTCAAGAGCCCATCCGTGTTTCGGGCCCTAGTTTGTTATGGGCTCCTTAGAGCCCTTCCGGGTACCATGGGTTAAAGGTGTCTAAATATAGCTAGAATAATATATAAAAGATGTCGGTCATACTGAAAGGGTTAATGTTTCCGTACCAGAAGCTTCGTATTGTCACATTCATTATTTGGAGCAAATTAGCCATTTTGTACGGGGTGGTCGAATTAGTATAGCCTACATAATAAATTAAAATATTGAAAACATTAAAGTTGGTTTAGTAAATTCCGTATCAAAATGTTATACGATGAAGATACATTTTTGACACTGTTTATCAATTTAGTTGCTAATTATGATTTTTTTGGATATTTTGTTTATCGATTTCACATACTAATTGGGCCGCCACATGCAAATTGTCTATAGTTTGTTCATTCTAGGTTGTGCAGAAATCGTAACCCCTAATCTCTCATAACTCAAAAAGGACTAGAGTAATCGAGCTAATATTTCTACCAAATACGAAGACTTGGCTATGGAATATGTGTATAAATTGACAGCTCATTTGCTCTAGCCCTTTTTGAGTTACAGAGCTTAGAGGTTACTATTTCTGCCCAACCTAGAATGAACAGACTATATAGCCTACCCTAATTGATCTAAATATTTTTGTTTACGTCTGTTTCAAGGGGATTTGTTTGACTTAATCTAACATACTGCACACCCTCGGTCAAAAGCGGTGACTCACTTTCATTACTTCAAACTTATTTCCCTCTATTAGTTCAGTGCAAAAGTACTCATTAAGGGGAGATGGGTCGTTTTTCTGGTCCCCTTTCTCCCTCGTGTTAAACCCCATTTGTTTTGAGATTATAAGACGTTGGGTCCATTAGTTTGGCGATTTTAACACCTTTCGCCCCAATTCGTTGTCAATATTTAGACCTTTCGTGCCATTTAGGTGTCAATTTTTTCCTACGGAAATATAAAACATACATAAAGATTCGCTGATAATGCGTTACTATAAATTCCACCCAATTTAGACACCAAATTTAAAAAAATTTGTATCGCCTGTTACCTTGTATTTCAAGCAGATTGTTTTCTCTAGGTGATTTGTTAACTTGCTTGATGATATAATATGAGGTACTGTACAGCCAAAATCAATGGTTGGCTGAAAACCTTGACGATAATTTCTTGTATTAAGGGGACAGTGGTTATTTTTGGGGGTCTATTTATTTATATATTATTTTTTTTTTTTTGTATCCTCGCTAGACCTTCATCAAGCTTTAAAAAAAACTCCCTAGACAATTGTAAATTTTTTTATAAAAAAATATTCCGGCCAAAGGCCGGTTTCTCTAAAATTTAAGGCTTACTATCGCTCGCCAGGAAAAAATCAACACCTAAATGGCACAAAAGGTCTTGTTCTTGATATGGAAATGGGACGAAAGGTTTTAAAATTGACAACTAATTGGGCGAACGTCTTAAAATCTGAAAACTAATGGGGCTAAACATGAGGAAAAAAGGGGGACCAGAAAAATGACGCATCTCCCCTTAAAATAACAAATTACTGTACAGTACGGTATATAGAATTAAAATAAGGGATAACTATTAAATGTACAGTACAGTATGTGCTGTATTTGGGTCCTCATAGATTAGCAGGAAATACAAATTGTAGTACAGTGTTGTACTTTTGACTAAAACCATTTATTTTATATATAACCCTCTCACGTCCTTGACGCAATTTTGAGCCTATTAGGGATACTTTAAAGCCTTTGTTACTGTCAGGGGTATTTATAAACCTTTAGTTTATTTACTTCAACCTCTGCAGTTGTCTTTGAGTTAGCTGTGGGCAGAAAACTAATTTTGGAGAGGTAATTATAAGAGTGAGAGTAATCTATTTATTATTGCTAATCTGGCAACCTCTGTGTCGTAAGGATGTGAGAGGGTTAATTAGCCTTTTATTGGCAATGTAATTTTTCTCAGCACGATATGTAACACACCTTTTGTAACATATTTTTAACCCTTTCTGTACCGGCAACGTCTCGTTTAACTTTATTCTGGCTACTATTATACAATTTTATCCAGTTTAAAAAGGGCCTCCAGCAACTAAAAGGATTTGAACTATCTCAATTAACCCCTTTTATTACCACAGATACTTCTTACACTGCACAAAATCGTCTCAATATAGCTAGAATAAAATTCAAAAGACGTCATCGGTACAGAAGGGTTTAATGATTTACCAATGTTCCTATAACTCAATTCGAGAGAAAGAACAAAGGTATAAAATCCTAACTTACACGCGAGTTTGACCTAAAGTAAAAGCTTTGTACAATATTTAAATAGTTATGTTTGCTGATTATATGACCTACAGAAGTAGTAATACAGGCCTGTATTCCTAAACAAACCCTAGCGTTGTCGGTGGTAGTTATTATAGTTTGGCCACGTTCCGAGCCACTGAATATGATATGCTATAGTCTGTTCATTCTAGGTTGGGCAGAAATCGTAACCTCTCTCCTCTCATAACTCAAAAAGGACTAGAGTAATTGAGCTAATATTTTTACCAAATAGGAAGACTTGGCTAGGGAATAGGTGTGGAAATTGACAGCTCATATTCTCTAGCCCTTTTTTGAGTTACATAGGTTAGAGGTTACGATTTCTGGCCAACCTAGAATGAACGGACTATAGTTATTGTAATTGCAATGAGGAGGACTGGAACATTATTACAGTACAGTACTCACTTTGCAATTACAGTAACTATAGCCTGTTCCAAATAGGTAGGCAGGAAACTTTGAACCTTAACCTTTGTAATTAAAAAAGGGCTAGAGCAAATGGGCTGTAAATTTCCACACCTATTCCCCGGCTGACCCTTCCCAAATGGTAGAAATACTAGCTCGATTATTCTAGTCGTTTGTGAGGTATCGAGGTTAGTGGTCAAGAGTTTTGGCCTACTTACTTGGAACAGCCTATAGTGTATCGTATTGATTGACTAGGAATACAACAAAGCTATAGTCTGTTTCTTTTCAACTGACGGTAAATTGCAAAGTTCCCATCGAGATTTCTCAGTTATTTTGAAGATTTTGTAGTGAAATATGGTGCTAATTATATAAAATTGGTCGTACTATGATGCAGAGACATAGTAGTTTCATATTTTTTCATTAAGTATTGTTAAACTAGCTGCTAAGGGATTCAATTTAGTAGTTTCATATCTTTCCATTAAGTATCTTTAACCTAGCTGCTAAGGGATTCAATTTACCGTCAGCTGAAAAGAAACAGAGTACAGTACTGTATATATACAGTAGTACTAGATACCACTGACAACGATTGGATATGTCTAGTAGTATGAGCCACAGCACTTCTTGGCTCATATAAATATATGTACTGTATCAGTTGTATTAAAACCACCAAATATAAATGCTTCATACACAATTATAAAAGTACTTCTTAATTCATAAATGGCCTGCAGGAATGTAATAGGTGTGGCCAGCTCATCTAACACTACACATATAATAACAACAGACATCGGAGGAGAGGATATAAAGGGGAAGCATCATCTATAAATACTCCCTTACGAGAGACAACTGTTTGATGGTTTTCACAATAGTTATGCTCGTTCGCAGTTGCTTGTACGATTGACCAAGTTCGTTGTGGTTGTCAGTGTGTTAGTTCCGTGTAGGTTTGTGTTTTTCAGTTTTTCATACTGCATCATGTAATGTTTGAATTGGTATACTGTATTAACATACCTTGCCCCAGTGGCATTTTAGAATTATTTTGGCTTAAGTAATTTATGCATTTATTGTAGTAACCTATTATATTTTTTCCATTTAATAATGATTATTGTGTTCTACAACCCTATGGTATATCATCAATATGACCTGCACATTGAAGTCTTCACATTTACTTATGATAATAATGAAAGAGAGAGAACAAAAATAAACCATGGATTCACTGATCTCCCGACTTTAGTATTGCTAAACACACAGAGAACTGTACCCAACCGTTACACTGACTGGACACAATCAGAATTTTTCTGGAGAGATCCTTCTGTGCCCCATCCATTGTCTCTATTTTCTTTTAATTTTCCCGACCTGCGGCAAAAAGAAAAAAAGGGGAAGCATTTTATTCTATCAGTGGAACTGTCCCAACACTTTGGAAGAGGATTAACTTGTGAAACATTTAGCTTTTCACTTCTCTCTGTATTGATAGTTTTTGTTCATTATGTCTTGCTTAAGCACTGTACATTTTTCATGCACCACACAATGTCTCAGATTTTTCTATGTACACATCATTGTAGAATCTCATGGAGAGTTGCTTCCAGTTGAGTACTTGAGATATTTGAGGTCTGCCACACCTGTAGAGGGCCTGGACTGACTCCTCCCCAAGCGTGTGACCCCAGATGTTGATGTCACTGATCTCACCAACAAACTGTGAGGTGGAATCAAAGTCTGTGAGATCAGGAAGGAGCGTCTGGCCGATGACAGTGAGTCCTCCACCAGACAGTGCCCCATGGCCCAGCATCACCCCACTCAGTGTCCCCACTAGCTGGCCATTCACGAAAACTGAAGTCTGGTGGTCCTCTGCACTCCAAGTAAAGGCCAGATGGTACCACTGATCTTCATTGAAGCTGTACGGCACTTTCTTGAAGTTGAAATCTTGACCCTCCAGTGACTCTGATTTCACTGGACCATGTGGAGCGGCATTCAAAGTTTTGGAACCGTCGACAGTGAACACCCTCTCCTTTATCTGTTCCTGTGATGAGTACTGGTCCTGCATCCATTCCTGAGCCTCTTCAGGGGTGCTGACATAGTGCACTGGGTGTGGAAGAAGGCCTTGTTTGATTAGTTCATCTGGATCGGCACTAAACACTATGTCATCCCCTTCGTCTTGGCGAGAAGTTGGGTCTTGCCTGGGGCGGGAGGCTGGGAGAGGAAGTGAGATGGGGCGGGGAAGGTCTAGTCCAGTTAGATAGTGAGGTGGTAGCTGTTCGTGGTAGAGCTGTGCTGGTGCTTGGTAATGTCCCGCTGGGTGAGCTTCATCTTGGAGACTCAGTACCCCGGGAGAGCTATACAGCTCATCCACGGAAAACACAGCATCACTCTCAAGATCAGCAGGGATGGGGAGGTATTCACTGGTTTCTCTATCATTTACTTGAATAACAGCAAAGGAGGAGCTCTGGTCCTGTTGTTGTGAGTTAGTTTGAACTTGAGGGAAAAGACTGACTTGGGGTTGGTTTGAAAGGGTACTTAAGTTTGGAGTTGCCTGCACTTCGACATTGCCAGAGTCATGGACAGTTGGTTGGTTGATTGTCTGTGCAAGTTTGAGGTGTAGGGGTTTTGGTAGTAAAATACCTCCTTCAAGCCCAAACGTTGGACTATCGGCTTCATCAGATACAGGTGGAGTGTGTACTTTGCTAGATGAGATGGGAATATCAATCTGTACACTTGAAGTTGCTAAAACAGGGGCAGCATTTGGCTCATTTAAAATGGTTGGAGCTTTTGAAGATGGGAAGACAAAGTCTGGAATGGTGTATCGAGTTTGAGAGTAGGTTGGAGTTTGTTTGGTTTTTGTTCCTTCAGTCACAGCTATTATTTTGGAACTACTATCAGCCTGAGCATCTTGGTCTCTTAATTTCAATGTGGGCAAAGGTTGAAATTTTATTTCCTCTTCCTCTTCCTTTGATACAGGGATGTCACTACGAGAAGGTGTTGGTGGCAGGGGCTCTTCAGTTGGTGGCAAGACGGCCTCGTCCTCTTTTATTATTCCGGGTGATAGTGTCTCCCTTAGATCTGGCTCGGGTCTCTCTGTGTATTTAGTGGTCAATCCTTCATCTAAGATGATAGTGCTAATGCTGCTGGTTCCAAGTTGATTCTCATTGGTTTCATCCTCTTTCGCTGCATGAACGACCGCAGCAGGTGTTGACGATGAAGTGAATGTCTCCTGTTCCTGGTAGTGTTGGTACATTGCATTGAAAGCCTCTACGTTGGTGATTGGTATAGAGTAAACAACTGCTGTGTCCCCGTCCTTCACCAGCGGAACGCGATTCATGGCCCTGTGGAACTCGTCAACATGGTAAGGCATAATTTCCACTGATCTGTGTTTGTTTACAGCATTCAGGATTCCACCTCGCTGTTGTGTTTTGGCTGGATGTTTTTCTTGATAGCCATGATTTTTGTTTTGCTTAGGGACTGATCCACCACTTGTCCATATTGAGACCTTTGACTTTTGACCAGTAATATGAGGTTTGACTGTGGATGTACCTTGTTGAGCTGTATGAATGGTAGGGAGGCTAGTTGGTTTTGTGTTGGCCTGCGTTGTTGTGGTGCGTCTAGGTACAGGTCTTGTGGTTGTTGCTGTGGTGGAGGTTGGGGTGGTTTTTACTGGCCTTACTGGAGGCTGGGATGTTGTAGTAGTAGTAGTGGTGGTTGGTCTAGGAGTTGTGGTTCTTGGAGTAGTAATTCGTCTGGTTGCATGAGTTGTTGGAATGGGTGTTGATTTGGATGTTGGTCTGGATGTTGTCTGGTTGCTGTGATGCTGGGCCATGCTGGGGTTCTTAATGAGCTTCCACAATGGCATCCTAGTAACCTGACGTGAGGGGGGGTTTCCATGACGAGGGGGATCACTACGACTGATTGGGGTCTTTGGTGGTTGTGTGGTGGGCGGGGCAGTGAAGCGACGAGTAATGTAGCTCAATCCTTTGTAGGGGACTAATGTAGCTTGTGGCCTCTTGAAGGGAGTGGCAGTAGTCTTGAACGGAAGTGATGTGATTTTGATTGGGATTGACGTTGTTGGGACACTGCTGTAAGGAATGGAAGTGGTCTTGAATGGAGTTGATGGAGGGGGAGTATACTTGGTTGTTGCAACAGGCACATGGATTCGCCTAGGTGCTGTTGATGTTGGCTTGCCTCGAGTTGTTGCATGGGTTGTCAGGAATTCTGTTCTTGGACGTTGTGTTGTGGTTGTTGGACGAGGTGTGGTAGTGGTGGTAGGTGGCCGGGCAACTGGCCTTGGGGGTCTGACTACAGTGAAAACTGGTCGTGCTTGCTGAGGTGTCCAACTGTTATCACCCAAATTCACTGCTGTTACATGTGAAGACCATGAGCCTGAATTTATTGATTCCAAAGGTCTTAGGTTACCCACACCTACTTGGAAGCTTGCTGTTGCTGGTACCACTTGCTCCTTAGGCTGTGTTTGCTTTGGAGTGCCCATAGGGGACCACTGAAGAGGTGATTGGGGTATGGTTTGTTTTGGTGCTGGTGAAGGAACATTCCAGTTGAAGATAACAAAATCGTCATCCCCTGAAGGTTGAGTGATGATTCTTGGCTCAGGATTTGCCTGCTGAGGTTCATATGGTTTTGGTGACTGCCGATTGGCTAAGTGACGTTCGTATGGATCGCTCTCTAGCATTGTCAGTTCATAAGGCACATTGGTCCAGTCATTATAAGATTCAGAACGGGAATATCCCTCTCGTACTGGCAGGATATGTAGACTGTCAGGACCACCAGAAGAAGGTGAAGCCTCTAAATCTTCCACACCCATTTGATCCACATCAACAAATCCATAAGGTGTCCAAGTATCATAGGAACGTCCCCTCCTGGAATCAGCCAGAATGTTTATAATGTCTCCCAATCCTCCGCTGTAGTCAACTGCATCTCGTTTTTTCCTGACTTCCACCGGCTTCCACTGAGTACGAGGGTGGCGGTCAACTTGGTCGAAAGGATAAGGAGGAGCGGCAACCGGACCACCCCACAGAACCCCCAAGCCATCATGCCGCAGGAAGAAAGCTGTTTGTGTCTTGGCGTCCGGAGAAACCACTGTGAGAATTGGAGCCACACCATGGGGAAAATTAGTAACATTGACCCAGGCGGAGAGTGTGAGGGTTGACAAGGATGGCGGGGGTGTCATGAGCCGGGCATATCCTCCTCCCTCGCCCAGAACCAGGTGATAGTTGGTGGAGGGGCTGGATGGTTGGGTCTCCGCTGTGGATGTTCCGGCTAGCACTGTCACGACCACCCATGCTACTGCCACCATTCTGCAAGTAAAAAAGGAATATCGGTTAGAGCCTGAGACTATATAAAGGAGTACAGGAAAACAAGCAACAAGGGATTAGTGATCCTTATAAGCCTGCTTATAGCTAATATTCCTACCTGGTAACCTATTTGAAAGATAGAAAGGATGTCGCAGCATAAGGACTCCGCCACCCATCATTACACTAGACTCTAGAGGGTGCTTCAAAAACATTGAATGTTTATGGTATAGTCTTTGTTTTGTAATTAACATTTTCAGAATGGACATGATGGAAGAGTGTGTTAATTATTTTGATAATATTCGTATCTTGCAATCCCTGACTCTATCAACACCCCTCTCTCTCCCCAATCACCTCCACAATTCATACACACTCACTTAGGTTCTAGTGCTTAGATTTGAGAGCACTAAATATTTATTTTTATAAATTAAGTCATAAGATTAACAGGAGAATGTTCTTCTGTTATCTATGATTAAATTTATTTTAAAATAGTGTAATAAAAAAACTTACAAGGTAACTAAAAATTGCCAGTATTGCTTAACTGTGAAGTTAATGATGCCCTTAGTACCCCTGTGCAGCTTGCAAAATTAGAATTTATATAACTAAACATATTTAGAAAGAATTATACTGTATTTTGTGTAAGTACTATATAAACTTGATGCGTCACCTTATTTTCTTAACCCGGGAACTGCGGGGAGTTCCCCCGGCGGACTGCGGGGAGACTCTTATGAGTGAGTGAAAAAAAAAATCAACTTTTGACATCGAATTATTTTTTATTTTGTTATTTTTATTTTTTTTATTTTTATTTTTTTTTTGGCCCCTGGGCCATGCAAAATCTCAGTCCTCTACCTCCCCTCCTTCCCCACTTTCCTCCTCTCCTTCAGTTATCACCTATTTTCCCTGTTATTCCCTTATTCTGATATATTTTCGTGCTAACATTAGCGAGTTGCAAGCAGGGTGTTGTCATCACTGATGGCAAGCGAGTGCAAGAGAGAGAGAGAGAGTATCGATCGACTGTGTCTCAGTGGCCTTGGGGGAAATTGGCGGGAAAGCAGGTTGCCTCACCCATACATTATACAACTCGCGGGCTATATCTCCGATTTTGACCATCCAAACGCTTTTTTCACTCGTTTTATTGTTGTTTCAGGTTAATACCTTTATAATCAACCCATAATAGGCGCATATGGATAAGTATTAATGCTATTAATGGCACAATGAATATTTTAGTGACGGAAACACCTCAAATACGTCAGCACAGGGGGACGTTTCCAATTACCCCCATGCGCACTTCAGAGGTTAAAAAGTAATATATCTTCTATAACTACCTCGATGTTAATTATGTCATATAAACAGTATCTCATTATACTGCACTAATATTGTAGGCATTTGATACCTCATGTCACCATTATTACGACAAGTTATAACTCATAACATTTCTCAAGATTAGTTGTAATTTGTAATGCTAATATAATATGTTTTTAATACCTCATGGTACCGTTACTGATTATAAGTAGCTTTAAGTTTCTCAAGAATAATGAGAGTTCAAGCCTCGTCAATCTTAATAATAATGAATATAAATTAATATATATATTGAGTGTGGTGGTGGGGATCAGGAGGTCAGAAGTGTGGGAAGCCATGAAAAGAGTGAAGTTGGGGAAAGCACCAGGAACAGATGGAGTGTGTGGGGAAATGTTGAGGTATGGTGGTGAGATAGTGATAGAATGGGTATGGAAAATGTGCAAACTAGCATGGGAGAAGGGGAGTGCACCCGATGACTGGAAGACTGGCATAATAGTCCCCCTATATAAGGGCAAAGGGGAAAGAGGAGTGTGTGGTAACCACCGAGGAATATGTCTTCTAAGCGTAGTAGGGAAGGTATACAGTAGGGTAGTGATTGAGAGAGTGAGAGTGAGAACGGAGAAATGGATAGGCGACGAGCAGGGAGGTCTTAGGAAGGGAAGAGGATGTGTAGATCAGATTTTTACCCTGAATTGTGTTGTGGAGAAGTAACTGGAGAAGAAACAAAAGGTGTATGTTGCCTTTATGGACTTGGAGAAGGCCTATGGCAGAGTGGATAGAGAAGGTTTGTGGAAAGTACTTAGAATATACGGAGTAGAGGGCAAGTTGCTGAAAGCAGTGACGAGCATGTATGAGGGTGCAAAGGCGGCAGTACGTGTGGAGAGTGAGCAGAGCGAGTTCTTTGACCTGAATGTTGGTTTGAAACAGGGGTGTGTGATGTCCCCGTGGTTGTTTACTGTATATATGGATGGAGTTATGAAAGAAATACTATCAAGAGCAGTGGATGTTGGTGTATCGCTGAAAAGGGAGGGAATTGAGTGGAAGCTACCTATACTGCTGTTTGCGGATGATACAGTTCTGATGAGTGATAATGAATGGGAGTTGCAGGGTCTGGTAAATGAGTTTGGAACAGTGTGCGAAAAACGGAATTTGAAGGTAAATACGGGGAAGAGCAAGGTTATGGTCTTCGAAAGGGGTGAAGTCACAGAGTGTGAGGTGAAGCTGAACGGTCAGGCTATGGAGATCGTCAACTCTTTTAAGTATCTGGGCAGTGTGTTGAGTAAAGATGGGACTATGGATGAAGAGGTGCGGGAGAGGGTACAACAGGGGAAGAGGGTTGTAGGAACGCTAAAAGCAGTAGTAACAAGAAATAGGGTGGTCAGTATGGAAGTGAAGAAGTCCTTGCATGACAGTGTGGTAATCCCGACACTGACTTACGGAAGCGAAGCATGGACGTTGGTTGAGAGACTCAGACCAAGAGTGAGAGCAGTGGAAATGAATTACTTAAGGAGTGCGTGCGGAGTTACATGGAGGGATAGACAGACTAATGAGGAAGTAAGAAGGAGGTGTGGTGTGGAGGTAGATGTGCTGGAAAGTGTGAAAAGGAACAACTTGAGATGGTTCGGCCATATGGAACGTATGGAAAGCGAGAGAATGACTAAGAGGGTGTACGAGAGCGAGGTGGAGGGACAGAGGGGGAGAGGTAGACCGAATATGAGGTGGAAGGATGGAGTGAGGAAGTACATGAACGAAGGCGGTGCTGGTTGGGGGGAGGGGCGTCGACTGACTGGGGACAGAGGTGCATGGGGGCGGTTCGTTCGTGGCCACCCCTTCGGGGATCACGGCGTCAGGCAATAGATAGATAGATAGTGTGGTGGTGTGACTTTCACCTCTTGACTCCCCACATAACATCACTGTCACTCAGTAACAATGACACATCCATTACATTACCCACCAATTATATCTACAAAAAATACCCAAACTATCACTTAAACTCCTTCGACACGAGACATCTTTTCCTAGCCAAATAAAATGGCTTATTGTGTAGCCAGAATAATACATGTACAAATATGTAGTTCTGAATGCATTATTGGAAGACGTTTTAAAAATAGGTATTTTGTAATCTGAATAAAATCTTAATATGTAGTAAAATAAAACAAGATATCATCGTACTGAAGAGGTTAACTCCTTCCTTGAATTTACCTTGAACAGGCATTTACATGATCATTTTATATTTTTAATGCCACACAATTTTGCTTAGTTATGAATGGACCATTTGTGAGTGGTGTCCTCATAAACTGAAAAGAATAAATTATTTGGTGTAGGTGGAAAATATATATACAGGTATATGCCACATTAAAGCGTCAAGGACTTATTTAATTTTACATTAAACCAATAAATGTTGAATAGTAGACACACATGGTTATGAAGGAAATTATCAATATCCAAATTCCTTAAGGGGACATGGGCCGGTTTTCTAGACCACTTTTTCCCTCATGTTTATCCCCATTAGTTTTCAGATGTTAAGATGTTTGCCCCATTAGTTAGTCGATTTTAAGACCTTTCGCCATATTTCTTCGTCAATATTTAGACCTTTCGTGCTATTTAGGTGTCGATTTTTTCCCTGGCGAACGATAGGGGGCTCTAATGGACGTTTTTTTAAAGTTTGATGGAGGTCTATGGAGGAAACTAGAAAAATAATGAATACATGCACAAATCGGGCAAAAAGTGAACCATCCCCTCTTAAGATAAATTAGTCAGTACAAGAAATTTGCCATTCAAATTGAATTGTAAAACGTGGAAGTCAAGCACTGGTATTTGATTCACATATTCTGCTGCTCTAGTGTATGGCCTAGGTAGGTGTCACATATTCCACCCTTGATATATATCTCCGCCAACGAAGGTGGACGGAGGTTATATTATCGCCTCTGTTTGTATGTCTTTAAACAAGCTATACATTTTCACGAAATTGGGTGGGCAGATTAGATATGTGCCGAGGAAGAAGTGATTCAAATTAGGAGGTGGTTCGGACATTTTCACGAAATTTGGTAAGCTCCAACCAAAGTAGGTGAAGGTATGTGCTCTACATATAATACATTATTTTGCCCGATATTTAAGGAAGTAACAATAGTTCAATTACAAACTCCATCTTGGATATTTAGTTTATCAATGTGTAAAACTATGTGATGGTAAGAAGTGTGCTCCGCGTGATCCCCAGTAGTGTCTTTGACCTTCGACCTGCCTGGGAGAGCACTTGCGGGTAAACAATAGCCCATCCATCACATCACCCACCCACTTGTTCTCTACCTACTGTCTTCCAAAGGCTCAGGTACGCTAGTTTTGATATTAGAAGATGTTTGACCCATTAGTTTGGCGATTTTAACACCTTTCGCCCCATTTCGTTGTCAGTTTTAAGACCTTTCGTGCCATTTAGGGGTCGATTTTTTTATCGCTCGCCTGCAATTTTAAGAGGAAAATTTCTATCGAAAAATTTACAAATTTATCTTGAAGGGGGGTCTAGGGGATGTATTTCTAAGCTTGATGGAGGTCTAGGGAGGAAACTAAAAAAAAATATATGAATAAATTAATTAATAGACCAAACAAACGGTCTACCTCCCCTTAAGAAGTGTGCTCCGTGTGATCCCCGGTAGTGTCTTTGACCTTCGACCTGGCTGGGGGAGCACTCTTTGAGGGTAAACAATAGCCCATCCATCACACCACCCACTTATTCTCTACCTACTGTCTTCCAAAGGCTCAAGTACGCCATATTCTCTATCTCCCCCCCCCCCCCCCCTCTCTCTCTCTCTCTCCCTCTCTCTCTCTCTCTCTCTCTCTCTCTCTCTCTCTCTCTCTCTCTCTCTCTCTCTCTCTCTCTCTCTCTCTCTCTCTCTCTCTCTCTCTCTCTCTCTCTCTCTCTCACTCTCCTCTCTCCCCTATCTCTCTTCCTCGTTCTCTCTCTCTCTCTCTCTCTCACTCTCCTCTCTCCCCTATCTCTCTCTCTCTCTCAGATTATAAAAAAAAAAAAAATCACTTATTGAACCAAGAATACGAGGCCAACTGATGTGGTGGGATTAAGAATATAATAATCTGTTAAAAAATAAATGCTAAGGAGACCGCAACATGAGGAAACAAATTGAAATTAATAGGCAGGACAACAAACGTTAATACAATTATAATTATCTTGATCCACACCATAATTAAGAAGAGCGCTCAATAGTTCTGCAATGTATGCAAACCTTAGTAAGTAGCAGCTAAATTCCGCTAAATTGTTCCCAGTTGTCAAATTTGGTCAAGTTAATAAATTTGGCCGAGTGGTCATAGTTGAACTGGGGTGAAGTTGTCAAACTGAGCTGAGTGATTGATTGGATCAAGCAATTTCATTTGGCAGTGGTTGAATTGTGATAAGTGGTTGAATTGGGTAATGCGTATAAATTGGGTCGAGTTGTTATATATGTATTGGGACGAGTGGTCGAATTTACCACTTGCGAGTTTCAGTCAATAAGGAAGTTGGAGTTAAACATATCGGTATTTCGCAGAATTTGTTGGCTAAAATATTGTTGTAGTGCATATTTGCCATACATTAATAATATTGTTGTAGTGCATATTTGCCATACATTAATAATATTGTTGTAGTGCATATTTACCATACATTAATAATATTGTTGTAGTGTATATTTACCATACATTAATAATATTGTTGTAGTGCATATTTGCCATACATTAATAATATTGTTGTAGTGCATATTTGCCATACATTAATAATATTGTTGTAGTGCATATTTGCCATACATTAATAATATTGTTGTAGTGCATATTTGCCATACATTAATAATATTGTTGTAGTGTATATTTGCCATACATTAATAATATTGTTGTAGTGCATATTTGCCATACATTAATAATATTGTTGTAGTGCATATTTACCATACATTAATAATATTGTTGTAGTGCATATTTACCATACATTAATAATATTGTTGTAGTGCATATTTGCCATACATTAATAATATTGTTGTAGTGCATATTTACCATACATTAATAATATTGTTGTAGTGCATATTTACCATACATTAATAATATTGTTGTAGTGCATATTTACCATACATTAATAATATTGTTGTAGTGCATATTTGCCATACATTAATAATATCATAGTCAGCAAACTTTTGATCCATCACAAACTCCTGTAACTTTTACATTTCTGCTAAATATCGATGTTTAAGGTTTTAACTTTCTTATAGCCGAAAGTTACCAGTGATAATTATAATTGGGTCAAGAGATCGAATTAGGTTGAGCTGTCAAATTGGTTCGAGCGGTCAAATTGGGTCGAGCGGTCAAATTGGGTCGAACGGTCAAATTGGGTCGAATGATCAAATTAGGTTGAGCTGTCAAGTAGGTTGGGTCGAGCAGTCAAATTGGGTCGAGTGGTCTAGTTGGGCGGTTGAGCTTCTAATTCTAGCCATTAGGTTTGGATGGGTCGTTTTTCTAGATCCTATTCTCCCTAATGTTTAGCCCCATTAGTTTTCTGATTATAAGATGTTTGCCCCATTAGTTTGTCGATTTTAAGACCTTCCGCCCCATTTCCTTGTCAATATTAAGTAAGACCTTTCGTGCTATTTAGGTGTCGATTTTTTTCCTGGCGAACGAAGTGAGCCTGTAATTTTGGAAGAACCGGCCCCAAAAAAATGTACAAAATAATATAGAATGTTTTTTATAGTTTGATGGAGGTCTAGGGAGGAAACTAGAAACAGAAAATAAAGTAAAAAATCGACCAAAAAGTGAACCAAAAGTGAATCCAAAAGTGAATCCGGATCACATAATCTCCGCTTCGCTTGTTTGTCTGAGACGATCCGTGTAACTCCTTGTAACTAATGTTTTGTGTATTGTGAGGACGCATGCCACGGCCGTTCTCAGGTGCAGTATTGTGTATTCTCGGCTTCCCAGGCTTAGTGGTAATGGCTGGAAAAGTGGGGGAAAAATAACTCGTTTGGTGGGAGGAATTGGCTGGTTGTGTTTGATTATGGAGAGAGAGAGAGAATGAATGAAAATGAATGTCAGTTTAACTCGTTAACCGAGAGAAGGCATTCCTATGCTTAATATACTAATGTGAGAGTAGTTACTATATAAATGAAGCGTGGCCTTGAATATTTACCACAAATAGATATCCATGTGAGATATGGTAAACAACAAGCAAGGAGGAAGCAAGGATGCGAAAATGAGTTGATGTGGTAGGATGTAGGGTGTGTGAGTTGGTGAAAGTCAGGTTTAGGCTCGTCACCCCTTGAGGCTTGGCGGGAAATGTCTCCCGCCAAGTCATCATCACAAGAGTCACATACCAAAGTCATTTCTGAACTTTGTTCCGTGTGATGTCAGAGAGACGATAGGCGAGCTCACTGATGCTGATAGTGTGTTATTCATGTGATAAATGACTTTTGGGGCTAGTGGCTGTTTTTTTGATCTATGAATTTATGTATTCATATATTTTTTAGTTTCCTCGCTAGACCTCCATCAAGCTTAGACATATGTCCCGGCCGAAGGCCGATTCCTCTTAAAATTACAGGCTCGCTATCGCTCGCCAGGAGAAAATTGACACCTAAATGGCACGAAAGGTTTAACATTGACAACGAAATGGGGCGAAAGGTGTTAAAATTGCCAAACTAATGGGGCGAACGTCTAAAATATCAAAACTAATGGGGCTAAACACGAGGGAGAAAGGGGTCCAGAAAAAAACAACCATACCCCCTTTAATGAGCCACACATGTTCGAGATAATCCAAAAGCTTATAATATTTGGTCAGCGAAGTTATCCAACATCAACAGGATTTTAGTTTGCATTGATGGACCCTGGGAAGAGTTTGGAAGGTTAATATTTTTTATTATATTCTAGCTACTATTCGACGATTTTGTGCAGTTAAAGAAGGATCTGTGGTAGTGAAAAGGGTTGAGGGATTTATTTCGAAGCCTGTTAATTACTGGAGACCCTTTTTAAACTGAATAAAATCGTCGAATAGTAGCCAAAATAAAATACAAAGAACGTTACCGGTACAGAAGGGGTTAACGTGGACCATGTCTAGCCATCAATAAAACGAATCAGAGTGGAAATATCGGACCTATGACTTATGTGAACATGCCTATTGGAAGCTTGAACAGGTGACCGAGACCTACAAGACCTCATTCTCGTAGGTCTCGCTGTAACCCAACCTTCTGGCACTCACTGTATTGATGCACTGGTTCTGGGGATCAAACTCGCTACCTCTTCTGTTGGATTTTATTTGGATCACAGGCAGGAAGGAACTTTGCCATTAGACTTTAAACCCTGGATAATACAGTACCGTCAAATGTGGTGATTGTGGACACCTAGGGCAATTTGAGGACAGTTCATTAAAACCTCAATTATACTTATTCAGGATTTCTGCCTTTAGCAAAATGTTAACAACCCACTAAGCCATAATTTTGCTAAAAAACAGAAATCCTGAATAATTATCACTGAGGTTTTAATTAATGACGTTGGTGACCACAATTTCCCCATTTGACGGTACTGCAATGAAATACATTTACCGACTTATTCTTTTATTCACACTAATACTCGCGTGCACTCATTGCTTCAGAAACTTCGAGCTTAGAACCTCAGCTTTTAACATTGTTAACCAAGCTCGACGTTGATTTTGGAGTTTCATTCATGGTTGAATAGGATTTGTTTTAACACGATGGTATACTTTTGCTATGAAAAAAAAAAGTAAAAAAGGAAAAAAAAAAAAAAAAAATCACCCATAAAAAAAAGCATTCACCATACAACCACCCACAGTCCATATGTCATCAGTTAAGGGGAGAATATTATCTATTTACTTATTTGTTTATATTATTATTTTAGTTTCCTCCCTAGACTTCCATCAAGCTTAAAAAGATATCCCCAAGACCACCGTTGTAGATCAATATGCCCCGGCCCCTCCTTAATTAATTATAGGTTCGCTGTCGCTTCACAGGAAACAAATGACTGCTAGATGGCACGAAAGGAGTTAAAATTGCTAAACTGTTGCGGCGAATGCTGCGAAAATGTCAAAACTAATGGGGCTAAACATACAGTAAGGGAAAAGGGGGTTCAGAAACTAATGGGGCTAAACATACAGTAAGGGAAAAGGGGGTTCAGAAACTAATGGGGCTAAACATACAGTAAGGGAAAAGGGGGTTCAGAAACTAATGGGGCTAAACATACAGTAAGGGAAAAGGGGGTTCAGAAACTAATGGGGCTAAACATACAGTAAGGGAAAAGGGGGTTCAGAAACTAATGGGGCTAAACATACAGTAAGGGAAAAGGGGGTTCAGAAACTAATGGGGCTAAACATACAGTAAGGGAAAAGGGGGTTCAGAAACTAATGGGGCTAAACATACAGTAAGGGAAAAGGGGGTTCAGAAACTAATGGGGCTAAACATACAGTAAGGGAAAAGGGGGTTCAGAAAACTAATGGGGCTAAACATACAGTAAGGGAAAAGGGGGTTCAGAAACTAATGGGGCTAAACATACAGTAAGGGAAAAGGGGGTTCAGAAACCCCTCCCTTCATTTGCAGCGTGTTGCCAAGACCAGACCAATCATACACTTTCAAATATAATCGGTATGAAAAGGAAAGATAATTTTGTGTCCATTATATACGTGGTGATAAACCCCTCTAATAATTATAGGGATAGAAAGGTGTATTTCTATCAGTATACCCATTGGTTCTATGTACCTTTTGTGCCCATTATATACGTGGTGATAAACCCCTCTAATAATTATAAGGATAGAAAGGTGTATTTCTATCAGTATACCCATTGGTTCTATATAATAATTATACGGATAGAAAGGTGTATTTCTATCAGTATACCCATTGGTTCTATATAATAATTATAAGGATAGAAAGGTGTATTTCTATCAGTATACCCATTGGTTCTATATAATAATTATAAGGATAGAAAGGTGTATTTCTATCAGTATACCCATTGGTTCTATATACCTTTTGTGTCCATTATATACCTGGTGATAAACCCCTCTAATAATTATAGGGATAGAAAGGTGTATTTCTATCAGTATACCCATTGGTTCTATATACCTTTTGTGTCCATTATATACGTGGTGATAAACCCCTCTAATAATTATAGGGATAGAAAGGTGTATTTCTATCAGTATACCCATTGGTTCTATATACCTTTTGTGTCCATTATATACGTGGTGATAAACCCCTCTAATAATTATAGGGATAGAAAGGTGTATTTCTATCAGTATACCCTTTGGTTCTATATACCTTTTTATACCCCTGATTGTTTTTATA
Source organism: Paralithodes platypus (assembly GCA_032716605.1). NCBI lineage: Eukaryota > Metazoa > Arthropoda > Malacostraca > Decapoda > Lithodidae > Paralithodes > Paralithodes platypus. Next base: position 22,677,550 of record CM064504.1, on the reverse strand, counting down.
GTGTATAAGCATCGGAAGTTCGGCCCTCTCTATTTTTTATCCCAATTACTCCATACATTGTCTACACTAAAGATACTACTACTGCTATTAATGTATGTATGTATGTATGTATGTATATACTCAGGCACATACCCCATAGCTGGGGGTGGCCGACTCGAGACAGAACCCGAACGGAAGCAACATTTTATGTTTCAATTCTTAAGGTCCAGGACCACATTGCGTATGCGCTCTCCCGAATGCCCCTCTAGTTCATTTATGTTTTATTCAGCTATTTTTCAATGTATTATCATGATTCTTGAACTAAAGTGATTTACTACATATTTATTAATCTGGTGAGAATATGACTTGACCCCATCTTATTTTCTCCACTATTTCAACGTTTTTTTTTATAGCCAAATACTTTGTTAAATATGAACACTTGGTCTTACTTATTACGCTGAGACGGCATTTTCTTAGTTATCCATCAATTATCGAGAAATCAACTGCTAATAGAGTAAACTTTTTGCTAGGTAAAAAACAAAAGACTATCGTAAGGGGACTAACACTTATCAAATGCATGCGAATCACAGTGGGAAGAGTGAAGTTTATACTTGCCAAATATTCAAGGTTAGCAAGGCTTGATAAACTATATGTGCGTTCAAGTATGCTGAGAGAGAGAGAGAGAGAGAGAGAGAGAGAGAGAGAGAGAGAGAGAGAGAGAGAGAGAGAGAGAGAGAGAGAGAGATATATATATATATATATATATATATATATCAGACGTGAGTGGGTGAGGTCGAGACATTATGATAACCTGTGTGAATAACCCCCCCACCCACCACGTATTATTAAATATTACCTCCAATAGTATCCCCCTCCCCCCCCCCTCTCAGGTATTTTACGAAAGCAGGTGCGTAATAGATTTGGCCTTACAGTAAGCCATTGTCTTCTACCTCTTCTAATATCCAGATGCCTACACGTCTTCAAGGCTCACACTTATACTTCTCTGAGGCCACTGTAGTAAATAGAGACCAGGTGAATTATTAAGCATTGACCAAGGCCAACATCATGTGTGCTTTGCTAGTTACGATCTTTCTTTAAACCTATTTGATCCGAGGGAGTTCTTTTTGGGCCTACCCTCTTTCGCTCCATTAGTTTGGAGATTTCCCATTAGCTTTGCGATAATAAGACGTTTCGTCCCATTCAGGTGTCGATTTTTTTCTGGGCAAGCGATAGCGAGTCTGTAACTGAATATTTTTCTGTCGAAAGATGTACAAGTTTATCTTAAATGGGGTCTGGGTGATATATTGTTTAGAAGGAAGTCTGGGAAGGCGTTTTTGTTAGCCTAGGGGACAAACTAAAGTACATTGCTCGAAAATGGCATAAAAAAGCGAACTCCACAGTAATAATGTACACAATTTAGTAGCGCACAATACAATACGTCGGACCTGATAGTGTTAACAGTCTGTGTCGAAGATGAAGGCCTATTATTGGTTGAGGTTGTTTGGGGATCGTTAACCCTTTCAGTACCGGTCACGTCCTTTTTATCACATTCTGGACACTATTAGACAATTTTATTCAGCTTAGGAAGGATCTGTGATAGCCCAAAGGATTGAATGAGATAGTCTGTGACCTTTTAATCTTTAGAGGTCCTTCCTAAACTGAATATAATCATCTAAAAGTAGCCAGAATATAATGAAAAGGACGTCCCCGGTACTAAAAGGGTTGAAGGGGACGGATGGGGAAGACGAGTGTGATTCGTCGCCATTTTTTTTTTTTTTTTTTTAATACTAAGCTGATGTTAACCCCTTATAATTAATGACTCCCGTAGATCATTCCTAGGCTGAATAAAAACATCTAAGGATAGCCAGAATAAAAAGAAAAAGGAAGGTGAAATCGCAGTGAAAATTTTAAGGTGAAAATTATCGGATAAACAGACTCTAATCAAGCATGTGTGTGTTTGTGTGTTTGTGTGTGTGTGTGTGTTTTTTTTCTTTTTTCCGTCGCCTTTAGGAATCTCAGGCGTCCAGGGCTATTATTTTGAGCCAGTGTAGCTTATCTTGACATGTATTCATTTGACGAGGGGCTCGCAGTTTTCTTCCTGGTTTTCCCCTTGTTTATTATAGGAGGTTTGGCGGGTTTATAGTGTCTATCTGATTATTATGTGCTTGTGTATTCCTTGCATACTTTTTTATCTTTATCATCTTGTCTATTTATCAATCTCTCTATTTAATCATCGATATCTATTACATCTAATTATACTGTACATATCCTCTATTTTGTCATATATTTTTGAAAAACTTCACTCGTGTCAAAGGTTAAGCTAAAGTAGCCTGCATATATTGGCGAGATGCTCACAGCTTTGTTTTTTGGTATTCCCATTTTTATATTCATTTTTATAGATTTGCTTAACGTAAATTATATTCTGTTTAAGTGTATAACTGATAGTGTTTCTTTTTGCTCGATATATATATATATTTTTTACGCTCATGACAAACCTCTCACGTATCTGAGGCTAATGGAGCTTATCTAAACGTGAGCTTATTTGAAGTGATGCTTAAAGATTTTTCTTTCTGGTATTTCCATTGTCTATAAAATCTTGGGAAATATGGTTTGTGGTGTTTAGTGTGTAACTGTCAATTTATGTGAGTGATAACTATGCCAACTGCCTCCACTCCTCTTTCTCTCTAGATATCATTATTACCCTCTCCCTCATATATATATATATATATATAAGTATATATATATATAATTATATATACTCAGGCCTAATCCCTACTTTTCCTTTTTTTTGGGGGGGGGGGGGGGGGGGGTGCGGCCGACTCAAGACAGTCATATATACAGTATATATATATATATATATATATATATATATATATATATATATATATATATATATATATATATATATGTATATATATACAGTATATATTGATATATACTGTATATTATGAGTATGGCTTGTCATCTATCTGTCTACCTCTATGTCTCTTCACCTATTTATCTCTTATCTGTATGTACTGTATGTCTAACAAACACTGTATTTATCAGTTTTCTCTAGCCTCTCAATGTTTGTTTACTTAGCCACCACTCTATCGTCAATAGTCTCCCAGTTAATCTCTTACATAAGTTGTGCCAATGAACCACAAAATGACGAAAAAAAAGGATTTCTCAGATTTCACCAACTCTCCCCACTCCACCACCAAGATAAATACATGTTGTTAAACCTAATCCTGCCTATCTTATCATAGCAAACATGGATGAACCAAATTCCCCACTTAACCTCAAATAGAACACTTTGACATACCTTTTCTACTATAACTTGCAGATGTAATTCAAAATAGCATTATGTTACTTTTATTATAGCATGTGATAACTATAATTATATACAAAAAAATTATTGTGTTGTATTTTTTACTTGTTTCTTACGGTGTCGTTTAACTGTTTGATGACGAGGATGGATATTTTGGCATTTTTCGAGCATTTTGTTATGTTACTAGTTTGACCTAGACTCCTTTCAAGGTAAAGAACAACAACCCGCCCCCTAAGACCCTTTACTAGCTAGAGACACGCACCCCAGACCCCTTGCAAGCTTTAAAGAAAGACAAACGACCTTTAGACCCTCATTTTTGTTTCATTGTACATTTTTCGGTAACAAATTATTACGGCCGAATGCCAATTTCTTGTTAATTGTCGGCTCGCTATCGGTCGCCAGAAAGATGTCGAAACCTGAATGGGGTGAAACGTTTTATAATTGCCAAGGTAGTTGGTTGAAACGTCTTAAAGTCGCTTAACTTATGGGTCGAAAGAAAGGAGATCCTAAAAAATCACCCTTGTATTACAGTAAATATATTGTGAGGCGTTTCTTAGTTTCTTTATTGTTGACTTTGATATGTGTTTGTTTTCTCCGGTGTTGTTTACCTGTTTACTGTGGACCGAAGTAACTTTGTTGTCAACTTTCCTTGTTGTTTACTTGTTTCTTCCGGTGTTGTTTACCTGTTTACTGTGTACCGAAGTAAATGTTTTGTTAACTTTATTTGTTGTTTACTTGTTTCTTCCGGTGTTGTTTACCTGTTTACTGTGTACCGAATTAGGTGTTCCTAACTGTCTTTGTTGTTTAGTTTGTTGATTACTTGTTTTTTCCGGCGTTGTTTACCTGTTTACTGTGGACCAAAGGAAAGGTGTTGTTAACTTTCTTTGTTGTTTACTTTGTTGTTTACTTGTTTCCTCCGGTGTTGTTTACCTGTTTACTGTGTACTGTAGGTCGGGTGGGCGGGCTGGGTCAAAAGGAAATCCGCCGGAAAAGAAAATGGTGACGTGGGAAGAGACAGATTTAATATAATGATGATAATGATGTTTTTTTTTGTTTTTTCCCTATGTGTATGGAGGAGACAAAAAGGCAGGTTGTCTGTAATGAGTGTCTCCCCCAAAGTTAAACGAGTGACAGAGCCAATTCAAGGGATGTTGGAGTCAAAATGCCTGGACTCACGAAGTTTAAAGCAGTTTAAGTCATAGGATTAAGGAAAGATTGATTGAGGGATGATGCTAAAATGATAACTATAATGATGCTAACATGATTACTATAATGATACTAAAACGATAATGGTGCTTAAATGATGATAATGATGTTAAAAGTATGATGGTAATGATGCTAAAATTATGATGCTAAAACGATAATGATTGTAGTTGTTCACGTTTGGTACACACACATGTTTATGCACATAGGACGTTGATGCACATGCAAATACACATAGAACCAACACACACACACACACACACACACACACACACATACACACACACACACACACACACACACACACACATACACACACACACATACACGACGTTAACCCTTCCCATAGATTTCTCTTCCCACCCATCATCATAATTTACTTAACCTCTCTCTCTCTCTCTCTCTCTCTCTCTCTCTCTCTCTCTCTCTCTCTCTCTCTCTCTCTCTCTCTCTCTCTCTCTCTCTCTCTCTCTCTCTCTCTCTCTCTCTCTCTCTCTCTCTCTCTCTCTCTCTCTCTCCATTCAGTTTTATCATAATTTTAGTGGAGTCAGACACACAAGCGCTTTTTCCGGCAATTATCGACGAGCAACCCCTATTCCTTCAATGCTTTGAGACTTGCATGTAGCGGTATCAGCAATTATTCAGATCATACAGCAGATATTTGTAATTTTCCTAATTTCAATACATATAATCGAGCCAGAATCCCCCTCCATGATATGTAATATTACTTGTACAGTGTTTACAATTAAGGGGAGGTTTTTACTTTATATATATATATTTAGGTTTGTAATGCTTTTTTTTTTTTTTTTTTTTGCGCTCCTTAAACCTACATCAAACTTTAAACAAAATATCTGTTGTACATTTGGTTCCTCCTAAATTGCTTGAGCCACACCAAACAAGTGACTGGGATTCCCATAGTTAACCCCATCAGTACTGGTACACTATAATTATTTATTCTGGCGAACATTAGACGATTTTATCCAACTTTGGAATTATCTCTACAATCTAAAAGGAGTACACAATATGAATTATCCCTTTTGAGCAATTACCTCGACAATCTAAAATGAGTAGAAATATGAGTTATCCCTTTTGAGCAATTACCTCTACAATCTAAAATTAGTAGACATATTAGTTATCCCTTTTGACTCGCACAGAACCTTCCTAAACTGCATAACATAATCAAAATATATCGAAAATAAAATGAAAAAGACGTGACCGGTACTGAAAGGGTTGACCGTCGTGTTTATTATCGTTAGGTGTTAAGGGGGGTTACCTTCTTTTCTTCTCTTTCTCTCCTTTTTTTCTCTTTCTCTGGCTTGTATCCATTCGGCCCCATTCAGCCAACTGTTTTAAGACTTTTATCCCCATCCAGGTGTCGATTTCATCCTGGCGAGGCGAGCGATAGCGAGCCAGCATTGTATGGAGAATCTGGCTTCGCCGGAGACATTTTTCTATCGAAAAATGTACAAATTTAGCTTGCTGTCAAAAACCAAAATATATAGATACTTGCTCGCTACCGCTCGCAAAGAAAATATTGAAACCTGGATGGGGGTACACATCTTAAAACAGTACCGGTAGGCTGAATGGGGCCGAATGGATACAAGCCAAAGAGAGATGGAGAGAAAGCTAAACAAAAAGCGAGGTGGGCTCCCTTAAAGTATTCCCGACGGCGACTGTGCAGGGCTAGATTCTGTTTCTTTGTAACTGACGGTAAATTGCAAAGTGCCCATCAGGATTTTTCAGTTATTTGGAAGATTGTGTAGTGAAATAAGGTGCTAATTATGTAAACTTGGTCTTCATATGATGCAGCTATGGAGTAGTTTCATATTTGTCCATTAAGTATCGATACATTAGCTGCTAAGGGATTCAATTTATATGATGCAGCTATGGAGTAGTTTCATATTTGTCCATTAAGTATCGATACATTAGCTGCTAAGGGATTCAATTTATATGATGCAGCTATGGAGTAGTTTCATATTTGTCCATTAAGAATCGATACATTAGCTGCTAAGGGATTCAATTTATATGATGCAGCTATGTAGTAGTTTCATATTTTTACATTAAGAATCGATACATTAGCTGCTAAGGGATTCAATTTATCGTCAACTGAAAATAAACAGTATATGTATAGGTATGTATATAGGTATGTACAGTATATAGGTAGGTATATGTGTGTATGACTGAAGAGTATATGTATAGGTATGTATATATGTATGTATATAGGTAGGTGTATGTGTGTATGACTGAAGGGTGTGTGTCTAGACGGAAGCCAGTGCGTGCCTAATACTTTGTGAAAGCTTGAGGGGATGTTTGCCGTAGGATCCAGGCCAATACAGGGGAAAAAGTAGACCTGAATTGTAATGTGTGCCTGTGTGTGTGTGTGCGCGCGCGCGCGCGCTTCCGTCCCTCCTAACTCTTAACACACACACAGACTCTCTACTCTCTCTCTCTCTTATTCTTGAATTGGGGTTTTGCTACCATTACTGGAATTAAATAGTTACCACTTGGATTGTAAGGTATGTGTGTAAATAGGTGTAAGTATGTCTGCCTGGGTATCTCTCGCACAAATACAGAGCACGAGAGAGAGAAGAGGGAGATGGAGGAGAGAGAGAGAGATGAGAGAGGAGAGAGAGAGAGAGAGGAGAGAGAGAGAGAGAAGGAGAGAGAGTGGAGAGATAGAGAGGGGAGACGAGAGAGAGAGAGGAGACGAGAGAGAGGGAGAGAGAGGAGGATGAGAGAGAGAGAGAGGACCGAGAGAGAGAGAGAGAGAGAGAGAGCGAGAGAGAGAGAGGAGAGAGGAGGAGAGAGAGAGAGAGAGAGAGAGAGAGAGAGAGAGAGAGAGAGAGAGAGAGAGAGAGAGAGAGAGAGAGAGAGAGAGAGAGAGAGAGAGAGAGAGAGAGAGAGAGAGAGCAAACACATCTTACAATAGTGTGTGTTGAAGTTCCTGGTGTTGCGTTAATGGTGTTGACAGATGGAGCAGTGGTGGTGAGTGTTGTGGTCAGTGTGATATTTGTACAACACTATAAAACTACTAACCCATCATCATATTCACTATTGGAGCGTGGCAGGAAGTTACTACTGTTATATACAATATATATGTATATACAGTATACTGTATTTATATATATATATATATATATATATATATATATATATATATATATATATATATATATATATATATATATATATATATATATATCCTCTTTTAAACAGACGAGGTTAAAAGCAATAGCAGTTTCAGCATTCAGGATTTTATTGTTACAGCTTTCAATAGTTCTAACAATTTTCCTCTGGGGTTCAGAGATGAGGTACAAAAGGTTAGCAAAATTCATGGTGGATCCAATGTTTCACAAGTAAACATCTTGCATCTTCAGGGAATGGAGAGGTAATGATTAGAATAGGGACAAAGCATCATATTTATACAAAATTCGAGGATCAAGTAGAGGGAGGTGGGCGGAGCTACTGGGTGTGTGGTGGCTGTTCATTGGTGGAAGGCAGTCTATTCGCGAGACGGGCACTAAATCTTATCGGTGGTTGGTTGTTGGCTGTGGGTGGCTGTGATTGGTTGGTGTTGTCAGTTGTGTGCTGAGCGTGGAAGCGTAAGGGAGGGGGGCACGGGGCGAGAGGAAGGCAGGGGGCAGCATGCCTGTAGCGCTTGCCTGAAGGAAGAATTTGAAGGTCTTGTGTTTGGTTGTTGATGCTGGTTGAGTGTTTGGATGTATAGAGCTTCTAAAATAGCTAGTCTTCTGGGGTCTGATTCTTTGTCGAGTATGGTGGTTTGTTTGTCTAGGTCGGTGCGAGTTAGGGCAAGATGGTGGGGGGCTTGATAGTGATCTTTTATAGCGCCAGATTGAAGGTGGAGGGTTAGTCGACGGGAAAGGCGAGTCTGTGTCATTCCAACATAGGATTGGGGTCCACAGTCCCCAGAGGTGCAAATATGCTGGTATATCACATGATCGTCTTTCGGTTGGTTGGTGGAAATGGGGCGGTTACGGAGGACAAGGTTGGAGGTCTTAGGAGATTTGTAGTAAATAATTAGTTTTATTTTATTGTCAGGGTTGGTGGGGAGGACGTTTTTGTGAATTATTTCTTTCATAATGGATTCGTCTGTTGTGTGGTCGGAAGACATGTAGTTTCTGTAGAAAAAAGTAATGTCATTGGCCGGGTTGGTGCTAGGGGGGTCTTGTTTGTACCATTTTTCTAGGTGGTGGTTGATGGCATTGGTGACGTCAGTGTTGGAATACCCATTGTTGACTAGGACCTGGGTGAGCCTTTCCAGTTCATTGTGTGTGTCATTCCAGGTGGTGCAATGGGTGAGGGCTCTCCTGACATAGGCGGCGATGGTGGACTGTAGGTATCGTTTAGGGCATTCACTTTCCCCATTAAGACATTGGCCATTGTTAGTAGGTTTGGTGTACACTGTAGTTTTGAAGCCGTGGTCGTGGAGGGAGACAAGGAGGTCGAGGAAGGGTAGATGTCCATCGGTGGTTTCTTCGTATGTGAAGTTGAGTCCGGAGGCGGCCATGAAGCGCTGCTGGAGGTCCCTGAGTTCGCCCAGGTCCTTCACCCGCACGAAGATATCATCGATGTACCTGCAGTAGACAGTGGGCCGGTGGGCAGCCAGGAGTTCCTCTTCGATAGTTCCCATGAAGAAATTGGCGAACAGGACCCCCAGGGGGCTTCCCATCGCTACACCGTCGATTTGCTGGTACATATTCCCGTGGGGGCAGAGGAAAGGGGACTCCTTGGTACATAGTTCCAAGAGCGTCTTCAGGGCCTTCTCCAGGATGTCCAGGGGAGGCGTATTAGGGCAGTGGTAAACTCGACGTAGGATAAAATCTATGGTCTTGTCCACGGGCACGTTGGTAAACAAACTCTCTACGTCGAGGGAGGCGATGATGTGGTCGTTAGCTGGGGGGGCATCTCGTAGAATTTCTAGGAAGTCATAAGCAGAGTTGAGGTTGTATTGCCGTGGAACAAAAGGGGTGAGGAGTTTGTTCAGGGCCTTGGCGGTCTGGTAGGTAGCAGTAGGGATCTGTGATATGATGGGGCGGAGGGGGTTCCCGGGTTTGTGGGTTTTTATAGTACCGTAAGCATAACCTGGGGTGAATTCGCCGATGAGTTTCTTCAGGTGTACGCCATCGGCTTTGACGTTGATAGCAGTGATGGTGGTGTTGGCTTTCCTTTTTATTTCGTCAGTAGGGTTGCGAGTGATCCTTTTGAATTTGTTCTTATCGCTAAGAATGTCGTCCATTTTCCGTAGGTATTCTTCTTTTCCGTGTATCACAAGGCAGGAGGCCTTATCAGCTCGTCGGATGATGATGTTGGGGTTCTCTTTTAGTTGTTTAGCGGCTTTGAAGTGGTGTTTGTTAAGGAGCTTGCTTTGGTGGGATCCCCTGATAACCACCGATAAGATTTAGTGCCGTCTCGCGAATAGACTGCCTTCCACCAATGAACAGCCACCACACACCCAGTAGCTCCGCCCACCTCCCTCTACTTGATCCTCGAATTTTGTATAAATATGATGCTTTGTCCCTATTCTAATCTTTACCTCTCCATTCCCTGAAGATGCAAGATGTTTACTTGTGAAACGTTGGATCCACCATGAATTTTGCTAACCTTTTGTACCTCATCTCTGAACCCCAGAGGAAAATTGTTAGAACTATTGAAAGCTGTAACAATAAAATCCTGAATGCTGAAACTGCTATTGCTTTTAACCTTGTCTGTTTAAAAGAGAATCTATTACCTGTCTATACTAACATATATATATATATATATATATATATATATATATATATATATATATATATATATATATATATATTTATATTTGTATATTTGTATTGTAGGAGTTACTAGAGGTAGAGTTAAGCCTCTTGAATATGGGACTTGTTTTTTAATTGGAACAACATAATTATATTATCCAAAATATATACAAAGTCATCTTTACTGAGAGGGTTAACACTATTTGGTCCGAGGGTGGTCTTTTTGGACTATCCTGTTTCGCTTCATTAGTTTGGAGATTTTATGACATTTCACCCCATTAATTTGGCGAGAAGTTTCGTCTTATTCAGTTGTCGATTTTTAGGGAGGCGAGCTATAGGGAGCCTGTAACTTAAAAGTAATTGGCCTTTGGCCGAAAAATATGCAAATTTAGCTTGAAGGAGGTGGGTGGGTATTTTTTTAGTCTGAAGGAAGCCTGGGAAAGCGTTATTGTTAGCCTAGGGGTCAAACTAAATTATATTGCTCGATAATGTCAAAAGCAAGCAAAATCCTTAATATTAATACCAAAAAAATCCATAATAACCCACAAGACGCCGGATCTGATAGTGTTAAACTTCTAGGGTCACCAATGCCAACCGATTATGTTCATTTACATTCATACTCTTATATGATCAGGATGTGCCGGTACTGCCAAGTCAATTTGCACGGTGTATAGCAGGGGTGATGCACATGTGGAGTTCATGTATTGGTAAGGATTGTACATGGCTGGCTTACGAATTCATTTTATGCTACCGATATGGACCGTTCGTTCATATGGCAACATCTATAATAGTCACTCTAGCCTAAATTAAGTTAACTGTTTTTGTTTTCTTAAAGTTTGCGCACTAAGCCTCTTGTCAAGTTTAATAAACACCCCCAACCCTAGGCCTCTGTCAAGCTTAATAAACACCCCCAAGGCCCCCTTAAATATAAATTTAAACATTATTAGCTAGAAAAAATTTCCGGCCTAGGGCCGGTTCCACCTAAATTACAGGCTTGCAATACCTCGCCAGGAATAAATCGACATCTGTATGGCACGAATAGTCTTAATACTGACAAATAAATGGGGCGAAAGGTCTTACAGTCGCCAAACTGATAGGGCAAACGACTTGAAATTTGAAAACTAATTGGGCCAAACATGAGGGAGAAGGGGGTCCAGGAAAAACAATAACCTCCCCTTAATCTATAGTCTATTTATTATAAATAGGTCAAACATAATGACCAGTAACCCATATATATATATACTAGCTAATAGTTCTACCATTTGGGAAGAGCCAGCCAGGAAATTGGTGTGGGAATTTACTGCCCATTTGCTCTAGCCCTTTGTGAGTTACAGAGGATGCCCATTTGCTCTAGCCCTTTGTGAGTTACAGAGGATACCCATTTGCTCTAGTCCTATTTTGAGTTAGAGAGGATAGAGGTCAACATAGCTGAGCTACTTATAATGAATAGGCTATAGTCGATTTGTTCTTTCCTCGCACTTAAGGGGAGGTCTCCACTTGAGGGATTTTTTTCTTGACCCCTTTCTCCCTCATGGTTAGCCCCATTGTTTTTGAGATTTTAAGACGTTTGCCCCCATAAGTTTGGTGATTTTAAGAATTTTCGCCCCATTCTGTCAATTTTAAGACCTTTCGTGCAATTTAGGTGTCGATTTTATCCTGGCGAGCGATAGCGAGCCTGTAATTTAAGAGTAACCGGGCTTTGGCCGGGACATTTTTCTACCGAAAAATTTACAAATTTATCTTGAAAGGGGGTCAAGGGGGTGACATTTTAAGATTGCTGGAGGAGTAGGAAACAAACTAGAAACCTCCCCTTAAACATTCCATAGCGCGGTTGGGAATATGAACTTGATTAGATTAATATCCAGTATTCGAAAATGGATAATAAGTCGTAGGCGTGTGCATAAACCTTTAACCGTCCTGGTGGTGTAACGGTTAAGGTGTTTACAAATCTGTGTGATAACCCAGGTTCGAATCACGGTGGATCACATATATGCTTTCATGAATTTCAATGGAGGTGTTTGGTGTTGTGGTGAAATTAATAAAAATATAGATTAATACAGTCCATTCGATATCTATATAAATGTACCAATATACATGAAGGGGAGGTATTTAGTTTGTTCACTAGACATCCAGCAAGCTTAAAATTACACCCCCTTGAGTCCCTTTCAAGATTAATTTGTACACTTTTCGGTAGAAAAATTTCCCGGCCGAAGGCCGTTTCCTCTTAAGTTACAGGCTCGCTATTGCTCGCCAGGATAAAATGGACACCTGAATGGCACGAAAGGTCTTAAAATGGGGTGAAAGTTCTTACAATCGCCAAACTAACGGGGCGAACGTTTTATAATATCAAAAGCAATGGGGCTAAACATGAGGGAGAAAGGGGTCAAGAAAAAAATCCCTCTAGTGGAGATCTCCCCTTAATAACATCGGAGCGGTATTGTATGTATATTTCTGGTAGGCCTATGTATTTGAGGGCCAGACGCGTCGTTGTCATAGTTACGAATGGCCAGGACTCAGATGTGTGAATTTGTTGTCTTCTCGTTATCCATATCTTTGTACCGGAAGTTATGGGTATGCTGGCAAGGCGTGTAGTGTATGTGGTGTAGGTGGTGGGGGTTGGGGGTTGTTGTGAATGTGGTGAGGGAATGGTAGTTGTGGTGGGTGTGGAGGGAATGGTAGGTGTGGTGGGGATGGTAGTTATGGTGGGTGTGGTGGTAGTTGTGTTGGGAGGGTGGTAGTTGTGGTGGGTGTGGAGGGAATGGTAGGTGTGGTGGGGATGGTAATTATGGTGGGTGTGGTGGTAGTTGTGATGGGAGGGTGGTAGTTGTGGTGGGTGTGGAGGGAATGGTAGGTGTGGTGGGGATGGTAGTTATGGTGGGTGTGGTGATAGTTGTGTTGGGAGGGTGGTAGTTGTGGTGGGTGTGGAGGGAATGGTAGGTGTGGTGGGGATGGTAGTTATGGTGGGTGTGGTGGTAGTTGTGTTGGGAGGGTGGTAGTTGTGGTGGGTGTGGAGGGAATGGTAGGTGTGGTGGGGATGGTAGTTATGGTGGGTGTGGTGGTAGTTGTGTTGGGAGGGTGGTAGTTGTGGTGGTGTGGAGGGAATGGTAGCTGTGGTGGGGATGGTAGTTATGGTGGGTGTGGTGGTAGTTGTGTTGGGAGGGTGGTAGTTGTGATAGTTTGTGGTGGGTGTAGTAGGTGTGGTGGGTCTAGTAAGGGAGTGGTAAGTGTGGTGGTAGTTGTAATTAATGTGGTAGGTGTAGTAAGGGAGTGGTAGGTGTGGTGAAGGAGTGGTAGTTGTGGTACGTGTGGTGGTATGAGTTGAAGGGGTAGTGATGGTAGGTAGGTTGGTTGGTAGGTAGGGTGGTAGGTTAGCGGTTAGAGAAAGTCCTCCCTCCCATCTCCCTTCCGTATCTTATAGTCACTAACACCTACTATTGCACACACACACACACACGCACACGCACACGCACACACACACACACAAACACACACACACACACACGCACACACACACACACACACACACACACACACACACACACACACACACATTATATACGGAATACTAAGCACACACGCATGATATAGTAAGCACTATTCACATGCACATACACACACATGAAAAACTGGACACACACTCGCACACACATGTGAAGTATTGGACACGCATACACACACATACATATACACACATGAATCACTGTACACCCGCATACACGTGAAATACTGGGCGCACGCACACGCACGCACACACACACACACACACACACACACACACACACACACACACACACACACACACACACACACACATACATACACACACCAGAGCAACTTGCGTTAATCTAAAGATGACACGTACGCGAGTAGAATACATAATACGTTTACTCCGTGTCTTCCGGTCCTGGGGCGTTCCTTTAAGAGGCTGTCACACCAGAGATATTAGCCTCAATTTTCGATAGTCACCATCTTGCCAATAAAGTTTGTCGGATGTCTTGCGATGTTTTGCATTGGAATAGAGAACTAAACTGCAGATACAGTAGATGAATTTATATGACACAAATATTTAGAAAGTTTGTCTCAAGTACTTTAAATGTTTGCCTCATAAGCTGCCACATCAGTGTTAATTACAATGTAAAACTTGCAAACTAAACAAACCAAAACTGGGACAAAGACACTATAAAGTCAAATTAACTTATCAAAATCGCTATGTGGAAACAACGCTTACTAAAATATAATTCATGAAATAAAAGAACACAATTGAGGGAACATGTCTCGCGTGATACCGGCAAAATTGCAATGGTGTTAGAGGTATTCTCAATTTGTTATCATTATTTTTGTATCGTGATAAGTGTCTTGATAATCGTAGCCGTGTTTATATGGTGTTTGTGTAACGTTTTGTTGTGTTGGTTGTACAGTATGTGGGTGTGTTAAGGGGAGACTGACCGTTTGTTTGGTCTATCAATTAATTTATTCATATAATTGTTTTGTTTCCTCCCTAGACCTCCATCAAGCTTAGAAAAACACCCCCTAGACCCCCCTTCAAGATAAATTTGTAAATTTTTAGATATAAAAATGTCCCGGCCGAAGGCCGGTTCCTCTTAAAATTGCAGTCTCGCTATCGCTCGCCAGGAAATAATCGACACCTGAATGGCACGAAAGGTCTTAACATTGACAACGAAATGGAGCGAAAGGTGTTAAAATCGCCAAACTAATGGACCCGACGTCTAATAATCTCAAAACTAGTGGGGCTAAACATTAGGGAGAAGGGGGTCCAGAAAAAAGGTCTGCCTCCCCTTTAAGTGGTTTGTATGGTTTCTTTATATGTATACCGGAAATGTCAAGTCGAAACAGCCACGCTCCGTAACGGCCACAACCTGAATGACTGGTCTTCTAACCTAACGTTATGCCGGTATCACACGAGAGCTTTTATTATCAACATTCGATGATCCACATGTTTCTGGCAACATTTCTGGAATATTATGCAATGGTATCGGAAACTAGACTGATGATATATGAATTTAGGCCAAAGAAATATTTTAAATGTTGACCTCATAAGCTGCCAGATCAGTGTTGAGGGAAAAAGCGCTCGTGTGATACCGGCTTTATACTCTATTCAACGTAACTAAGCCTAATCTAACTCAACCAGATCTAACCTAACCTAATGTAACCGAAACATATTTAACGTAAGCAGGACACACACACACCCTTTTTTTTATATACATGAACAGTATTTTACACACGTATTAAGCACCTTGGTGACCCTGGTCTCTCTATGTGTGTGTGTGTGTGTGTGTGTGTGTGTGTGTGTGTGTGTGTGTGTGGTGGGGTGTGTGTGTGTGTGTGTGGTGGGGGTGGGGTGGGGGGGGGTGGGGGGGGGTAACCTGTGTACTGCCTCAAGTGTGTACTGGTGAAAGCAATGTACAGTAGGTGCTGGATCACGTCATATACACAACACATACACACAGACACAACACACACATACACACACACCACACATATACACTCACCACACACCCAGTGACACACACACACACATATATCTATCTATCTATTGCCTGACGCCGTGATCCCCGAAGGGGTGGCCACGAACGAACCGCCCCCATGCACCTCTGTCCCCAGTCAGTCGACGCCCCTCCCCCCAACCAGCACCGCCTTCGTTCATGTAGTTCCTCACTCCATCCTTCCACCTCATATTCGGTCTACCTCTCCCCCTCTGTCCCTCCACCTCGCTCTCGTACACCCTCTTAGTCATTCTCTCGCTTTCCATACGTTCCATATGGCCGAACCATCTCAAGTTGTTCCTTTTCACACTTTCCAGCACATCTACCTCCACACCACACCTCCTTCTTACTTCCTCATTAGTCTGTCTATCCCTCCATGTAACTCCGCACGCACTCCTTAAGTAATTCATTTCCACTGCTCTCACTCTTGGTCTGAGTCTCTCAACCAACGTCCATGCTTCGCTTCCGTAAGTCAGTGTCGGGATTACCACACTGTCATGCAAGGACTTCTTCACTTCCATACTGACCACCCTATTTCTTGTTACTGCTTTTAGCGTTCCTACAACCCTCTTCCCCTGTTGTACCCTCTCCCGCACCTCTTCATCCATAGTCCCATCTTTACTCAACACACTGCCCAGATACTTAAAAGAGTTGACGATCTCCATAGCCTGACCGTTCAGCTTCACCTCACACTCTGTGACTTCACCCCTTTCGAAGACCATAACCTTGCTCTTCACACACATATATATAAATATATATATAAATGTATATATATAGAGAGAGAGAGTGTGAGAGTGAGTGGGGTGGGGAGCTTATAGTTACTAAGCTCTCTTTAAGAACATGGGTTACATAATTCAAACACTAGTAGCTACCATTCAAAGCTTATGATAAATGGCAGCTTCACGTGATGTCGCCTCAGTCTGACTTATAGGTTAGTCTTAGGAAAAGCAGAGCAGGGTATGGTAGGGTAGGGTAAAATAAGACAATCCATTGCATTACAGCGTAGCAAAGCAGGGTAGGGTAGGGTAGGGTCAAATAAGACAATCCTTTGCATTACAGGGTAGCAAAACAGGGTAGGGTAGGGTCAAATAAGACAATCCATTGCATTACAGCGTAGCAAAACAGGGTAGGGTAGGGTAGGGTCAAATAAGACAATCCTTTGCATTACAGGGTAGCAAAACAGGGTAGGGTAGGGTAGGGTAAAATAAGACAATCCATTGCATTACAGCGTAGCAAAACAGGGTAGGGTAGGGTAGGGTCAAATAAGACAATCCTTTGCATTACAGGGTAGCAAAACAGGGTAGGGTAGGGTCAAATAAGACAATCCTTTGCATTACAGGGTAGCAAAACAGGGTAGGGTAGGGTAGGGTAAAATAAGACAATCCTTTGCATTACAGCGTAGCAAAACAGGGTAGGGTAGGGTCAAATAAAACAATCCTTTGCATTACAGCGTAGCAAAACAGGGTAGGGTAGGGTCAAATAAAACAATCCTTTGCATTACAGCGTAGCAAAACAGGGTAGGGTCAAATAAGACAATCCTTTGCATTACAGCGTAGAAAAACAGGGTAGGGTAGGGTAAAATAAAACTATCCTTTGCATTATAAGGTAGTACATGGGTGACAGAACGGAACACATAGGCATATGGACAGAATACAAACGATTGAAATGGGAAAGTAAACACCGACAGATCTACTGATCCTCACTAGGCTGCTTGTTAAAGGGTAAGGATTTTTATAAAGACTTTTCAAGATACGATGAAATATTTTTGTTTCTGTTTTCTGCCTATTATTAGACGATTGTATTCATATTGGAAGGGTATATGGAAGTCAGAGTGTTAATTAAGTAGTCTTTACACTTTTCATTCCCACAGATCCTTCCAAAGTTGAATACAATCGTCTAATAATAGCCAGGATAAACTGTCAAAACGCGGCATAATCCTCAAGGGGTTAAAGAAGGATAAGATACGACAGATAACATGAAAAGACTGACTATAGGAGAACACGAAGCAGTCTCTTTGGTACAGTCGGATGCCATAGTCTCTAGCCCACTCATAATCATTCGTGGACCCCTGTGTTTTTCTTTATTCAATTATATCTATTTGGATTGATTTTTTTGATAGCATTTGCTTTACAATAAATAGTATATAATATTATATATAGTAATATAGTTGATTAATAGAACATTATATTCATAAATTCGTTCCCAGAGATATACTTCCATAATTAGAAATAGCTGACGTCTACGAATATGTTATGAGTGGGCTATAGACTATGGAATCCGAGTGTACGGTGACGCATTTCTTCTCTTGATCTCGGCTAGCATTACATTTTATTCAGCTTACGAAAGATCTGTGGGAATTTAAGGTTACTGCAGATAGTGGGTATCTCTTTATTTCATAGAGATCCTTCCAAAGCTGGTTTTGAAGTAGCTACAATAACACGAAATAGTGTATAATTATGGACATTGCGTCTCTCTCTCTCTCTCTCTCTCTCTCTCTCTCTCTCTCTCTCTCTCTCTCTCTCTCTCCCCTTTCTCTCTCTCTCTCTCTCTCTCTTCTCCTCTCTCTCCTCTCTCCTCCCCTCTCTCTAAATCTCTCTCTCTCTCTCTCTCTCTCTCTCTCTCTCTCTCTCTCTCTCTCTCTCTCTCTCTCTCTCTCTCTCTCGTGTGTCTGTGAGTGAGTTGTACGAATGGAATGCAGAATGATAGTATTCGTTTTTTTCTAGCATGCCTCCTTTCACCTTTACTCGGTACAGTGGTGGTGATACATCGCTAGACATTCTTTAAGGGAACCCACCTCGCTTTTTGTTTTCTCTCTCTCTCCCTTTCTCTTTGGCTTGTATTCATTCGGCCCCATCCACCCTACTGTTTTAAGACGTTTACCCCCATCCAGGTGTCAATATTTTCCTGGCGAGCGGTAGCGAGCCAGCATATATGTATTTTTGTTTTGACAACAAGCTAAATTTGTAAATTTTTCGATAGAAAAATGTCTTCGGCGAAGCCGGATTTCTCCATACAATGCTGGTTCGCCAGCAAGAAATCGACACCTGGATGGGGATAAACGTCTTAAAGCAATTGGCTGAATGGGGCCGAATGGATACAAGCCAGGGAAAGAGAGAAAAGGAGAGAAAGATAAAAAAAAAAGCCGGTGACCCCCTTTAAATATATCCAAGATACAATATGAGATCCTGAGCTGTTATTTTCTCCCGATATATTGTAGACGTTCTGTACTGTTGGATTTTCGAAAGTTGATCTACAGCTGGAATATTGTGTTGGGACTTTTTGTTGAGTGTGAGAGGCAATACAGGGGATGTTTGAGTGAGGTTGCATCATTGCTTGGGTCATTTATGGGGAGATGGGCCGTTTTTCTAGTCTCCTTTCTTCCGCATGCTTATCCCCATTCATTTTTTAGAATTTAAGACGTTTGCCCCATTAGTTTGTCGATTTTAAGACCTTTCGCCCCATTTATTTGACACTTTTAAACACTTTTTTTTTGCCCTGTAGGTGTTGATTTTTTTTTGCCTGGCGAGCGATAGCGAGCCTGTAATTGTGGAGGCATCGGCCTTCGACCGTGACATTTTTCTACCGAAAAATGTACAAATTTATCTCTAAGGGGGATCGAATGGATATTTTTTGTTTAAAGTTTGATGGAAGTCTAGGGAGAAAACTAAAAAATATATAAATATATACTGTAAATAAATAGACCCCCCAAAATAACCCACTGTCCCATTAATCATGTCCAGGGGCTACTATAGAGCTTCGCATTAAATTTGTATATTCAATAATACGACAGGCTTAACCCTTTCAGTATTCGAGGATTTTATTCTTTGATAACTTGTACCCCATTGATATCAAAAGCTTTTTTCTAAAATGTATAATGTCGTCTAATGATAGCCAGAATTAAATTAAAGAATGCGTCATGGTATGCCGAAAGGGTTAATGGAAAACTATATATTTATGACGAAACCCCATATATAGTATCAGTGTCCAGTTGTTTATATTGACCCACGGGATTGGAAAAGTAATGCCTTTCTCTCTTGCCTCGCCACAAATGTTATTAAACTTGTGGGTGGACATTTGAATTTATCTGTACACTCGGATACCATAGTCTCTAGCCCACTCATAAATATTCCTGGACTTCACCGATTTCTAACTATGGAAGTATATCCCTGGAAACCTATTTGTGAATATAGTTTTCTATAAATCAACTACAAAACTATATATACTATTTATTGAAATTAAAGTTATAGCCAAAAATCAACCCCGATATTTATAATTGCATAAAGAAAAACATAGGGGGTCCAGGATTTCTGATGTGTGGGCTAGAGACTATGGTGTCCGAGTGTACATACAACTTGTGGGTGAACATTTGAATGTATCTGTACACTCCCGAAGAATAGTCGTGTCGTACCCAAACATTTTATCATTAATATTGTCTCTCTATGGTTGGATGAGGAAATTACTGCTTGGCACACACGAGTTAAAGTTGGACATAAATAGTTGGATGAAGTGCGTTAAGGAGTAAGTTTTATCTATGAGCGGAGAGAAAGCTTACATTAAAGTCGTGGAGATGGGTCACGACTATTGTTTGTGAGTGTACAGAACCCTCAGCTATTATTGGAAAAGAAAACCTTTATGAAACATAATTTAAACGTGAGAGTAGGATATTAATTTGGTCCATCTACAATGCCAAGTAAACAGTAATTGTCATGTGCTATCAGGAACAATTGAGAACTGTCAAGGAAAAGTGCTAACTACTTATAATTACATAGTTTTAAAGTCAAAAGATATAACTTACATAGTTATAGAATCACTAGATATATTTAACTTAGCACTATGAATACCGGGTATACGCCGTAAATAGTAGGCTACTTGTTATGAACTATACCCTGTTCCAAGTAGGTAGGTCAGAAATCCTGACTCACAACCTCTCTAAATAAAAAAGGGCTAGAACAAATGAGCTGTAATTTTCCACACCTATTCCCTGACTAACCCTTCCCCAATAGTAGACATACTAGCTCGATTACTCCAGTTGTGTGTTTGTGAGTTATAGAGGTGAATGTTCAAGAGTTGTTGCCTACTTGTATACTACGTGGTATAGTACTAACAAGTCTGAATCCTCAATAAACTTGGAAATACACTTTTTTGTCATCAAGGTTGTCGCCAAATGGTTGAATTTGGCTGTACTTAAATGGAAATTTTCACTTAAGGATTTTTTTTTTCTGGACCCCTTCTCCCTCATGTTTAGCCTCATTTGTTTTGATATTTTAAGACATTTGCCTTATTAGTTGGGCGATTATAAGACCTTTCGCCCCCATTTCTGTCAATTTCAAGGCGTTTTGTGCCATCTTGGTGTCGATTTTTTTATTCTGGCGAGCGATAGTAAGCCTGTAATTTAAGAGGGACCGGCTATTTTCTAGCTAAATATGTATAAATGTAGCTCGAAATGGGTCTTGGGGGTACTTGTTATAAGCTTGATGGTGGTCTAGGGAGCAAACTAAAAATCTCCCCTTAAGTTTTAGGCCCATAGACTACTTTCCTTTACTATATTTTTTAATAGTTATCGTGAGAAAGTGTGGTAATTGGCTGGGACTGTTTGTTTATATGTGACGTCACGGTCTATGGCGCTCTGTGATTGGTTGGCCAGGTCACCTCGTTCCCGCCAAATTGCTGGGAATTCCCTAATGACCTTAATCACTCGTGAGAAAACAAAACCCCCTATGTAATTATGTAGTGTATGGAGCGTTACATCGTCGGTGTATGGTATGCAGAGTATGGGGTGTTAAGCCGGTATCACACGAACGCCTTTTCCCTCAACATTTATCCTCAACATTGGTCTGGCAGCTCATGAGGTCAACATTTAACATATTTCTTTGGCCTAAATTCATCCATCATCAGTCTAGTTTCCGATACCATGGCAAAATATTCTAGAAATGTTGCCAGAATGTTTTTGACTATAGAATGTTGACTATAAAGGCTCTCGTGTGATACCTGCTTTAAAGGGAGATTTTCACTTATCAAACAAAAATTTCAAGCCCCTTTTGTGCCTCATGTTTAACCACATTCGTTTTAAGAATTTAAGACGTTCGCCCGAATTGTCTGGCGATCTTTCGCCCCGTGTCTGTCAAATTTAAGATCTTTTGTGCCATTTTCGTGTCGTTTTTTGTTTTCCTGGCGAGTGATATCGAGCTTGTGATTAGGAGGAGCCAGCCTTCGACTGAGAAATTATTCTACCGAAAAATGTACTCATTTATCCCAAAGGGGGGTCTTGGGGGGGATTATTTAAAGCTTGATAGAGGTCAAGGGAGGAAACTAAATACCTCCCCTTAACGTAGGTGTGAACTATTTATATGTAAAGATGGCCAATAAAGGAAGCAAAATGGACATGCCTGTAAAAATGAATATTTTGTATAATTTGACTTGTGTGTTGAATATTATGTAGGATAGACAATCCAGTTCGTATGTGGAGGTCTAATTATTACACGTAATAGATGCACATACTATTATATTGTATGGAAGTGTTAAAATATTTCTGAATACGTCTGTACTCCTGTCTCTAAGTAGTTTAAATAGGACTTCAGAGGCTATCAATCCTTCTGGATTATGAAGGCAGCACACTAAGTAAAATTAATGCGTCAGGACTGGAACCCCTTTTCGAGAACTCCAGTCGCTCTCTCTCTCTCTCTCTCTCTCTCTCTCTCTCTCTCTCTCTCTCTCTCTCTCTCTCTCTCTCTCTCTCTCTCTCTCTCTCTCTCTCTCTCCTCTCTCTCTCTCTCCTCTCTCTCTCCCTCTCCTCTCTCTCTCTCTCTCTCTCTCTCTCTCCTGCTCTCGCTCTCCCCTGCTCTCTCTCTCTCTCTCTCCCCTGCTCTCTCTCTCTCCCCTGCTCTCTCTCTCTCTCTCTCTCTCCTCTCTCTCTCTCTCTCTCTCTCTCTCTCTCTCTCTTTAATGTGAAGGCAGTGTAGATTTTATTGATAGCCTTGTAAAGTGAGGCCAATAAGGACAGACAGTGGATAATGGTGATAACAGCAGCTTAGGCCCAGCTACTGGTTCTCAAGGTTTGGTTGTATAGTCGCGGTCGTTAAGAGGGAAGATATTTAGTTTGCTTCCTAGACCTCCATCTAGCTTTTAATAACTACTCCCAAGATCCCCCCCCCCTCCTCCGCTCCCCTTCGATATAAATTTGTACATTTTTCGTTAGGAAAATGTCCTGGCCGAAGGCCGGTTCCTCCTGAATTACAGGCTCGCTACCGCTCGCCAAGAAAAATCGACACCTAAATTTCACGAAAGGTTTTAAAAATGACAGCAATTGGGCTAAATATGAGGGAGAGAAGCATCCGAAAACAGACCCGTTAAGTGAATGTATCCCCTTAAATTTATGAAGCTTTCTCGGGTACAAGTGAGTCTCATTATTAATTCAAATTAATGATCGTGACTGCCATATTGATATCATGGACAGTTTGATTCATGTTTGTCTATCTGTCAGTCAGTATTTATGTATGTATGTGTGTACAGTGTGCGTGTATGCATGTATGTACTAGTTAAGTCTCACTGTAAGACTACAGTACTTATAATTCGCAAATTTAAGATCATTTTACGCATGCCCGTGTATGTATGTCTGCATGTACCGGTATATGTACAGTACTTATTGATGTATGTATGTTCTTCTGTAATTATATATATATATATATATATATATATATATATTTTTTTTTTCTTATGTTCACCCTCCTAGGATGTCCATAATAAGGTGAGTTGTTAATATGAAGGTAGCAGGGTAGAGCAGATTATCTTGATAGTATCTAAAGTCAGACCTCTTAGGGCACCAGATTAATGGTGGTAAAAGCAGCTTAGGCCTCGCAACTGGTCTTACACATAAGTATAGTAAGTACTATTGGCATTTGACGGGGGCGATTATAATTTACCTAAACCAAACTATTTTATTCAGCCTAGCCACTCCTTCAGGATAGATCGTCATCATATTCTGACAACCATTAGACGATTTTATGCAGCTTATGAATCGGTAGGAATCACATTTGGTAAAATCTGCATTAATTGACCATCTGACTCCCAACATTCTGCCCTATAATTATATACAGCAGTACTCATTAAAATCCTCTAATGATAGCCAAAATACAAATAAGAAAGACGACCTCGAATACTGAAAGAGTTACAAACGTTATTTACCCCTTCTGTACCGGCGACGTCTTTATGATTATATTATCGCTATATTTAGACGATTTCATGCAGTTTAAGAAGGATCTATGGTAGTAAAAAGGGTTAAGTGAGACAGCTCGAAGCCTTTTAATTGCTAGAGGCCCATTGGATACTCAAAATTATCGTCTAAATGTACCCAGAATAATGTTAAATTAACGTCACCGGTACAGAAGGGGTTAACGGCTTTATATATATATATATATATATATTTTATATTATTGCATTTATCATCATGGGATTTTATTAGTTGATATAAGACCTCCCGTAGACTGTGCCTACGAGAGGTAGTTATTTGTCAAGAGGTAAATGATTCTTGAAATACAACATGTACCAATAACCTTATGTGTGTTATTGTTCTTTCTAGGAAGCCCATTATCGAGCTTCAAAAAACACCCCCAAGACTCACCTTCGAGATAAATTTGTCCATTTTTCGATATAATGTTTTCCTTCCTCTGATATTATAGGCTCGCGATTGCTCATCAGGAAAAAAAGGCATCGAAACGGCACGAGAGGCAAAGATATAGGGCGAAAGGTTTTAAAATCGCCAAACTAATGGGGCGAACGTCTTAAAATATATGTAATGGGCATGAGGGAGAAGCGGGTCCAGACAAACCAAATACCTCCCCTTAAACAACAGTACAAGTTGTTCCACAAAGCTGGCAAAGAATCAATAGTGCCTTGGTTTGTTGACCACACACACACACACACACACACGCACGCGCACGCACACGCACACGCACGCACGCACACGCACACACACACACACACACACTACATTTACAGAAGTATAGAGTTTGTTGTTGGTGTAGCCCAATCATACTGTCGTGTCCATCAAAGCCAATCAAGTTGTCTCCTCCCTAGTGACCCTATAGTAACACAGATCGGCTAACCTCCGCCATATTGGTGCCACGGATGTAATTGACCACTTGCGAGTTTCTGGCTATAAGGAAGTTGGAGCTATAGGCATAAATATTTAGCAGACTACGGTACTAGCCTAAATACAGTTATAGTGCATATATAAATACATACATAAGAACATAAGAAAATGGGAGTCTGCAAAAAGCCGATCGGCCCACACAAGGCAGATCCCGGTCACACCCAACCCCAATTACATAACAACATAAGGTCATAAGATCGCGGGAAACTGCATATGGCCATGCGGCCCACATGAAGCAGCTCCCATTCACACCCAGCCCATATCACCCATATGGGAATCCAACTTATGCTTAAAGCTTTCAACTGTTTCTGAGCTAATTACTGTTCTGGGCAGTGCATTCCACATGTTAACAACTCTATTTCCAAACCAGTGCTTTCCTATATTTTTCCTAAATCTAAACTTATCTAACTTGAAACCATTTGAGCGGTTTATGTCGCCGTTCTTTAGCTTTAATACCTCATCTATATCGCCCTTATTTAAACCTTTTATCCATTTAAATACCTCTATCATGTCTCCCCTACATCTTCGTCTCTCTAGTGAGTGCAGGCCTAAGACTTTCAACCTCTCCTCATACGATAAATTTCTAATATTATGTATCTTTTTGGTCATTCTTCTTTGGACTGCCTCTAAAGGGTCGATATCCATTCTATAATAAGGGCGCCAAAATTGAACAGCATAGTCTAAATGGGGTCTTACTAGAGCTAAGTATAGTTTTAAGAAAACTTCAGCAGTCCTGTTGCTAACACTCCTAGATATGAATCCTAGAATTCTATTTGCCCTATTCCTAACACTTATACACTGTTGTTCTGGGTTTCAGATCATTACTAATGAGCATCCCCAGATCCTTCTCACACTCTGAGTTATCCAATTCTACATTGTCTAGTTTGTATTTAACATCTAAATTACGATTTCCAATCCTTAATACCTTACATTTGTCTATATTGAAACTCATCTGCCAATTTATGGACCACTCGTGCAAGTGATCGAGATCATTTTGAAGACATTCCCTGTTGCTAGCTGACTCTATTATCCTACCTATTTTATTATCATCAGCAAATTTACTGATCCTACTCTTTATGCCTGAGTCAAGATCATTTATGTAGATAATGAACAGAAGGGGCCCCAAAACCGATCCTTGGGGGACCCCACTTTTAACTACAATCGAATTCACTACAATCACTACAATCGAATTCACTATACTTTTTATTCTAACCATTAGAAACCTACATTATTATTGCATTTCTGTTTATTATCATGTTTACAGCTCCAACTTCCTTATAGCCTGAAACTCACAAGTGGTCAATTACCCTTTATATGCAGTCAAACAAGTTCATAGTTATTATCACGTACACAAAATAACTGTTGGGTGATAGTGGTGTGCGATATAACTGTTGGGTGATAGTGGTGTGGGATATAACTGTTGGGTGATAGTGGTGTGGGATATAACTGTTGGGTGATAGTGGTGTGCGATATAACTGTTGGGTGATAGTGGTGTGGGATATAACTGTTGGGTGATAGTGGTGTGGGATATAACTGTTGGGTGATAGTGGTGTGGGATATAACTGTTGGGTGATAGTGGTGTGGGATATAACTGTTGGGTGATAGTGGTGTGCGATATAACTGTTGGGTGATAGTGGTGTGGGATATAACTGTTGGGTGATAGTGGTGTGGGATATAACTGTTGGGTGATAGTGGTGTGGGATATAACTGTTGGGTGATAGTGGTGTGGATATAACTGTTGGGTGATAGTGGTGTGGGATATAACTGTTGGGTGATAGTGGTGTGGGATATAACTGTTGGGTGATAGTGGTGTGGGATATAACTGTTGGGTGATAGTGGTGTGGGATATAACTGTTGGGTGATAGTGGTGTGGGATATAACTGTTGGGTGATAGTGGTGTGGGATATAACTGTTGGGTGATAGTGGTGTGGGATATAACTGTTGGGTGATAGTGGTGTGGGATATAACTGTTGGGTGATAGTGGTGTGCGATATAACTGTTGGGTGATAGTGGTGTGGGATATAACTGTTGGGTGATAGTGGTGTGGGATATAACTGTTGGGTGATAGTGGTGTGGGATATAACTGTTGGGTGATAGTGGTGTGGGATATATACTGTGCAATTTGGTCTTTGGGTCAACATTGTACATGATCAATACAAAACATCACCACGTTCTTTGATACTAACCTTTTGAGGTCCATTATGCGTTATTGCTGTTCATTCTGGTTATTAGTAGACGATTTAATTCAGTTTAAGAAGGAATTTTGGAAGTCAGAAGTTTAATTACGACAGTTTTTACCCCTTTGATTCCTAGATATCCTTCACAAACTACATATAATCGTCTAATGCTAGCCAGAATATAGAGTCAAAGTGTGTCATGATCCTCAAGGGACTAACGTCACCAAAATGTCGTCCACATAAACCGTTTCCAGGTCTCTCATACCACAGGACCTCTACACCTCCTTAGAGGAGGGTTTAGTTTGTTCCCTAGGCCCCCATCAAGCTTAAAATTGCACCCCCTAGACCCCCTTTCAAGATAAATTTGTACATTTTTGGTAGAAAAATATTCCAGTCGAAGGCCGGTTCCTCTTAAATTACAGGCTCGCAATCGCTCGCCAGGGAAAAAATCGACACCTAAATGGCACGAAAGGAATTCAAATTGATAGAAATGGGGCTAAGGTTCTTCAAATCACCAAACTAATGAGGCGAACATCTTAAAATCTCAAAAGCAACGGGGGTAAACACGAGGGAGAAAGGGGTCCAGAAAAAAAAAACCCCTCTCTGGCGTGTAAATCTCCCTTCCACAGTACCGACTTTCCCCTAGCCAACAATCATGTCACCGCGGGCCTATATAGTATCGTCAGCTCTCCGTCCTATAATCATACTTGTTGGGGGGGGGGGGGAGTTGAACCTGTCCACTGCCAACTATCGTGTATTGTCAAACTTAACCCTTACAAGATTAAGGGGGGATGGCCGTATTTATTTCCTCCTTTATATATTATTTATCCTTGTCTTTAGTTTCCTCCCTAGACATCAATCAACCTGTATAAAACACCCCCTAGACCCCCTTTCGAGATAAAATTGTACATGTTTCGGTTACTCTTAAAATTAAAGGCTCGTTATCGCTCGCCAATAAAAAATCGACACCTAAATGGCACGAAAGGTCTAAATATTGACAAAGAAATGGGGCGTAAAATCTTAAAACCGCAAAACTAATGGGCCAAGCGTCTTGCAATCTAAAAACCAATGGGGCTAAACACGAAGGAAAAGGGGGCCAGAAAAACCAGCCCATCCCCCCTTAATCCTACTTGTTGGGGTGGGGGGGGGGTTGAGCCTGGCCACTACCAACGATAACTATACTATATTTGATAACTTAACTGCTTGGGGATTATCACGCGTTATGACAGTTTACTGTATATTTTATCAGATAACTTTATTCAGCTTAAGAAGAACTTGTGTGAGGTAGAGAGTTAATGAAGATAGATTTGACGCGTTTTACCAGTTTGTTGTATATTTTATTTGATGGCTTTAATCAGCTTATTCTATTCTTAATGAAGATATATTTTACCCTTGGGACTCCTAGAGAGCCTTCCCTAAGTTGTATACAATCGTTTAAGGATAGCCAGAGTAAACTGCCAAAATGCATCCTAATCCTCAAGGGGTCCTCACGTGATAACTTTTGTCGTCAACTTTCGATAGTCAACATCTTACTGGCGAAATAAATGAGATCTCTTGCACTGGTATCGGAAACTAGACTGAAAGACTGAAAATATATTAATATAGGTGGGGAAAGTATTAATACAATTTACCTCATAAGCTTCCAGACGTATGTTGACGATATAACTTAAGGGGAGGTTTTTAGTGTGTTTCTTAGACTTCCATCAAGTTTGAAATTACACCCCCTTGACCCTTTTTCAAGATAGATTTGTACATTTTTCGGTAGAAAAATGTCCCGGCCGAAGGCCGATTCCTTTTAAATTACAGGCTCGCTATCGCTCGCCAGGAAAAAATCGACACCTAAATGGCACGAAAGGTCTTAAAAGTGACATAAATGGGGCGAAAGTTCTTAAAATCGCCAGACTAATGGGGCGAACGTCTTAAAATCTCAAAAGCAATGAGGCTAAACATGAGGGAGAAAGGGGTAAAGAAAATAATCCCTCAAGTGGAAATCTGCCCTTAAGACCTCCATATACTATTAATCATAAGTGCGAAAACTAGGTGTTTGTGCAGCCATAGCCGTCATGTATTGATGTGACGAAACCTTGCACAATTGATTGAAACCGTGCATTTGATACGGTTAAATATTTTTGCGTCACTCACACACAACACACACACACACACACAACACACACTGAGTAACTGAGTAACACACACACACACATACACACATACACACATACACACACACACACACACACACACACACACACACATACACACACACAACACACTGACACACACACGCCGCATCACAGAGTACTAAGATGACCAAGAGAAAGGACTATTGGACAGCAAAGGATGGGTGTCTTCCAAACTAAAGGCGTGAAGATGGATGGACGGGTGGATAGGCTCAAGTGATACATGGCTAATGGAGGAGGAGGAGGGATAGATCAACGGATAGAAGAGAGGAGGAGGAGGAGGGATAGATCAACGGATAGAAGAGAGGAGGAGGAGGAGGGATAGATCAACGGATAGAAGAGAGGAGGAGGAGGAGGGATAGATCAACAGATAGAAGAGAGGAGGAGGAGGGATAGATCAACAGATAGAAGAGAGGAGGAGGAGGGATAGATCAACGAATAGAAGAGAGGAGGAGGAGGAGGGATAGATCAACGAATAGAAGAGAGGAGGAGGAGGAGGGATAGATCAACAGATAGAAGAGAGGAGGAGGAGGAGGGATAGATCAACGAATAGAAGAGAGGAGGAGGAGGGATAGATCAACAGATAGAAGAGAGGAGGAGGAGGAGGGATAGATCAACGGATAGAAGAGAGGAGGAGGAGGAGGGATAGATCAACGGATAGAAGAGAGGAGGAGGAGGAGGGATAGATCAACGGATAGAAGAGAGGAGGAGGAGGAGGGATAGATCAACGGATAGATCAACAGATAGAAGAGAGGAGGAGGAGGAGGGATAGATCAACGGATAGAAGAGAGGAGAAGGAGGAGGGATAGATCAACGAATAGAAGAGAGGAGGAGGAGGAGGAGGGATAGATCAACAGATAGAAGAGAGGAGGAGGAGGAGGGATAGATCAACGGATAGAAGAGAGGAGGAGGAGGA
Source organism: Paralithodes platypus (assembly GCA_032716605.1). NCBI lineage: Eukaryota > Metazoa > Arthropoda > Malacostraca > Decapoda > Lithodidae > Paralithodes > Paralithodes platypus. The sequence goes on along the minus strand of CM064504.1, from coordinate 22,647,365 downwards.
GGGATAGATCAACGGATAGAAGAGAGGAGGAGGAGGAGGGATAGATCAACGGATAGAAGAGAGGAGGAGGAGGAGGGATAGATCAACGGATAGAAGAGAGGAGGAGGAGGAGGGATAGATCAACGGATAGATCAACAGATAGAAGAGAGGAGGAGGAGGAGGGATAGATCAACAGATAGAAGAGAGGAGGAGGAGGAGGAGGGATAGATCAACGGATAGATCAACGGATAGAAGAGAGGAGGAGGAGGAGGGATAGATCAACAGATAGAAGAGAGGAGGAGGGATAGATCAACAGATAGAAGAGAGGAGGAGGAGGAGGGATAGATCAACGGATAGAAGAGAGGAGGAGGAGGAGGGATAGATCAACGGATAGAAGAGAGGAGGAGGAGGAGGGATAGCTCAACGGATAGAAGAGAGGAGGAGGAGGAGGGATAGATCAACAGATAGAAGAGAGGAGGAGGAGGAGGGATAGATCAACGGATAGAAGAGAGGAGGAGGAGGAGGGATAGATCAACGGATAGAAGAGAGGAGGAGGAGGAGGGATAGATCAACGGATAGAAGAGAGGAGGAGGGATAGATCAACGGATAGATCAACAGATAGAAGAGAGGAGGAGGAGGAGGGATAGATCAACGAATAGAAGAGAGGAGGAGGAGGAGGGATAGATCAACAGATAGAAGAGAGGAGGAGGAGGAGGAGGGATAGATCAACGGATAGATCAACGAATAGAAGAGAGGAGGAGGAGGAGGGATAGATCAACGAATAGAAGAGAGGAGGAGGAGGAGGGATAGATCAACGAATAGAAGAGAGGAGGAGGAGGAGGGATAGATCAACAGATAGAAGAGAGGAGGAGGAGGAGGGATAGATCAACGGATAGAAGAGAGGAGGAGGAGGAGGGATAGATCAACGGATAGAAGAGAGGAGGAGGAGGAGGGATAGATCAACGGATAGATCAACAGATAGAAGAGAGGAGGAGGAGGAGGGATAGATCAACAGATAGAAGAGAGGAGGAGGAGGAGGAGGGATAGATCAACATATAAAGGAGTACAAAGGAGTACAAAAGTACAAAGGAAATCAAGCAACAACAGGTCTAGTGACCCTTCTAGGTTGCTTGTCCTCCAAAACACTGAGGATCAAGTGTCCAAACAGTGGTTTAGAGTGGGTAAGGGAACATTGGAAAGGGAACTACTGCCCTGCCACTAACGTGGCAGGACTAGGAAGTTAGTAGGGGACATATGGGTTAGTAACTGAGGGGGGATAAAATAAAGTTATTCATTTACAAACGCAGTCAGTCGCGGGTTTAATGAGAGATATTTGTCTAGGTGGAGTTGATTCAGTCTATAACGTTTCGGGGAAGCCCATTCCACAAGTTGACAACTCGATTGAAGAAGAAATTCTTAGATTCGTGCGAGTTAAAAGATTTACCAATAATTTTGCAACCGTTTTCCCGCGTGTAATTAGATTGGTCGATAGTGAAGTACTTACTACAGTTCATATTGTCGATGCCTTTGATGATTTTGAACACTTGAATTAAGTTGCCTCTTAATCTGCGCTGGGTTAAAGGAAATAGATTTAATTCTCTAAGACGCTCTTCTTATGGTTTGTTCTTTAGGCTAGGTATCATTTTGGTAACTCTACGTTGAACTCGTTCTAGCTTGTTTATATCTTTTTGGTAATAAGGGCACCAGGATTGAACGCAGTATTCCAGAAGAGGGCGGACTAAGGAATTGTAAAGGGTTAGGATAACTTCTTTGGATTTATGCTCAAATGACCTGCCTATAAAGCCAATTATTTTGTTTGCCTTCTTAACAACTTCTGAACATTGTTGACTCGGTTTTAGGTTACTCGATATTGTTACTCCCAGATCAGTTTCTCTGTTTACATTCTTAAGCTGAGTGCCATTCATCGAATAGTTTGCTTTCTCATTTAGGTATCCGACATGTAGTACTTTACATTTATCCGCATTGAAACTCATTTGCCAAATTTGGGCCCAACATGACAATTTATCTAGATTGTGTTGCATATCGTCAACTTGTTCTTTGAGAGTACGCTATTTGCAATTTTTGTATCGTCAGCAAATTTTGAGATTGTGCAGGTGAGACCCTCATCTATGTCGTTGATGTAAATTAGAAAGAGAATTGGTCCTAGTACCGATCCCTGGGGTACCCCGCTACTTACATTGGTCCATTTAGATGCCTTACCGTTTATGACTACCCTTTGCTTTCTGTTGCTGAGCCAATTTTCTATCCATTTCAACACACCGTCTTGTATTCCATGCGCTTTTAGTTTTAGCAGTAAACGTTTGTGGGGAACTTTGTCAAAGGCCTTTTGAAAATCAAGGTATATAATATCTACAGCTTTACTCTCATCGTAGAGGTTGAGGATATCGTGGAAGAAGTCTAAGAGGTTTGTTAAACAGGAACGTTTTTTACGAAAGCCGTGTTGAGTATCTTTAAGTATGTTATTTTCCTCTAAGTGATTTACGAGTCTGTCTCGTATGACCGTTTCTAGCATTTTACATACAACTGAGGTTAAGCTAATTGGACGATAGTTACTGGGTAGGGATTTGCTGCCTTTTTTGAATATCGGTGTTACGTTGGCTAGCTTCCACTGATCAGGCATAGTTCCAGACTGCAAGGATTTATTGAATAGTAATGTCAGTGGTTTGGAGAGCTCATTCTTAGCTTCCTTTAGAACTCTAGGCGAGATTGTATCAGGTCCTGGCGTTTTATTTACCTTGAGTTTATCTAAACAATTCAATACTTCTCTCTCTGTAACGGTGATATTGCTTAGAACATCTGAATTATCAATCTGAATCGGCGATGGTGTAGGGATATCACTGAGGTCTTCTGTTGTAAAAACTGATGCAAAGAAGGTATTGAGGGCATTACTCATTTGTACTTCGTCTTTGGTGTATTCTCCTTTTTCATCGACTAACGGTCCAACAGTTGAAGTAACTACTTTTTTCTTTCTGATATAACTATAGAATTCTTTCGGGTTTGTTTTACTTTGATTCGCAATATGTAACTCTAAGGTCTTTTTACTTTGCTTAATTAACTTTTTGGCTTTGCGTCGTAGCTCTACAAATGAGAGAGTTTGTTGGTGGGATAGTAGAGAAAAGTAGTTCATGGTGGAGATAGTGAGGAACTGCTTGACTGGGTTAAACAGTGCGTATTTTGGGTTATGAAATGGAATGAGGTTGGTTGGGAGAAAGAAAATATGTGGGTGATGGGGATGGGAAGGTATTTGTTGGTGGAAAGGAAGAGAAGTTTGGTTGGTTGGGATGGGTAGCTTGGTTGGTAATTAGTTTAGAAGAAAAAATCAAGTGAGCTGAAAAGAGAGAGGGGGGGGGGGGGAGAAGAAGAAAGAGGGACACCCACATTTGTTAGGAATCCGAATTTTGCAATTGATAGTTTAAAATAAGGTAAAGGTGGCCATCAAGGTAATCCAAAGGCTTAAATTCGCGTATCTAGGCCATTTAAGATTACGAGCATGTGCAAAAGATTGTGGATGGCCCTGATGAGCCCTGGCAAGCATTTTGAATGGTCACAATATCAGTTTCTAGCTAGCAATCACACGATGAGAATAAAATGTCGGACGACGTGATTTACCAGGTGAGGCGATTGATTGGAAGGACTGGATTGCAAGGGCAGAAAGGTGAGGAATAGCAGATTAGGTGGCTGGTAGAGAGGGGATGGAAGGGAATTGTTTGATGTCGAGGAATAGAGAACGGCGATTGGTTGGTGGGAAGGAATAGAAGGTAGAGTTGTGGTAGCGAGGGAAGATCATTGGTTGGTGGGAAGGAATAGAAGGTAGAGTTGTGGTAGCGAGGGAAGATCATTGGTTGGTGGGAAGGAATAGAAGGTAGAGTTGTGGTAGCGAGGGAAGATCATTGGTTGGTGGGAAGGAATAGAAGGTAGAGTTGTGGTAGCGAGGGAAGATCATTGGTTGGTGGGAAGGAATAGAAGGTAGAGTTGTGGTAGCGAGGGAAGATCATTGGTTGGTGGGAAGGAATAGAAGGTAGAGTTTGTGGTAGCGAGGGAAGATCATTGGTTGGTGGGAAGGAATAGAAGGTAGAGTTGTGGTAGCGAGGGAAGATCATTGGTTGGTGGGAAGGAATAGAAGGTAGAGTTGTGGTAGCGAGGGAAGATCATTGGTTGGTGGGAAGGAATAGAAGGTAGAGTTGTGGTAGCGAGGGAAGATCATTGGTTGGTGGGAAGGAATAGAAGGTAGAGTTGTGGTAGCGAGGGAAGATCATTGGTTGGTGGGAAGGAATAGAAGGTAGAGTTGTGGTAGCGAGGGAAGATCATTGGTTGGTGGGAAGGAATAGAAGGTAGAGTTGTGGTAGCGAGGGAAGATCATTGGTTGGTGGGAAGGAATAGAAGGTAGAGTTGTGGTAGCGAGGGAAGATCATTGGTTGGTGGGAAGGAATAGAAGGTAGAGTTGTGGTAGCGAGGGAAGATCATTTGTTTGTTTACTAACGGTGTAGCGGGCACAAGGCTGGGAAGGAAGACACGGTAGAGTGATTGAGAGGGAAGCGTGGTGAGGAATTATAATGTAAAACTTGCGAAATAAACAAACCAAAACTTGGACGAACACAGCAAAAAGACAAAACAACTAATCAAAATCGCTATGTGGAAACAACGCTTAAGCAAACTAATAATTGTAGATATGGTGGTTGGTGAAGAGGGGATAGAAGGGAAATGTCTGGTGTACAGGAATAAAATATTGGTTAGTATTGGGGATGGAAGGGTATTGGTTGGTGGAAAGGTTAGGGACATTTGTTGGTCTAGTCTCGGTGTAGTAGCGGGTACGAGGGGAACAGAAGAGGAGAGGCTGAAGGATAATGGGGAGAATATTAACTGGTGATACATTGGGGGTACAGAGAGAAATTCAGGAAAAAAGTGTGAGGAGGAAAGGAAATTGACTATTGAACAGTTGAGAAGATCAAGGGAAAGGGTGACAGAAGGAGCAGGGAAATAGTTGATTGAAAAGTTAAGAAAACAAATGACAAAGTTGATAGGTGATTATGTTAATTGAATTGGTTGGTTAGAGGGAAACATGGAGAGTGTGTGTGTGTGGGTGGGGGGGGGGGGGGGGGCATTATGGGTTATGATATGCTCGAGCAGTAGCTCATCTAACTTTTGGAGTGGGAGGGGAGTGTTTTTTGTCGTGGTTTATTGTAATAATTATTGAGTTTTTTTTATTGTATATACTTGCCATATTCGAGCAATATATTTTTAGTTTGGCCACGAGTACCCCCCCCCCCCTCCATTTAAGCTTTACATAATAAATGAATAGTTAGAAAATACAAATTTACAGATCCCCTGCAAGCTAAATACAGGTATGTACATTTTTCGCTATAAATAGGACTAGATCGAAGGCCGGTTTCTATTAACTTACAGGCTCGCTATCGCTTGCCCAGAGATAATATGGACACCTTAATAGGACATAACATCTTATAATCACCAAACTAATGGGGCGAAACGCCTTAAAATGACCTAACTCTAGTGGCGAAACGGGGAATCCAAAGACTATCCATAGTTTAGATTAACCCCTTCTGTACCGGTAACGGCTTTTGTAGTTGATTTCAGCTACATTTAGACGATTTTATGTAGCTTAGGAAGGATAGATGGTAGCTAAAAGGATTAATTGAGATAGTCTGTTGCTTTTTTATTTGTAGACGTCTTTCCTAAGCTAAATAAAAACGTCTAATAGTAGCCAAAATAAAGTGAAAAGGACGTCGGCGCTACAGAAGGGGTTAAGGGGGGTCACCTTTTTTTGTTTTCTCCTTGTCTCTCTTTCTCTGGCTTGTATCCATTCGGCCCCATTCAGCCAACCATATTAAGACGTTTAACCCCATCTAGGTGTCGATTTCTTCTTGGCGAGCGATAGCGAGCCAGCATTATATGAAGATATCCGGCTTCGCCGGAGAAATTTAGCCTGCTGTCAAATTTGTTTTAAAAATATGCTGGCTCGCTACCGCTCACCAGTAAAAATTTTACACCTGGATGGGGATAAACGTCTTAAAACAGTAGGCTGAATGGGGCCGCAAGGATACAAGCGAGAGAAAGAGAGAAAAGGTGATAACAAAAAGCAGGTCACCCCCCTTAAGCTAAAGAACAGTTAATAGAGAGGAGGAAACTCGACGTTACAGTAATTTAAATGGAAACGAATTTGAGACTGTTATTTTGATAGAAAAAGGATTATAGAGAATCTTATTAAATAGGAAAACTAATCAAGAATGTATCAATAGACTGAAGAGCGAGTATAGAGTATGGTGGGAGAGTGAATATAGGGGAACATTGTAGAGTGCACTGGACCTTATGGCAGCAAACTAATCTCTAACCCATGGCACAATACTTTGAAACGTTGCCAAATTATATACTAGAAAATATACGAACACTGGGGGAAAATATACGAACACTGGGGGAAAATAACGTACTGCATATATATTTTACAGAAATATAATTGAAATTATTATATAGTAGATGGTGAGATTATACACTTTTTTTAAGAAATATATACTGGTTAAGGAAAATGAGACAACCATTAGAAATAACACGGCAATGTGAAAATAAACGTTGGAATGAAAGAATATTTATAGTTTACTATCTTACTTTGGGGGTAGCCCCAAAATGGGGATTGGGCCTGAGCATATAGATAGATATAGATCTTACTTTGAATTCCGGTGAGTTAACATCCATGAAAGAACACGGTAACGTCTCAGAAGATTCACTAGTTACCAGTGGTGATCGAGCCTCTGTCTTGCAGATCAGATCTCTGGTCGGTAGCTGTTTTCTGCTCTTAAAATATCTCTGAACCTGTGAATGTATTTTAGGCTGTTTTAGTCTTAATGGAGTATTAGCTGCAAGATTTTTAAATAATTTAATTCAAAGTGGAATGAACGCCCTGGGTTTTCGTCTGAAATATTGGATTTTGAATCCCCCTTGGTAGCAAGTGGATCCGGTTAGTTAAGCCTGGTTAGATTAAAGTTACATAAAGCTAGGTAAGTTAATTTAATCACACTTTGAATTCCTGTAAGTTAAGTGGAAGTATAATTAGACTAGGTTAAGTTAGGTGTGAGTAAATCCACTCTAAATGTGGGCGTAAGCAATACGTGGAAACAAAATACTTTAAACTGAATAATTATTAATTTAGAATAAGAGACATTGAATTATGTGTAAATAAGCTTGTCCGTTGGTCATGTTAACTGTGATCCCGTGATAATAAACTTCAGCGAGAAATATACGCGGATTTGGGAACGAGCACTGGAGCGCGGAAAAGTGCACTGGTCCAGAGAGAAATTAACGCAAATGGGTCCGATATTCCGGAATGGGGACCGGAAAACTACTGGAATTTGGGATAATGCAGTTTGCAGTGGAGAGTAGTGCTGTGTGTTGCGGTCAAATTATGGTACCATTGTTACGGGGTGATTTTAATATGCTGTCAATTGTATAATGTTACGTGCATTGATTGTTCCATGTCTCTGCCAGACGGCTTTACTCTTTATTATTCTTGCTACTGGAAGACAATGTTATTCAGCTCAGGAAGGACCTCTCGGAATTATATGGATAAAAAACTCAATTACCTGGATGAGTCTGAGAGGTCCTTCACTAACTGAATAAAGTTGTGTGGAGGTAGCTAGAATATAACAAATATTCATCTGGTTACCAGCAATATGCGTAAACTTTAACTTTTTTCTTTTTCTATGTGTACGAAAGTGAAAAAAGGCCAAGCTGCCTGCAACAAGTGTCTTCCACAAAGCTGAAAAAGTGATAGGGAGTCAAATTCAAGGTACAGTACGTTAAAGTCAAAATGTCTGGACATATGGAGCTTGAAGCAGTTTACGTCATAGGATGAGGCATAGACTACAGTAGATCTGGACTTGACACGAAAATGAAACTGCAGTAAGGGACTTAAAATCGGAAAACGAACTCCCAAGTTCGAACCTCTAAACCGCGAAAATGTGATATTTCCGCGGTTTCAAGGTTCGGACTTGGGGGTTCTTTCTCCGATTTTGGGTCCTTTACTGAAAAGTTCCATTTTCGTGTCAAGTCCAGATCTACTGTAGTCTATGGATGAGGGAAAGACAGATTGAGGGAGAGAGTTCCAGAGTTTTACTTGTTGAGTAAAAGAAAGACTGGGATAATCAGTTCACTCTTGGGTTAAAGAGTTTGACAGAATCGGGGTGGGAATGTGTTGAAAGGCAGGTGCTACCCACTCTCCGTAAGGGAGGAGGTATACACTGAGAGAGCTCTTGAGAACACATTATGTAATAGCTGTAGAAGAGTGAGGGAGATGCAACATTGTGGCGTGTAGTGAGAAATTGTAGGGAATTAGTAAGACGAGGTGAGTTGTTGAGACAAAATGCTTTTGACTTTATCCTTTTTGAGAAGTGCGGTAAGGATGGAACCTCCCCACACATGCGAAAAGTACTCGATACATAGGCGCATTGTGCCCCTATACAGAGCAAGAAGCTTTGCAGGGTTAAGGAACCCACGGAGACAGTTGAGAACACCTAACTTCTAGGAAGCTGTTTTAGCATGAGTGGTGATATGGTCTTTCCAAGCAAGATCAGAAGAGACACCAAGAATATTTAGAGAAGACGAAGGGTTGATGTGTGTTTTATTGAAGAGTAAGCAAGTGTGGAAGAATGTGATGGGTACGGTAGATAGACAGAGAAATCGAGTTTTGAAAGTAAATGAAAGGAACAAGATTTTCTCTGCCCCAACCAAAGATAGTTGATAGATATAAGGTAAGTGTGCTATGGCCTCATCACATGAGTTTGGAGTGATTGCATGGTGGAACGTTTTAGAAAACTAGTTCAATAGTGTAAGTTAGTCATTAGCATATGAGTGGATAGGACTTGAGCTACTGTTTAGATCATTAATGAATATTAGAAATAGAACTATATATATGTCAGAACCCTGAGGAACACTGGAGTTGATAGATTGAGGAAGTGAGCGATGGCCGTCCATAACTGCAGGTATGGAATGACCAGAAAGGAAATTAGAGATAAAGGCACTGATACAGGGATAGAAGCCTTTTTAAAAGATGCTAGTTGGAAATAAGTGATTTGTGCCAGCTTTCGATATGTCTAGCGCAATAGAAAAAATCTCGCAGAAGTCCCCAAAAGGGACTTACATATCGTTGAACTAAATACGTGTAGATGATTGCTATCATTAATTTATTTAGTGCGAAGGCGACATTTACATTTTATTCTTGCTAACATAGGGTTTTTAGTCGGCATAGAAAGGTCAATCTAGTTATGTTAATTTTGGATAGGATTTTCGTAAAAGGTATTGTGCGTAATTTCGATATATATTGTACTGTAGGTATATACTGGAACGGTCTCCATGTTTACACTGGCCTGGAGTGTGTTCAATATGGGTTACTGGTCTTATAACACTTCAATTTCATCTGTAAAAAACTCTATATGATATTGAATATAACTCTTTCGTCAATATGGTATTTTAGGGCGGCGTCACAGAGGTGAATTTTCAGCGTATATACAACGCTAATAACTAATTATTATTATTATTTTTTTTTTTTTTTTTTTTTTTTTTTTTTTTTTTTTATGTAAAACTTCCAAGTCAGTAACACAGGCTAGTATGTGGAGTTGACAAGGATCGTGACGAGGATTGAGTAATCAAAGGCAACAATAGCGAAAACTTAGTAAATAGTGATAGCCAGGCTAGAAAAATGACGGAAGAAAATGTAAGAGTGACCCCGACCATGTTACAGGTGTTGTAGCAGTACAAGTGTGGTGCTGTAGCATGACTCTTGAACGTGATTGTACAGTACATAACCTTTTGGGCTGAGAGAGACTGGAACACTTGACCCCAGGACTGGGCCATTAGCGCGCGGCGCCTTAGACCACGGAAAATATATTTTAGTGTGTGTGTGTGTGTGTGTGTGTAGTCGTGGAGCATATGCGCTGAGCCTGTGGAGTTGAGCTCGAGCTTATGAACTGAACTTGGAAGATGATATACTGTCCTTATAATACTGGAGTATACACAGTAGTATGGGGATCTACACAACAGAGATGATATACTGTCCTTATAATACTGGAGTATACACAATAGTATGGGGATCTACACAACAGAGATGATATACTGTCCTTATAATACTGGAGTATACACAATAGTATGGGGATCTACACAACAGAGATGATATACTGTCCTTATAATACTGGAGTATACACAATAGTATGGGGATCTACACAACAGAGATGATATACTGTCCTTATAATACTGGAGTATATATGGGGATCTACACAACAGAGATGATATACTGTCCTTATAATACTGGAGTATACACAATAGTATGGGGATCTACACAACAGAGATGATATACTGTCCTTATAATACTGGAGTATACACAATAGTATGGGGATCTACACAACAGAGATGATATACTGTCCTTATAATACTGGAGTATACACAATAGTATGGGGATCTACACAACAGAGATGATATACTGTCCTTATAATACTGGAGTATACACAATAGTATGGGGATCTACACAACAGAGATGATATACTGTCCTTATAATACTGGAGTATACACAATAGTATGGGGATCTACACAACAGAGATGATATACTGTCCTTATAATACTGGAGTATACACAATAGTATGGGGATCTACACAACAGAGATGATATACTGTCCTTATAATACTGGAGTATACACAATAGTATGGGGATCTACACAACAGAGATGATATACTGTCCTTATAATACTGGAGTATACACAATAGTATGGGGATCTACACAACAGAGATGATATACTGTCCTTATAATACTGGAGTATACACAATAGTATGGGGATCTACACAACAGAGATGATATACTGTCCTTATAATACTGGAGTATACACAATAGTATGGGGATCTACACAACAGGGATGATATACTGTCCTTATAATACTGGAGTATACACAATAGTATGGGGATCTACACAACAGGGATGATATACTGTCCTTATAATACTGGAGTATACACAATAGTATGGGGATCTACACAACAGGGATGATATACTGTCCTTATAATACTGGAGTATACACAATAGTATGGGGATCTACACAACAGGGATGATATACTGTCCTTATAATACTGGAGTATACACAATAGTATGGGGATCTACACAACAGGGATGATATACTGTCCTTATAATACTGGAGTATACACAATAGTATGGGGATCTACACAACAGGGATGATATACTGTCCTTATAATACTGGAGTATACACAATAGTATGGGGATCTACACAACAGGGATGATATACTGTCCCTTATAATACTGGAGTATACACAATAGTATGGGGATCTACACAACAGGGATGATATACTGTCCTTATAATACTGGAGTATACACAATAGTATGGGGATCTACACAACAGGGATGATAAACTGTCCTTATAATACTGGAGTATACACAATAGTATGGGGATCTACACAACAGGGATGTTATCAATTAGGGTGTACATGTACATGGTATAATCTATTACAATAAGGATATACGCAGTGGGTGTATATAATAGACGGGAAATGTACTTGGAAAATATACTGAACTATGAAAACCAAGAGTATAAATTATGGGAATATACTCTGGACTGAGGGATTGTGCTCTGAAACATTGCTCTGAAACATGTAGCGTTACGCCCAGCGTTTTCAAAGTTTAGCGACGGAAAAAACTATACGGTGATGCACAGAATATACTAATTATAAAGGAAACGTGTGAAATTATACTAATCTATTACAAAATTAAGGGATTATACACTGGACCATGGGTAGATGCAATGTGATAAAGAAAAATAATCTAGTTCATGAACACATATTTGGTGTCTGGGTGGAGGAAATGGTAATTACATTGGTTTGGGAAAATAATCTTACTCGGAAATAGAGAGTCTAGTGTGTTAAAATAGTGTAGCGTTGACAAATAGTAAAAGCATGTACACATGTATTATAGTTCTGAACGGGAAAACAGTACATTGTGTGAAAATAGTTACCTAGAAAAATGAGAGGGATTTTAGGAAATTAACCTTCCCTGTTAGATAGTCTCTCGCATGAAACAAATAGAAACCAACCTGGATCAAAAGATTCTGGTGTGAGTAAATAGTCTAGCATTGGAAAAATGTAGTTTGTTATGGAGTCACAAAAAGGATTGCATTGTCCTGGGGAAATGCAATCTAACAGTGGATTAGGGAAGGTGTGATGGAGTGGTCTTGCCACTGGACTGGTAATCCAATGGACCCGGGTTCAAATCCCGATATGTTAATGGGAAGATTGGGATGGAATTTGTGCTTTACCTAGTATCAGTGCATTACCACAAAGCCCACCTATGACTTAAATTGCTTCAAACTCCGTATGTCCAGACATTTTGGCTCGAACGTCCCTTGATTTTGGCCCTGTCACTCTTTTACTCTAGGGGAGGCACTCGCTACAGGCAGTTCTGCCTTTTTCTCCCTCACTCACATAGGAAAACAAAATAAATAGCCTGGACAAATATATTTTACCCAGGGGAAATATACTCTACCCTGGGAAAATGTACTCTACCCTGGGAAAATGTACTCTACCCTGGGAAAATGTACTCTACCCTGGGAAAATGTACTCTACCCTGGGAAAATGTACTCTACCCTGGGAAAATGTACTCTACCCTGGGAATATATACTCTAGTCTGGGAAAATATGCTCTACCCTGGGTAAACATACTATACCCTGGGTAAACATATATACTCTAGCCTGGTAAGATATGCTTTACCCTGGGTAAACATACTATACCCTGGGTAAACATATATACCCTGGGTAAACATACTATACCCTGGGTAAACATACTATACCCTGGGTAAACATACTATACCCTGGGTAAACATACTATACCCTGGGTAAACATACTATACCCTGGGTAAACATACTATACCCTGGGTAAACATACTATACCCTGGGTAAACATACTATACCCTGGGTAAACATACTATACCCTGGGTAAACATATATACTCTAGCCTGGTAAGATATGCTTTACCCTGGGTAAACATACTATACCCTGGGTAAACATATATACTCTAGCCTGGTAAGATATGCTTTACCCTGGGTAAACATACTATACCCTGGGTAAACATATATACTCTAGCCTGGTAAGATATGCTTTACCCTGGGTAAACATACTATACCCTGGGTAAACATATATACTCTAGCCTGGTAAGATATGCTTTACCCTGGGTAAACATACTATACCCTGGGTAAACATATATACTCTAGCCTGGTAAGATATGCTTTACCCTGGGTAAACATACTATACCCTGGGTAAACATATATACTCTAGCCTGGTAAGATATGCTTTACCCTGGGTAAACATACTATACCCTGGGTAAACATATATACTCTAGCCTGGTAAGATATGCTTTACCCTGGGAAAATCTACTCTACCAGGGTAAATATACTCTAACCTAGGAAAATATTAGTGTTAGCCTGGTAAGATATGCTCTAGCCTGGGACAATAAAGTGACGCCTGTGAAGTGGTGTGTTGCAGGATGTCGGCTATCTGGCTTAGCTGTACAAGGTTGCTGGTGCAGGGAAGCCGAGGAGAAGTATATTATTATACTTGGAAGGTGTCAAGTCAACTTGAAGTATATATATTATATTATTTATAGATGTATATAGCAATTTTAGTTTTGCTCCTTTCTTCACTTTCCATCAATATCTTGTCCTACTATTTTGTTATTGTTGAGTTTCTCGGCTATCATTTAAGCCTGTTCGATAGTTTGTGCTTTTTTAGTGTTATTTTTCTTTAACTTCTATTGTTCCATTCTTATTGCTAAATAGGATTATATCACGAATTGGTTTCCCTGAGCCTTCTTTAAATTTTCAATCTGCCTTTGAATCCCAGTATATGTGTGTTTTGTACAGTTTAAAATTATTGTATGATTGTTTGTATTTAGATGTTATATGTATGTAATAATTTTAGATATTATTATATATATGTTACTTAACTTGTATATATTCATATATGTTGTCCTAATTTTCCTTTTGATGCTTCTCATTCAGCATTAAATTGTCGGTCTATGCATCACATATTCATCCATTGGGGAGCTTTACCGAAACTGGTGAATCCAGCAAATTACTTACGGACCTATCTTTGGCCGCATCTCCCAATAGTTCACAGAGATACAATAAATTAGCAAGGGAGTGAAGTGTTTACGAGACTTCTCCCTCCCCTGCTCCCCTTTACGTGCGCGCGCGCACACACACACACACACACACACACACACACACACACACACACACACTGTACATATCTCTCTCTCTCTCACACACACACACACACACACACACACACAAACAAACACACACACACACACACACACACACATATACTGTACATATCTCTCTCTCTCTCTCTCACACACACACACACACACACATACACACACACACACACACACACATACATACACATACTGTACATATCTACTCTCTCTCTCTCTCTCTCTCTCTCTCTCTCACACACACACACACACACACACACACACACACACACACACCACACACACACACACACACACACACACACACACACACACACACACACACACACACACACACACACACACACACACACAAACTTAGTTATTTGTGAGAAAGAGTTACGAGACTCCATGCCTCTTTATGAGAAATAGTTAGTGTACTGAGTGTGTGTGTGGGGGGGGGGGGATTTATATCTTTGGCAATTGACCACTTGCGAGTTTCAGGCTATAAGGAAGTTGGAGCCATAATCATCGTTATTTAACAGATATGCAATAATAATGTAAGTTTCTGATGGATAAAAAGTATATTGAACTCGATTTTATGTTTATGATTACAGTACAACCGTAGTTTAGCTTGTAACTATGTTAAATATCGACGTCTACAACCCCTACTTCCTTATAGGCTTTAACTGGGTAGTTGTCAATTGATTCTGTTTGACTTTTATGTTTCATGTTTGTAGTATTGTGCCAGCCTGCCTTCCTCCTACCACCCCCTCTATACTCACCATGGACCTCTACTTTACTATATATATCTACCTTTATATATATTTTCTCTCTCTCTCTTTCTCTCTCTCTCTCTCTCTATATATATATATATATATATATATATATATATATACTAGCAGGGGTACCCGGCGCTGCCCGGGTAATAATACTGTACCACCATAATCACCATCACTACTACTACCATAATCACCATCATCAATCACTACTACCACAATCATCACAATACTACTACTACCATAATCACCGGCCTCGACCTCCCTGTGCCTCATTAAACGGCGACCTCGATTTCGGCCGCTAAATGACCGCCGATTTTGGATCTGACCTCATCGGTACTCCCATTTTGTGGGGCTGCGAACAACTTTCGTTCCATACACCTTTTCGATCGGAGGCCTCTTTCTGCCCCAAACGGCCATTTTTTAATTTTTTGTTTTCAATTTCGGCCTCGAAACGACCTCCAATCGTAGCCTCGCCCCCCTCTATGACATGACCCAGGTCAATTGACACCCACATGCAAAGTTTCAGCTCCCCAGGTCCAAAACTGCGGCCGCCTATTAAGAACGCACAGACAGACAAACAGACAGACACACGAACTGATTTAATAATATAGATATATACTGTATATACCACTGTACTACCTTTAGTACAGTGGTAGAGAACTGTCGTCCTGTTTGTTGATCCCAAGTTCGATTCTCGGCAGTTGCAATTATTCATTATTTATTGACCCTACACTGTACATTGTGTAAGTGGTTAGATGTTAAGGATGTTTGTAGAGTACAATGATATATATAGCATATCATCAATTATCTATCTCACATCTAGTTTTCCGCCATCTTAACCTTTGTCTAGCTGGGTGTTTTGGGTTCATTTGGGCATATTCAGGCCCTCCTGCATGATAAATCAAGCATCTGCATGAAAAAAAAATTATTTAGCAAAAAACTAGGCACTAAAAGCTTCAAAATGAGACCAGAACGAGCTACGTAGCACTCGTGGTTCTCTTGCAGTGGTGCCACGAACATGGAAGTTTAGCATATATCGGTATATTTTTCCCAGCTATGCTCGCTACTGGCTACACTGCCGGCCTCTCGAGAACACAGGGAACATGAGTTAATGGGCGGCGGTAAGCCCTGGGAGTCGGCTGTCTGACCCGCTGAGCTCCCGACCATTTGCACTCGATTTTAACCCTTTAAAAGCCTTAATAATGCTCCTAACTTCAGAATCATCAACTAAATCCACTGCAACCCTCCTCACAAGCTGGACAGGAGAGCACGATTACGTCCCGGGACTCAACATAAACAACACACCCCTGACACACACACACACACAAAATCCTAGGAGTAACATACGACACCCAAATGACATTCAAACAGCACACCACAAACCCGAAAAAGAAACTGACACCCAGACTTAACGCCCTCAGATCACTTGCCCACACGACATTTGGACACAACAAAGAAACCACCACCACAGTCTACAAACAATACATAAGATCAGTTATGGAATACGCAAGCCCGGCCTGGGCTTCTAACCTAGCTGAAACACATCATAAGACCTTACAGACTATTCAAATTAAAGCCCTTAAAATCATCACAGGATGCACAGCTACTACACCCGGGCGGGTGCCCAACCCCGAAAGGAGTTGAAATAGGGGAGCTATCCCCCCGCCAAAGGCGGCTTTCTAGGGCCTTTCCTAGCTGATGCTGAGAGGATTGGGTTCTAGTCATGTGGTGATGGGCTGGTCTATCCGAGTGAGAACTGAGCGATCTCTGCCATACCCATAGCTTACTCTGACTGTTCCTTTTACTTATATATCTAATAGATCTCAAGTGGCGGTGTCTTTTCCGTGGATTGACCTCCCTACTGCCAACCTAGAAGTTGGCAGATTGGGAGCCAAAGCATCACATTTTTCCCTTACCCCTCAACTTTCCCTTCATAATTGCTGAGGAGCACAGGGCCTTGGGTGGGGCTTTGGTTTCCCGGGCATTTCTGCACCCTCCTCAGCTCCCTGCCTTGGAGTGGCTTCGGTCACCCGGGCTTTGTTAGTGGTAAGCCGACAGAATCTCACTGACTCCCATATATTTTTTAATGATGTAAATATTCCCACTTCCCCTAGTATTGACATTCTCGGTGTAACATTAACTACTAACTTGAGCTGGACACATTGTGTTAGAAGCATTGCTAAGAATGCCTCTAAAAAACTGGGACTCCTGTACAGAGTTCGAGAATTCTTCACTGACGAGCAGTTGGCCGTAATATATAAAAGTCATGTGCGCTCTCAGATGGATTACTGTTCACCTCTGTGGGGTGGAAGTGGAGTGGTTGCATTGAGGCAGTTGGACAAAATTCAAAATAAAGCTATTAGATTAATCAATAACCCTGCAATCACACAGGACCTTCCTACATTAGCCATATCAAGAAACGTTGCATCCCTTGCATTATTCTACAGATATTTTCACAGCAATTGTTCCGAGGAACTTGCTTCAATTGTGCCGCCTCTCCACATCTTTCCCCGTAGAACTAGGGCAGCTGAGAGCGCCCATGAATTTACACTTTCTCCTCCACAATGCAGAACTTCTGCTTATCAGAATTCATTTATCCCCAGAGCTACTACTCTTTGGAATTCACTTCCCTCGAATTGCTTTCCACAAACTTACAATCTACAAATGTTTAAATCCAGTTGTTACAAACATTTTATGAATGGAGGATGCCTTTAGGCACATGGACCTTTTTGTTTTATCTGTGTTTTTCCTTCCTCCGTTCATTGTCTCTTAAAAAAAAAAAAAAAAAAAAAAAAGCAGGGATGATTTTGTGGGGGCGCTCGTTTATGGCCTTGGCCTTGCTCGAGACCTTGGGGCTGTTCGGCCAGACAGCCTGGGGAACAACAACAACAACAACTACACCCACAGATCACCTACATCAAGAAACCAAAGTCCTAAAAGTCAAAGATCATCTAGACATGAGAGGCACTCAATTCCTGGCAGCAGCCTCCACGAATCAACACCACCCACTACACTACATGGCAACACACCCACTGACACCAAGAAATATCAAAACAACACCCAGCACACGCTATCACACAAATACTGTCTTCTCTCCCTCCCTGCCCACCCCAAACCAACTTCCGGAAGCACATCCATACTCATATCACTCGCCGTTCCATCCACTCACTCATAGACAACACACAGCTGCAAGCATGACCACCCGAAATCCATCCTTCTGAATCCTCCCTTCCTCGCGAGGACAGAGTCCACCTGGCCAGGCTGAGATGCGGACACCATCCAGCTCTTCTGAGCTATCAGAAGAGACTGGATGACTCCGTCGTCGACACCTGCCCGGGTTGTAACACAGTACCCCATACCATAAAACACATCATAGAAGACTGCATTTCACACAACCACTTACGCCAACAACACAATTTACACTATTTGAGAGCTCTGTGGGAAAGCCCGACCGTGGCCATGGCCTTCCTTAAGGAATCGGGGCTGTTCGGCCAGGCAGCTTAGGGAACAACAACAACAACAACAACGTGTCAGGCGCGGCAACTCCAAGAATTTCTGGTAGGGAGAATTGAGTTTTTGGCTTGTATTGTCCCGCTTCCTAGACATTATCATCAATGACAATTACCCTTCTTGTTCAAGGGAGATGGTAACCGCCGGCTATGTCTCAGAAAACCTTCATCAACCTGAGCGAGATTTGATCCCGGGTCTGCTGGGTAGCAGGCGGAACGGTACCACTGAGCTAGCCGTGCGGTGTGTGTGTGTGCGTGCTTTGGGGAGAGGCGGGGGGGGGGGGGGGGGGGGGGGGCTCGTTGACGCGGATTCTAACCTGAAAAAGTCATACTACCCGAGTTTTTTATATTATAGAAGGATCTCATTAATTTAATTATCTCTCGATGTTGCTTAGCCCCTTGGTTGATCACCCCGAATCACGATATTCGTTTGCGTAGCCACTAAATTCTAGCAACACATCTGATCAAGAAAGTCTAGTCCCATATCTCTCTTTATTTTTATTCGTGGTGTTCCCCTTCGCCTGCCAGAACTCATGAGGATGATAATTGTGCTGTATGTGGTCCTCAAGGTTTCTGCCTCCCATCAGCCGTTTCCAGTGCCAAGAATAGCTGCATTAGATGATAGAGGAACTATATTGGGGCAAATTGATGGTCGAGATGCACGCCGCCTGTGCTGCTGCAAGGGAAACCACACGGAATGTTTGGTTGGGAAGGACAAATGTTGGTTTGTGGCTTGCTGTGGAGAAGATAATTTGGTTTGGGTTTATGGTGTACTGTAGTGTTTTAGGGTGGAGGAGGACATTTGGTTTGGGTTTTTGGTGTACTGTAGTGTTTTAGGGTGGAGGAGGACATTTGGTTTGGGTTTTTGGTGTACTGTAGTGTTTAGGGTGGAGGAGGACATTTGGTTTGGGTTTTTGGTGTACTGTAGTGTTTTAGGGTGGAGGAGGACATTTGGTTTGGGTTTTTGGTGTACTGTAGTGTTTTAGGGTGGAGGAGGACATTTGGTTTGGGTTTCTGGTGTACTGTAGTGTTTTAGGGTGGAGGAGAACATTTGGTTTGGGTTTTTGGTGTACTGTAGTGTTTTAGGGTGGAGGAGGACATTTGGTTTGGGTTTTTGGTGTACTGTAGTGTTTTAGGGTGGAGGAGGACATTTGGTTTGGGTTTTTGGTGTACTGTAGTGTTTTAGGGTGGAGGAGGACATTTGGTTTGTGTTTTTGGTGTACTGTAGTGTTTTAGGGTGGAGGAGGACATTTGGTTTGGGTTTTTGGTGTACTGTAGTGTTTTAGGGTGGAGGAGAACATTTGGTTTGGGTTTTTGGTGTACTGTAGTGTTTTAGGGTGGAGGAGGACATTTGGTTTGTGTTTTTGGTGTACTGTAGTGTTTTAGGGTGGAGGAGGACATTTGGTTTGGGTTTTTGGTGTACTGTAGTGTTTTAGGGTGGAGGATGACATTTGGGTTTGCAATTGGTGCATGTTTGGGATTGAAGAGCGTAATGATTTTGTACGTGACGGATTGCATGTTTGATTATGAACATTTTGAAATTTGGGTTTGTTACTAGTGGTGCGAGATTATGGAGGAAATTATATAGGGCTATTGGCGGTCGATAAGTTTGCTGTCGTTGCTTATTCTGGGAAAAAAATGAATTTTAGTTAATAACTTGTGGTGATGATATTGTTGTGACTTGTACTGGGTCAGTTTTTAGTGACTTATGATGAGAAGGAAATAATTGATTTGTTACGTGTTTGGAATGGTTTGTTACTTGTAGTGGGGTACGAGATATGTGGTTTGTTACTTGTTGTGGAGTAAGGGATATGTAGTTTGTTGCTTGTAGTGGGGTAGGGGATATTTAGTTTGTTACTTGTAGTGGGGTAGGGGATATTTAGTTTGTTACTTGTAGTGGTGTAGGGGATATTTAGTTTGTTACTTGTTGTGGAGTAAGGGATATTTAGTTTGTTGCTTGTAGTGGGGTAGGGGATATTTAGTTTGTTGCTTGTAGTGGGGTAGGGAATATTTAGTTTGTTACTTGTAGTGGGGTAGGAGATATGTGGTTTGTTACTTGTTGTGGAGTAAGGGATATTTAGTTTGTTGCTTGTTGTGGAGTAAGGGATATTTAGTTTGTTGCTTGTAGTGGGGTAGGGGATATGTAGTTTGTTGGTTGTAGTGGGGTAGGGGATATTTAGTTTGTTACTTGTAGTGGGGTAGGGGATATTTAGTTTGTTACTTGTTGTGGAGTAAGGGATATTTAGTTTGTTACTTGTTGTGGAGTAAGGGATATTTAGTTTGTTGCTTGTTGTGGAGTAAGGGATATTTAGTTTGTTGCTTGTAGTGGGGTAGGGGATATTTAGTTTGTTACTTGTTGTGGAGTAAGGGATATTTAGTTTGTTGCTTGTAGTGGGGTAGGGGATATTTAGTTTGTTACTTGTTGTGGAGTAAGGGATATTTAGTTTGTTGCTTGTAGTGGGGTAGGGGATATTTAGTTTGTTGCTTGTAGTGGGGTAGGGGATATTTAGTTTGTTACTTGTAGGGTTGGAGATATTTGGTTTGTTACTTGTAGTAGGGTTGGAGATATTTGGTTTGTTACTTGTAGTAGGGTTGGGTATATTTAGTTTGTTACTTGTAGTAGGGTTGGGTATATTTGGTTTGTTACTTGTAGTAGGGTTGGAGATATTTGGTTTGTTACTTGTAGTAGGGTTGGAGATATTTGGTTTGTTACTTGTAGTAGGGTTGGAGATATTTGGTTTGTTACTTGTAGTAGGGTTGGAGATATTTGGTTTGTTACTTGTAGTAGGGTTGGAGATATTTGGTTTGTTACTTGTAGTAGGGTTGGAGATATTTGGTTTGTTACTTGTAGTAGGGTTGGGTATATTTAGTTTGTTACTTGTAGTAGGGTTGGGTATATTTGGTTTGTTACTTGTAGTAGGGTTGGAGATATTTGGTTTGTTACTTGTAGTAGGGTTGGAGATATTTGGTTTGTTACTTGTAGTAGGGTTGGAGATATTTGGTTTGTTACTTGTAGTAGGGTTGGAGATATTTGGTTTGTTACTTGTAGTAGGGTTGGGTATATTTAGTTTGTTACTTGTAGTAGGGTTGGGTATATTTGGTTTGTTACTTGTAGTAGGGTTGGAGATATTTGGTTTGTTACTTGTAGTAGGGTTGGAGATATTTGGTTTGTTACTTGTAGTAGGGTTGGAGATATTTGGTTTGTTACTTGTAGTAGGGTTGGAGATATTTGGTTTGTTACTTGTAGTAGGGTTGGGTATATTTAGTTTGTTACTTGTAGTAGGGTTGGGTATATTTGGTTTGTTACTTGTAGTAGGGTTGGAGATATTTGGTTTGTTACTTGTAGTAGGGTTGGAGATATTTGGTTTGTTACTTGTAGTAGGGTTGGAGATATTTGGTTTGTTACTTGTAGTAGGGTTGGAGATATTTGGTTTGTTACTTGTAGTAGGGTTGGGTATATTTAGTTTGTTACTTGTAGTAGGGTTGGGTATATTTGGTTTGTTACTTGTAGTAGGGTTGGAGATATTTGGTTTGTTACTTGTAGTAGGGTTGGAGATATTTGGTTTGTTACTTGTAGTAGGGTTGGAGATATTTGGTTTGTTACTTGTAGTAGGGTTGGAGATATTTGGTTTGTTACTTGTAGTAGGGTACCGGTAAGGGATATTTAGTTTGTTACTTGTAGTGGGCCGTGGGGTAGGAGATATTTGGTTTGTTACTTGTAGTGAGGTAGTGTATATTTGGTTTGTTACTTGTATTGGGGTAGGGGATATATGGTGTGTTGCATGTAGTGGGTTACGGGCCGACTTTACAGGGTTAACTACGAGGTCACATGCGAACATTAGCGACCGTGTGATGCCGTAGTTTTGACCGTAGTACATACGCAGATGCACTGTTAAAATAACGTGTAGGCTAACACAAGCTTGGATAGGAAGGGACCATGCTACAATCCATCTACAATCATTCTCCTTCAGGATGGCCGAACAAACTTGAGTATTTTGGAAGACTCGAACCCTGGCATACTTTCGCCTGGGCGGTTATCACATGGCTCCTTACTACACTGAACCAACCCAGCCTGTGTGTGTGTGGGTAAGTGCGAAGTTGTATATCCTCGTGGATTTTTGTTATTGCTTTTGAACGACACATTTCTTCAACAAACTCCCACAGTTCTTCAACAAACTCCCACATCAAGTGAGAGACATGATCTCCTTTTGTACCTAGTGTAATGTTGGCTACGCTTCTAGTGGCAGCAGCACTGCTCCTCGTTCTGGGTTGATATGAGAAGCGTCTCGTTAGACAATTTTAAGAGAGACTAAGATGTCTAATTGCAAAAAAGTGCCAGATTAGCCCATCTTTGCAAGGGAGTGTGCCGTTCCTTCAAACAGTCTGCTGCACCAAATATCAACCCTGAACGAGGACCGGCGCGCTCCTCAGTTCCACTAGAAGTGTGACGAACACTGCAATAGGTGACGTTTGGTTCAAGCCAAGAAATGCTGGGTAGGTCCACCAACTCGGTGCTTCGTCGATTTTCAGATGTGCTAAAGCGATAAAACATGGGTACCTACCTTATTATGTCAGAGTTCTTGAATGACGAGAACCTAGCTGTTAATTACCAGAGTTATTTACGCTCACAGATGGAATACGACTCAAGTTTGTGTAGTAGATGTGGAGAAGAGGTGCTGCTTATGTTATTGTATGTTAGAAAACAATAGTCACAGGTATGTTCATACACTTAAACACACGGAGAGAGTGAGAATGAGAGTGAGTCAATCAGTGAATGGATTTGTTTATTCGTGGGGTGTTGTTTCATACCCTATTTTGCATGACATACATAATACGTTTGAATTAAGGGGAGATTTCCACATGAGGGATTTTTTCTTTGCCCCTTTCTCCCTCATGTTTAGCTCCATTGTTTTTTACATTTTAAGACGTTCGCCCCATTAGTTTGGCAATTTTAAGAACTTTCACCCCATTTATGTCACTTTTAAGACCTTTCGTCCGATTTAGGTGTCGATTTTTTCCTGGCGAGCGAGCCTGTAATTTTTGAGGAACCGACCTTCGGCCAGGAAATTTTTCTACCGAAAAATTTACAAATTTATCTTGAAAGGGGGTCAAGGGGATGTAATTTCAAGCTTGATAGAAGTCTAGGAAACACACTAAAAACCTCCCCTTAAGTGTAGCCAAGGAATTCTGGTGAGGTTGATCATATCTTGTGGTGCTACATTAACACTCAACGAGCGGCCTAGGCGGTATATTTGACTGTGCTGCCCAGCGGTTTTTTTTTTACCATAAATGGGGTTGTTTCCGTGCTCTTTTTCATGCATAAACAAGAGCCAGAGCGTAATACAAGTATGTATGCCTGAAAGGGCGTAAATTGAGCTTTCCAATGACACCCGAACCATCCTTCTACGATCACTGGTTGTCTTGCAACGATCGTGCAACCGAAGGGCAAAATTGCTAAAATATGGTCATTTTGTTACATAATTGCGTGTGTAGTGAGTGAGAGAGGGTGGAGTAGAGTGGAGTAAATGTCAGTGGGCCCACGACGGTCGTGGCGAGCGGTCATGAGGTAACCTATGCTTCTCCCACCGCTCGGCTCTCTCTCAGAGCCAATATTGCGCAAAAATTGCACACAGACTTAAGTCGGGCCCCGCCACATTGTCCAGCTTTTTAGATACGGACTTAAGTCGGGCCCCGTTAGACAAGGGTTAAAGGCACGAGGATACACCATAAAGTCCTCATAGTCAAGGAACATAATTACTATCACTGGTTCTTTGGCCTTCACAGTCTTTTATCAAACACTTTAAAGTCGGCTAATGTGAAATTGCAATGTCTCTACCTTATATTTCTGCCAAGTTTTCATAGTTGATAACATATTTCACTACAATATCTTCATAATAGCTGAATAATACAAATGGGATCGTGGCAATCAAATATGATATAGTTAACGTTATGGTCAGATTATGTTCAGTTAGGTCAGGTTATGGTGAAATAGTTATAATTAGGTTAGAATGTATGTTAGCTTAGATTATTATTAGGTTAGACTTGTTAATTTAGATTATTAGGTTATTATTTTATTTTAGATTATCGTTAGGTTAGATTTGTGTTTGTTTATATTATCATTGGTTATATTTATTAGGTTAGCATTTTGTTTGTTTAGGTTAGATTATCTTAAGTGTAATGTTTGTTATTTGAAATTATCGTTAGGTTAGATTTATTTAGATTATCGTTAGGTTAAGTTTTATTAATCGTTAGGTTATATTTCAGTTAGTTTACAATATTGTTCAGTTTGCTAGGTTAATGTTAAATGTATGTTAGCCTATGTGTAGATTGATGGACTGTGAATTTCAAGAAATGTATTGTTGACGAAAATCTGTAAGAGCAGTTAACAGTGCCATCAGTGTTGGGGAACATTTAACTTAAATTTGGGCAACACTTTGTACAACACCAAGCTTATGTAAAGGTGACGTTTCATTCATATTTTAATGACGGTTGTATTTATTTTATTTAGCATTGTATTCGATGATCTGCTTTTTGTACATGAATATAAGCTCTCTACGAAGACATTAACCTTTTCATCTCCGTGACAATACATTTAGTTATGATTATCCGCATACAGTTTTATTTTAATTGGGAAGGACCTCGGAGTCACAGGATTAGGCGTATAGATATGTTCATATTAGTTTAACTCTATACTTCAAGAAAACGTTCATAGACTTCATAAAATCGTCAACATTGGCCTCATCGTAAGGATGCTATTAAGGTTAAACCCAACAATTATTTGCTTATTATTAGAAGTCAATTTGCCATACACAAGTTGATCTTACACACACACACACACACACACACACACACACACACACACACACACACACACACACACACACACACACACACACACACACACACACACACACACACACACACACACACACACACACACACACACACGAGAGCACTATATTACACAACAGATGATATATTTCTGGGTTACGTCAAATAATAGAGTGGTACATTGTACTATATTATGAACTATATACTAGTTATTGTGGTGCCATATACTAATAGTTGTTGTTTTGTGTTTACAGGTACGTACTGGTGTTGGTCCGGGTGGGTACAGCTCAACCGTTAAGGTTTATAACGAGGATATGTACGGTATAGTGTTAATGCTACCTTATTTTATGGTATATTCTATATCTATCTATATATCTATCTGTGTGTGTTATTCACTTGCTTGTTCGTCAAGGGGAATCCACGCAATGCGAGCTAAGCTCATTATTATCGCGCCTCCTTAACTGGGAATGTATTGCGTGAAATGCATGTTCAGTGTTTATGTATCGTTGGAATGGCTGTGGATGTGTGTGTAGTCTGTATTTTAGCCAATTGGCGACATCTGGAAACGAAGGCTTAGGGTTAATCTGTACGATACCATTCTCACTATGGTACCAGTCTCACCCGAAGGCTTAGGTTGACCAGTAGCTTAGGTTGACCAGTACGATACCCATTTCACCTTGTAACCGATCACCAACCCTAGATGGGACATCACAACTTCGTCCACTTATTCCAAGTTCCTATTTATACTGCTAGGTGAACAGAGGCTACACCGTTAGGAGACTTGCCCAAATGTCTCTTCCCCGCCCGGGTCTCGAACCCGGGACCTTCTGGTTGTGAGCCAGACGCGCTATCAGTTACGCCACGGGGAGGTGTGTGTGTGTGTGTGTGTCCGTGTGCGTGTGTGTAGCAATCCATAATTTCATTAACCATACTTCAAATCAAACCAATATTCGTAATGTTTAAACGAATACTATTGTAATTGACTATTATTCATACAACTGGATGTATTGTCAACTTTGAATAAATGTTGTGGTCCAGTTCCTATGAGTGGTATGGTATAGTGGTTGAGGAAGAATAGTGCTAGACGGTCATAAGCGGCAGATTTTACTATTGATGTTTTGAATATTCTTTAGTGTTCTCCTATTTCCCATGACACCTAACTAAAACACACACACACACAGCCCGTAGCCTAGTAGGTAGAGCTCTCGTCTCACACACGAGGGGTCGGGGGTTCAATCCCCGGCCGGGCGGAGACAAATTGGGCTTGTCTCCTTTCATGTGTTAGCCTCAGTTCACCTAGCTGTAAATAGGTACCTGGAATAAGTGGACGACGTTGTGACGTCCCATCTGGGGTTGGCAAAAATGGTACAAGGCGAGAAGGGTATCATATGGTTCACCTAAGCTGATGGCTACCTAAGCCTTCGGGCGAGACGGTACCGTCTATAGTGAGAATGGTACCATACAGATCCACCCTAAGCCTTCGTTTCCGATGTCGCCAATTGGCTAAAAATACAGACTACACACACACCCACAGCCATTCCAACGATACATATAACACCTACACATATAGGAGGCGGGAAATAACGAGCATGCTCACTCCCGCAATACAACTAGAGTAAGTACAACTAGAGTAAGTACACACACACACACACACACACACACACACACACACACACACACACACACACACACACACACACAGACACACACACGAGGCAGGAATTAACGAGCATGGTCACTCCCGCAAATACAACTAGTGTAAGTACACACACACACACACACACCTGTGGTTCCTGTGGTAAGTAGTTTCAGGCAGTAGTTGCTGCCCGTGGCCACGCTAATGCGCCGCCACTAGTATAACCTGTCTGCTCGTCTCTTCGCCATCTGGTCTATGATGCTGTTGCTGGCAGCGCAGAGGTGGTAGTGTGGCAGCTTGGGTTGATCAGGTATTATCCGTAGGAATTTATCTAGTTGGTTCTTGAAACGTTAAAGGTTATGTTCCGTTGAGTCACGCAGGTGTCTGGCCAGTGCATTGAAAAGGAGTGGCCCTCTTATAGCAAAAGCGTTTTCTTTGAGCGTCTTGATTCTTGTACTTGCTCTGGGGTATATCCTTTCAATATGGCATAGCCGACCCCGTCGTTGGTGGATGGTAAACCGTATATTAAAGTTATTTACAGATTTTTCGGTCAATATTTTGTAGATGTATAATATAGCGTACCTTTCTCTACGCCTTTCTAGTGAGTAAAGGTCGAGTTCACGTAACCTTGCCCAGTAGTCTAAATGTCGGACGTCAGATATTCTATCGGTGAAAGATCGTTGTACTGTTTCAAGTGACTGCTTCTCTCCTGCTCGCCACAGACTCCACAGCTGACAACAATACTCTAGCAATGGTATCACGAGTGACTTGTATAACGTCAGCATAGGAAGCCTTTCACGTGTCCGGAAAGTGCGAAGGATCCAGCCAGCCTGGCTTCGTGCCTTCTTTATCACATTTTGTATATGTTGGGTAAAGTTTCCGTCACAACTGAGGGTAATTCCTAGGTCTCTTATATACTCCTTGGTGTCTATATGTGAACCGTCCGGTGCTGTAAACGTGTGTGCATTGTAGTTGATTCCCCCTGAACTGTAATGTATATGCTCAAATTTGTTGTCGTTGAAGGACATGTTATTATGCTCTGCCCACGAGTAAAGTGATGCCAGATCAGTTTGTAATTTTTCGGCATCAGATACTGAAGAAACTTCCTTCAGTACCCTGGTGTCATCGGCAAAAGAAGCTACAGACGAGTGTAAGACGTGTCTGTTTATGTCGGAGATGTGGATCAGAAATAGCAGAGGTCCAAGGACCGATCCCTGTGGCACCCCACTGTTGACCACCGACGGCCGAGACACTGCACCGCTAGCCACTACACACTGCTCCCTGTCAGTAAGAAACGAGTGCAGCCACATCCCGAGCTTTCCAGTAATGCCCATTTGTCTTATCTTGTGTAACAAAATGCCGTGGTCTACCTTGTCCTTTCGCGAAATCAAGATAGACCACATCAACATTTTTGTTATATTCCAGCTTTTCTAAAATTGTTTCATAGTGGGCGAGCAGTTGGGAGAGGCATGAACGCCCAGTGCGAAAACCATGTTGGTCTTGGTTCATTTTGTTCGAGATATTGAGCCATGTTCTTAACCATTTTTCTCTCCAAGACTTTAATAATGTGGGAGGTTAAGGCAACTGGTCGATAATTTTTTGCCTCTGTATTCGACCCTCCCTTGTGGATTTTTTTTTTGTTTTTTTTTTTTTTTTCTATATTCCAACTTACTTCCTCTCGGGCATAGGCTGAGAGCCTTAACATTCACCGCTTTACAATGAACAGTGAAGCCCGTGAGGTCTTGTTCCAGTCTAGGGAGTGAGACATGTGAAGCACGTAGAGCACAACGAGCACCTGCCATCTTGCCTTCACATGAGGCACGGTGCTCACTCATGACCCGAAACGACCCCATCTCTGAAGCCATCTCGTTCCCGTGCTTCACTGTCTCACCCACTACACTCGGACTCTCACACTTACACACACACAACGCCACCTGTTGAGCAGATAACTCACCAGGCATTGCACCCCTATAGCATATTTTGAATATGGGAATATTCATACAGTGCTATTTAATCAGGGAACAATGAGGGTATTTTATTGACGTTTCGGTGGGCTTTGTGGTAATGCACTGATACTAGGTACAGCACAAATTCCATCCCAATAATATCTTCCCATTGATACATCGGGATTTGAACCCGGGACCTTTGGATTACCAGGCCAGTGGCAAGACCACTCCACCACACCTCCCCGTGTGATTGGTGTGATGTTGGCACTTTTTAATTTCTTTGGTATTATACCAGATTCTAATGAAGTTCTATAAAGAAAGAGCAAAGGAACGCTCAGCTCTTTAGCACAACGTTTTAGGAGCACAGCAGGGAAGTGGTCGGGACCAGCTGCCGAGTTAGTAGCCATCTCTTTAATTGCTCCTTCTATGATGTCTCTGCTTAAAGTTATGTCCATCAGTTTTGATGTGCAGTCAGTACCTTGACGAAAAAAGTCCATAGGTGAGTTGATTATTTTGTCTTTCACAGGGTTGCTGAAGACACTTTTGTACTGGAGCAGTAGTTCTTCAACAATCTCTTGAGGTTCGTTTATGGTTCGGCCGTCTGAGTCAGTCAGTGGGCCAACACTCGCTCTCACTACTGACTTGTTTGCGGCATACTTGTAAAAGTATTTAGGATTGGTTTTAATGCATGCCACGGCTTGTATTTCTTTCCGGGCATCTTCTAATTTAACTGACCTTTTAAATTTTCTTCTATGATGGTAATTTTGTTTTCGGTTTGCGTCCGTATTTCAATGTTGTTGGTGTACTTAAGTTTTTTTCTTAGTTTTGTTCTCTTTCGCATCAGAACTTTTCGGTCCCTTGGTATGTTACCCTTATAAGGAGAGGTCTTATTAGACGATCTCCTCAACGGTACATATTTCTCTGATATTTCCAAGCATTTCGTCGTCAGTATGTCGTATTGGGCCTCAGGATCGCAGTCTTTCATGAGTGAATCCCAGTTTACTTCACCGAGGTCTCTCTTTAAACTTTCCCAGCAGACTGACTCGCTGTGAAAGTTCATTCGGCTGAAATTTGGTGCTTGTTGTGCTGCACTGGGAATTCTAGTTGGTAAATCTACAGTTATACTACCCCTCCCCCACTACCCCCCCCCCCCCCCCCCACCTCCTCCCCCCTTCAAAACACGCCTTTTAGCGTGTTTTTGGATGGTTCAGCAGACGCGGAAACTGGAAAAAAATATATTTAGATAAAAAATTATCACCAACCAGATAAGAGTTTTTCAGGTAATTTGTTGTTGTTTTTTATTTTTTATTTGATATACAGTGTTGTTTAATACCGAGGACCGTCGCATTTTAGTATTTTTAACATTAGCCTAACCTAACCTAACTTAACCTAACCGAAAAGTAACCCGTCTCCGCGACGGTCTAAACTCCCCCTCACGTTCCCTGTTTATGGGTGCGCGACGGTCTAAACCCTGCTCACGTTCCCTGTTTATGGGTTTGCGAAGGTTTGTAATACTTCAATGTATCTATTTCAAGTCAAATATACATTTCCGCGCATCATCAAACCATACTAAGTCTACTACTAATAATATTAACCCATTAGTACCAACAGAATAGCGACAAAATAGGGGTAGTATAACTGTAGATTTATCTTCTAGTTTGCATATTTGTAGGTAAGCTGGTCGTCAGGGTTATGATGTTATGATCTGAGAGATTAGTTTTGTTTACAATAATATTATGTAAAAGGTCATCATTGTTTGTCATCACAATGTCCAGTATGTTGTCACCTCTTGTGGGAGTGTTGATGGCTTGATGTAAACAGAAATCCTCCGCAAAGTTCAGGACAGCTTCAGCTTCTGCCTGAGTCCGCATGTCCCCTGCTCCTCCATATACACTTTCCAACTCCCAGTCTATGAGCGGGAAGTTTAGATCACCAGTGAGCATAATGGTAGTCATGGGTGGTGGTAGTGAGTTAATTACTTCTCTAATCTTTGTTAGTTAGTCATTAAATTTATTTGTTGGGCACGCTGGTGGCCTGTATATATTTATATATACCCAATCAAGGTCTTTAATGTATAGTACCAGGGATTCTGTGTACAAGTTTGATTCTGAGTGGAGAACTTGTGTCCTAGCTGCAAAGTGGCCATCCACGTAGGTGGTGACACCGCCTTTTTTCTTTTGTTTTGGTCTGTCCGTTCTATATGGTACAAAGTTTGGTATTTTTATTTCAGCTTCTCTGATTTCCTCTGTTAGGTGTGTTTCTGTTAGGGAGATTATAAAAGCATTTTCAGTTTGTGCCACTTCTGAGAGTAATTTTATTTTGCCTCTAAATTTGTATGGTAAGAGGCCAGCAATATTTAGAGTGATTATTTTATAAAGGCTGTCGGCATTGCTGCCACCTGTTGTTGTAGCGGGTGCGTGGGGCCCCACTGCCACGGCACTGCTTTCAGCACTTGCAGTATATGTTGCTGTACTTGTTGCATTTGTTGTATTTGCTGCAATAAAAAAGACTGTGTAGTAGTATTTTGTTGTTTTTCAGTCTGGTGTGGGGGTCCCCTTTCCCATGCATTGTGTGGTTTAGGGGCTGGTGGTGGTATGGTTGACCGAGCGGGTAGTTGTTTGGCGGGGGCTGCCTGTTGCCTTGTTTGTTGTTCGGTAGTTTGATGGTCAGAGGGGGGGTAGCGGCGAGTGCCCTTCAAATGTAGTCTTTTACATTCCATATTCAAACACTCCCGCTTTCTTTCTGACCCATAGCATATTGGTGGATGTAGATAGACGCAGTCCTTACCTTTTTTACACCCTCTTACTGGGTCACAGCCGTTTACCATATACCTAGTGCACAGTCTGGGGTGAGCATACGGACAATCGCGGCCCCTTAGTCCATATTTACACTTGTTGTTTTTGTAATAGTAGCATACCTTCTCTTTCCGTTGGTCGCTAGCCTGGTTTCCATTTCCTGGGGTAGTTTGGGTGTTGCCTTGTTGGCCAGTAGAGTGTTTTGTATTTTTATTCTGTGAGGACGGTTCGTTTTGGCCCAATACTTTCATCATTTTCCTCACTAAGTTTATTTTCGTTGTCAAGTTCGTTTATTTCATCAACGTCATTTACAGCACCTTCCTGCTCCAATCGTTGTTGTTGTCTTACCTCCCTCTCCTTCTCTAATATGGTGTACACCTGCGCAAACAACCGGTCACAATCTTCGCCCAGCTGTTTTCTTGCACATGCTTCACAAGTGTACTGACACCTTGTATTAAAGAAGTTCACTATGGCGTAAGCAGGGAGGTTTGAGCAGTCAGCATGGATAGAATGTTTACATTTCTGGCACTTCAAACACTCCAGTAAACATTGTTTGTTGCATATTGCACCGTAAGTATCCGAAGGTGGTAGGTTTTCCATTATGCACTATAATTCAAATACCACCTTCGATAATCACGGTAAAGCAATGATTCACGAGTTCAAAGTTATAAGTTCACTGTAAAAGTCACGGAGCTGGACAGGGCACGTCCGTTCACCACGGCTTACACCCACCCACACACACACACTCTCTCCAAACTTTTAACAAACCTGGCCACCATTGGCTTAAAAACTGTAAATAAATGAATAATTAGTTCCTTATACACCCCTCAGTGTTAGACAGGTCCGCAGGATTACTGTGGGTGTACAGTTGCCCACATGAAACCGTATCCACTTCATGAGTTTATGTATGGCAATAAAATTGTTCAAAAGGGAGGTGTGGTGGAGTGGTCTTGCTACTGGACTGGTAACCTAAAGGTCCTGGGTTCGAAACCCGATGTATGAATGGGAACATATTGTTGGAATGTAATTTGTGCTTTTCTACAAAGCCCACTGACACGTAATAAAAATATCCTCGCTGTTTCCAATAAATTCTCACGGTATGAATATTCCCATACTCAAAATATGCTAGGGGGCAGTACCTAGTGAGTAAACAGCTCAATAGGTGGCGTTTGAAATGGGACGTCGGGACAGTGGCGATGCAGCTTCGAGGAGTCGGACCTTGCACCGGGCCATGGGGAGACAATCAGGCGTAGGTCTACGAAGTTAAGACCAAGAACGGGCTGGTTGCAACACTCAAACTGTGTTGATGTTTCCCACTCTGTTTGGTATAACACCTCCCGACTTGACCGTGTTGAGCCGTTGAATCTACAGACTTCAAGCTTATGACCGGATGTAGAAGTTGGAATATAGGAATAATATGATAAACGTACACAATAGTATTTGATAAAAAACATTAATTGATCAAATGAAATACCTACTGCTGATTCAGTCATACTATTTCTACTGCCATGCATACAAGCACTGAATGGATACAATTCATGTGTCAAACTATACACGTGCGCATTTTCCTGCAACTTTTATCCGCAACTCTGATCTGGCAGCTTATTTAATATAGTTTCAGCATAATTCGAACAACTATAATAATAACATAGAACAAAGTTTCAGTTCAAAAGTTGCCATAGTGTAGTTGCGTGTTTGCATTATTCTAAATAATATAAGGGAACTACAATGACACTGGTTTGATTACCTACAACTTAAAGTGACGATGGTAGTCTGCTTGCTCTTTGGTTTAAGGTTTGCACAATTTACCCCTTGATTAGCTCAATATCTTTAAAATATTTTGATCATATAGAAAAATCTAGAAATTTTATGAGTGATAATCGTAGTGGAAAAATTTATGATATACAGTATAGTTGTGTGTGTGTACGCACACGCGTTTAAGTGTGTGTGTGTGTGTGTGTGTACACGCGCGCGCGCGCACCCACGTGTGTTTCGGAGAATGGTTTATTCATATATTATAATGAGGTAATATTTATTGGGAAGTAAATTGAATATTTGATGACCAGAGCTGTATTGTTTACACATTGCCATTACTGAATTAATGAGTTATAATGAGAGCATATTTTGACCGGGAATTATTGGTCAGTAAAACAACACTGCAATCTTTCTGTAGTAATTTGTTTTAATAATATATAATTGCCACTTAGAGAAATATGTCCAGTGTGGAGATATAACAATTCTTAGAGCCATAATACGATGACGTCTTTTTAATGTTATTCTGTCTAACACTAGCAGATTTCATTTAGCTTTGGACGGACCTTACGGGACCCCACAAGATGCTTTGAGTCTCACATATCCTTTGTACACTGAATGAAATTGTTTAATGGTAACCGAAATATAATAAAGGTATGCGCCATCGTATTGCAAAGATTTAAGGGGAGATTTCCTCTTGAGGGATTTTTTTACTGAACTCCTTTCTCATTCAGGTTTAGCCCCATTGATTTTGAGCTTTTAAGACGTTCGCCCCATTAGTTTGGCGATTTTAGGAACTTTCGCCCCATTTCTGTCAATTTTAAGATCTTTCGTGTCATTAGGGGTCAATTTTTTTCCTGGCGAGCGATAGCGAGCCTGTAATTTAAGAGGAACCGGCCTTCGGCCGAGAAATTTTTCTGCCGAAAAATGTACAAATTTAGCTTGAAAGAGGGTCTAGAGGGTGTAATTTTAAGCTTGATGGAGGTCTAGGGAACAAACTAGAAACCTCCCCTTAAGCTGAAAGGGGATCCAATCACCTTTTGAACCATAATACAAATATAAGGTCAACGAGAGTAATGAGGGTATCAAACTTTTATCGTCAATTGTCGATGCCCAAGCTTTACCGGCAACCGAGAATTATGGAATCTTTGGCATTGGTATGTGAAACTAGATTGAAAAGAAATGTCTTGTATAAGTTTGATATTACGCTGCCATACCGAAGTTTGATATTACGCTGCCATACCGAAGTTTGATATTACGCTGTCATACCGAAGTTTGATATTACGCTGCCATACCGAAGTTTGATATTACGCTGCCATACCGAAGTTTGATATTACGCTGCCATACCGAAGTTTGATATTACGCTACCATACCGAAGTTTGATATTACGCTGCCATACCGAAGTTTGATATTACGCTGCCATACCGAAGTTTGATATTACGCTGCCATACCGAAGTTGCCGATAAGGGTTGAGGGAAGAAAGCTGGTGTGATAGCAGCTGAAGTCTCTCCTATTGACTATAACATATGGAAGTGGAGTGTGAGCCCCTTGTGCCCTACTGCTGCTATATACTGTACTGGGGTCTATCAGTTTGGCAGAGTTTGAGAGTCACCAAGATAGACTGATACAATAACATCTAACTAACTATACCACCCTCTCATTCAGCCATCAATAGTTAATATAATTATACAAATTAGTACAAGCAACCAATACGATAACCCCATCATAAACTCATTAGTAAATATTTATAACATATACAATAGGAATACTAATCATAATATATATAATAATAATACTTATATTAATAATTATATATGTCGTCGAGTTCACTTGATAGACTCCGAGCTCCTATAACTGGCCCGATGAAATTATATGGCCATCTACTATATTATGACATTTATATATCCGGAAAGGGGGGAGTGGAGAGGTTAAATCAACTGATGAATGTGAAGGTACGTGTGTGTGTGTGTGTGTGTGTGTGGGTGTGGGTGTGCGTGTGTGTGTGTGTACATTCACTCATAAAAATTCGTGGACTTCATATATTTTTTATTATGGAAGCATATCTCGGGAAACTAATATATGAATGACATTTTCTGTATATCGACTACACAACTATGTAAGCTATTTATCGGAAAACAAGT
The DNA here is from genome assembly GCA_032716605.1 of Paralithodes platypus. Taxonomy (NCBI): domain Eukaryota; kingdom Metazoa; phylum Arthropoda; class Malacostraca; order Decapoda; family Lithodidae; genus Paralithodes; species Paralithodes platypus. Next base: position 22,611,727 of record CM064504.1, on the reverse strand, counting down.
TCCATCCAGATGGTTATAATTGCATGCAGAAAACATAAGGGATCCACGAATGTTTCTAAGTGACTGTGTATTGATTAGGCCTATATTTACGAATACATGCGTGCGTGTTGTGTAAAGGTGGATTGCAGATTGCGTGTTTTTGTGTTAATGTGTACGCCTGTGATATACGTTCCTGCGTGCATATATGTGAATTATAAGTCCAATAGAAAGGTAGTGGCTGGGAGGTAGGGGGAGTTTAAATGGAGGGCGATCGTTAAGGAAAGCTGGCCTTAAATTAGGGCCCCGGCTTGATAGGGGGGGGGGGGGAGGGGGGGGATAAAAAGTAGGCTATTTAGGAGAACCAGCCCAAGACCGATCTAACTCCATCATGTTAATATCCAAGTTTGGCCTCATTTATTTTACAGTAGGGGATCTATATTCCTCACATCTCTCTTCCTGAACTAATACACACACACACACACACACACACACACACACACACACACACACACACACACACACACACACACACACACACACACACACACACACACACACACACACATACACATATTTACCAAATATATTGTACAACAATCCACAATATTTTGTGTTATGCGATTGTGTTTTTGTATGTATTTGGTATGTACTGTATGTGTGTATATGTATGTACATATATTTGCATGTATATATGTGTACTGTACATAAATATGTACCGGTATGTGTGTGTGTGTGTGTGCGTGCGTGTATGTATGTGTATGTATATTGATACGTATTTATCTATATACTGTTTATGCATGTACGTATATGTGTATGTATGGTTTTGTACATGCACATGTTGCATCTCTCTCACTATTCTACCGCTATTACAGTAATCAGTGTTCCTCAGAGCTCTCTCAGTGTATAATACCCCCTCTTCGTACAGCACGTAGCACCCGTCTTGCTACACAATCCCACCCCTACTCTCTCCAACCCAAGAGTGAAACGTTATTCTCAGTCTTTCTTCTATTCAACAGCTGAACTCTGGAACTCTCTTCCAGAATCAGTCTTTCCTTCTTCCTATGACTTAAATTGCTTCAAACTCCATGTGTCCAGGCATTTTGGCTCTGTCACTCTTTCAACTCTGGGGGAGGCACTCGCTACAGGCAGGTCTGCCTTTTGTCTCCCTCACTCACATAGAAAAATACTGTGCATACATACAGCACAGTACATGTGTACACTTTATATTAATTAATCCTACATTAATATGGTACAGCACAGCTGTATGTAATTCTCACATGTATATTTTATTAGTAGTAGTATTTTCGTTTTATTTATTTTTATTATTAATATAATTGTATACTGTATATTTCAAAAATCCTGATCTTAATAGGATAGGTATATTTTTGGTCTCCGTATCTGAACAAGGCCATTGAGAAACTCGAAGCAACGTAGAGCGACAAAGTTGATACCATCATTGAGAAATAAATCATATCATGAAAGATAAAATATTAAAACAAAATTCACTTAGGCCTAAAGAAAAGAAGATTGCGAGGTCAATTGACCACTTGCGATTTTCGTTCTATAAGGAAGTTGGAGTTGTAGACATCGATATTTAACAGAATTACCAGCTAAAATATGATTGTATTACATTTATAAAAACATAAAACCCAATTCAACATACTCTTTAGCCATCAGAAACCTAAATTATTATTGCATTTTTATTTACTATCGATGTTTACAGCTCCAACTTCCTTAAAGCCTGAGACTCGCAAGTGGTCAATTAATTGAATTTCAAGATATTAAAGGGCTGTGGCAAAATTTATGTAGATTCACTTTTCAAATTCAATAATAGTTCATCTACTAGGGGAAATGGAATGAAATTGAAAACCAGGAGGGCGAATCTCGATGTCACAAAGCACTTCTTTGTCAGGATATTCGGTACTGGGAATTCTTCTGGAAGTGACTTGACTTGGAAAAGGATTTGGGTGTTTTGATTAATAGTAAAATAAAGTTTTACAAGCTCTGCATTGAAGTAGAGAAGAAAGCTCAGAAATTATTAGGCTATAGTAACAGACAATTTAACTATAGGAATAAGGAAATAATCATCACACTCCACAATGCTCTGATATGGCCTCTCCTTGAGGATGCTGTTAATTCTGGTTTCCAGCACTCAAAAAAGATATACTGTAGAGCTTATTCCATCATTAAAAGAAGACTGAACTATGAGGAGAGGACCTGGTGATGACTCTTGATCTCTTTTAGTTGGAAACACGCAAACTATGAGGTCAGCCCATAGCATTTTTTGTTTAATACTTAGGCCTAATGAGTTTGACAATATGGATTATAGCCAAATGGTTAGTCTCAATATGAATGCAACTCGCAACCGTGAAATAATTTGGAAATAGTTCTTCAGTATAGCATTTCGTGAAAATACCGTAATAGGATTTTGCACACTTTGCAATAGTGCACTACACCATACTATTAATCTATTAATTTGTAGCACACACATTGCCCCTCTCTCTCTCTCTCTCTCTCTCTCTCTCTCTCTCTCTCTCTCTCTCTCTCTCTCTCTCTCTCGTATTAATAGAGGTGGGTGTGGTAGGTTGTAGTGGGCCAGGTGTGTGAGACAGGTGTAGGTGGCGAGGCTCTGCTTATTGAAGGTGTTTGACAGAGAAGAGAGACCTGCTATTTGTCATTGGCCAGGAGAGGGTACACTGTTTTTGTTGCTGTTGTTCTTATGCTTCTTTTTGGGGGCCATTAGAGGTGGGCTGTATGTATGTATGTATTTACTCAGGCACATACCCCATTGCTGGAGGTGGCCGACTTGAACCAGAGCCCGAACTGAAACAACATTTAAAGTTCCAATTCTTAGGGTCCTGGACCATTTTCGCGTTCCCTCGCCCATTTCTCTGTCGCGTTGAGTAGGAGAATTTTACAAGGGAAGAAGGATTCTCAGCCCCCTGCCCCCAGAAGGAAAAGTAGGACAGTAAAAGTGGCAGACAGAAACGGCTAAGGTTGGGTAGAGGATGCCAAACCTTTCGGGATAGGACCAGCCCTCACCCATGAACTGTAAATAGATAAATTTAAGTCACCAATATTACTTTTTAGACAATGGCACCATGTTTATATTATGCACCTCTGGTTGATACTGGTAAAGGTGTGTGGTGGGGAGGGGGGAGTTAATGGTGATGGTTAGTACAGGTGGTTAAGGAGTTCGGTGTAAATGGTGTTGATGGGGGGGGGGAGGGGGGGGGGGTAATGGTGATGGTTAGTACAGGTGGTAAAGGAGTTCGGTGTTGGTGTTGTTGTAGGTGATCATCCCATCTAGCCTTTGTGTCATCTCTGGCAAGCCCAGGAGGTTCAAGGATTGATGCATTGTCAGCACTCTGCAGGGCCTGTTTTATGATATAATTTAGTGCTATGTGTCTTGGCAGGCGGCCTGCGCTGTGACTACACGACAGGGCATGGTGACCTTTAGCATCCATCAATGAACCACACTTGCATGTGTGTGGGTGGTAAAGTGACGCACCCACTCTGAGTGCGATGGCAACCAGGAGCGCTTCAGCATTCAAGTGAGTTCCAAGAGGTGGGATGGGGATGGCGTGTAACCACAAGCCACTCTCTAAATGGGCGGCTGCCTGGAGGCGTGCTTTAGCAACCTGGTCCCTATTGGTTAGGAGATTTTCTTGTGTTTTCTTTGCCGAGATGGTATCCCACGCTTTCTGCTTGCTCCTGGAGGTACCCTGAGGTTGCTCCTCTGCTCCTGTAATTCCCTTCCAGGTGTTAATCACTTCTGCCAAGTCCTCATTATGTGTCATTCCGGGTTGAGAAGATAGGATGGACACTATGAGGTCGTTGGTTGTGATAAGAGAAGAGCTAAAGGCAGAAGAAGCAATATCCAAGGCTCTCCTTATCCCCAGGCCCCCGATGCGGACAGGGAGAGTGACTTGCGCCCAGGTCTGATCTTGAAAGTCCACGTTGGTGATACTGGTAACTGCTTCTTAAATTATGTTGTCTAATTCTTGAAGGCTGCCAGTGTTCGTGTAAGTCCTTGATGTGCACAAAAGGCACTGGAGCTGTGGGATGGAGAAGCAGTTCTTGAGAAGGGCCAGAGCTAAGTGGGCATAGATGTGTAGCAAGCGGCTCACATGATGTTGTACCCTGGAAAGAAGCAAACATCCATCCAGTTCCTAAAAAAGGTGCCTCTTCAGATCCATCAAACTACAGACCAATAGCTATAACTTCCACTCTTGGTAAAGTCTTTGAAATTATATTAAATAATCACATAATTAAGCATCTTGAGAATAATAAATTAATCAGTGATAGGCAATATGGTTTTAGACGATGTCGATCAACTGCAGACATGCTTTGCCTTCTTACGCATCAAATCAACCAAGCTACAGACCAACATGGTGAACACATACAATAGCACTGGATATATCAAAGGCATTTGATAGAGTCTGGCATCAATCCTTATTGTCGAAGATGTCACACTACGGCCTTGCATCATTAGTTCCACTAATTTCTTCTTATCTTCATAACAGAAAAATACGTGTAATGGTAGATGGCCTTTATTCTCAATTTCACTCAATAAATGCTGGTGTTCCCCAGGGATCAGTTTTGGCCCCAATTCTGTTCCTCATTCATATCAATGATCTCATATCTACCACTCATAATCCAATACATTCCTACGCAGATGAATCAACACTCCACAGTTCCTTCACATTTACCAATTCTTTCACCCAACCCGATCTTATAAATTCAAAAATAACACTGCAATTTATCTGAACCAGACCTTTCTAGAATTAATGGATGGGGACAAAAGAATCTAGTTTCCTTTAATGCACAGAAAACCAAGTACATTCAATTTTCTAACCGACAGAATCTCACTGACTCCCATATATTTTTTAATGATGTAAATATTCCCACTTCCCCTAGTATTGACATTCTCGGTGTAACATTAACTACTAACTTGAGCTGGACACATTATGTTAGAAGCATTGCTAAGAATGCCTCTAAAAAACTGGGACTCCTGTACAGAGTTCGAGAATTCTTCACTGAGCAGTTGGCCGTGATATATAAAAGTCATGTGCGTTCTCAGATGGATTACTGTTCACCTCTGTGGGGTGGAAGTGGAGTGGTTGCATTGAGGCAGTTGGACAAAATTCAAAATAAAGCTATTAGATTAATCAATAACCCTGCAATCACACAGGACCTTCCTACATTATCCATACGAAGAAACGTTGCATCCCTTGCATTATTCTACAGATATTTTCACAGCAATTGTTCCGAGGAACTTGCTTCAATTGTGCCGCCTCTCCACATCTTTCCCCGTAGAACTAGGGCAGCTGAGAGCGCCCATGAATTTACACTTTCTCCTCCACAATGCAGAACTTCTGCTTATCAGAATTCATTTATCCCCAGAGCTACTACTCTTTGGAATTCACTTCCCTCGAATTGCTTTCCACAAACTTACAATCTACAAATGTTTAAATCCAGTTGTTACAAACATTTTATGAATGGAGGATGCCTTTAGGCACATGGACCTTTTTGTTTTATCTGTGTTTTTCCTTGCTCCGTTCATTGTCTCTTAAAAAAAAAAAAAAAAAAAAAAAAGCTCCTCCTTTTTACCTTAAAGTGTTTGTGGGATTGCTGCCAGAGTAAGTGGGGACCCTAAGAGGGTTTGCTGATGCTCCTGAAGGACCTTCACATCTTGCAAGGCACTTTGGAATTTGGTAAGTCTGCATGTGCTCACCACCGGATTGGTAGAGGAGGTTTGCAGGAGACGAATCAGTCGACCAATCAGCTTGAAGCATAGGTGCACTCACCTGGCTAAAGCTGGTACCTTTAGCTCAGGGTTTGCAACACAGAATCCTGCACGCTATTCAGTGATTCAGGTGAAACTCTTGTGATTTTCACTTTTTCCTTTTTTACTTCCACAGTAATAATTACTTATAAGAAAGAAATACTGGTACCATAACTTTAATGAACTTACAATATATTGGAATGAGCATTTGTCTGATTTTGGTGAAGTAGACTATTTTAATAATGTCTAAGAAACTTTATAATATTATGTAGACAGGTTATGTAACAGATCCCTTCCAAACTGAGATTATGAAATGGGTGAATGGTGAAAACTAGCTAAATTAGCTATAATGTACTAAATTATATAGGTTAAGGGTTACAATTTTTGGCCTACATATATTTAATGGACTATAGGTGTTACAAAGTTTAGGCTCGTCATAATGAATAGACTTGGGCTTAACCTCATCCCACAAAAAGGACCCCAATGGAAGTACGCCTAACGGCATTAATAAATATAAACCATATATACCGAAGTTTGTGTATGGTATTTGTTCTAGTCTTAGCCTCCCAATCTGTTTAACCCGAGGAAAACGCCATTGGTATTTTTTAAAAGTCTGTGTATTCGAGAAAAAAAAAATCCTTCGATTCTGACTGAATTTGTTAAATTTACCATATAAAATACTATAAAATACCAGATCCCCCCTGGGGGTTAGGGAATAGAATATTCCCCACGTGCCTTCTGTGTGTCGTAAGAGGCGACTAAAGAGGTTGGGTCGGTGGGCTTGCGACCCCCACCCGGAAAAAATATCTAAGCAAAGAAAAACGAACGAACTGCCTCGGATGCGGACGGAACCTACGTTGACGAACCACGACCGACTAAGGACATACCTTCGGACATTCTGAGAATGGCTACGTGGAATGTTAGTGGCATGAATGATGGCACAAAAGAGAGAGAGGTTCTGGAAGTGTTAGTGAATGCCAGGCTGGATGTATGTGGAATGACAGAGACCAAATGGAAAGGTTCAGATGTGAGAGAGTGGGAGTGTGGAATGGTGTGTGTGCTGGAGTGAGTGAAGGAACAGCGAGAGAAGGTGCATGTTTGTTTGTAAGTAGCAAATGGAAGGAATGTGTAAGAGAGTATGGGTCTGTGGGTTCAAGGATTGTGTGGGTGAGAATGAAAGTAGGAATACAAACGTGGGTGATTGTATGTGTGTATGCCCCGACAGAGGATATACTTGAAAGAAAGAAAGAGGAGTTCTGGATGAATGTGGAGGCGTGCCTGGAGAAGTTTGACAAGAACGAAAGAATATTTCTGATTGGGGATATGAATGGTAAGGTGGGTGATAGGAAAGTTGAGGGAGTGGTGAGAGGGTGGGGGGTACCATTAGAGGTGAATGGGAATGGTAGTGCACTTGTGGACGTATGTGTGGGGAGGAGGCTGTGGATAGCCAACACCTTCCGACACAGAATGATCCACAGGTACACGTGGAAACGGATGTTGACGATGAAGGATAAGACTGGTGGAACGAAAGTAATTGATTGATTATGTATGTGTGGATGAACGAATGAAGAAATCTGTGATGGATGCTAGGGTGTATAGGGGTATTGGAGGGGGTCTGTCTGATCATTATGTAGTGGTAGCTAAGGTTAGGATACACAAGAAGTGGGTGAGGAGAGCTGGAGGGAGGCGAGAGGAGGGTGGAATGGTGAGGAGGGTGGAGAGGTTGCAGGAGGAGGAAGTCAGGGAGGAGTACAGGAGAGCAGTGGAAAGACGACTAGGTGGGTTCGACCTGGAAGTTATGGAGGAAGTGGAGGAGATGAGCAAGGTGTTTAAGGATGAGATCTGTGCAGCATGTGTGGAGGGAGGGGAGTGAAAGGTACAGCATGGTGGACAGAAGAGGTAAGAATAGCTGTGGAAGAAAAGAAGAAAGCATATAGAGAGTGGTTGGGTAGTAGAGGGAATGAAGATTCCGAGAGACAGAAACGAGCGAGGCACGTGGAGAGTAAGAGGGTGGTGAAGAGAGTAGTGAAGGAAAGTTAGAGAAGAGTAGATGAGGAATTTGGAAGGAATCTGAGTGTAAATTGGAGGGAGAGTAAGAAACTGTTCTGGAAAGAAGTCAAGAAAGTTAGGGAAGGTAGCAAGGGAAACAGTAAGGGTGTGAAAGATAAGAATGGGAGAATGCTAGCCGAGAAGCAAGAGAGAGTCGAAAGATGGAGGGAGTACTTCAGTGAGTTGCTAAATGTAAGGAATGAAGAGCCAGCAAACATAGCTGGATATGGTATGGGAGGGAGAAGAAGAGAAGTAGTGGAGGAGGAGGTGGGGATCAGGAGGTCAGAAGTGTGGGAAGCCATGAAAAGAGTGAAGTTGGGGAAAGCACCAGGAACAGATGGAGTGTGTGGGGAAATGTTGAGGTATGGTGGTGAGGTAGTGATAGAATGGGTATGGAAAATGTGCAAACTAGCATGGGAGAAGGGGAGTGCACCCGATGACTGGAAGACTGGCATAATAGTCCCCCTATATAAGGGCAAAGGGGAAAGAGGAGTGTGTGGTAACCACCGAGGAATATGTCTTCTAAGCGTAGTAGGGAAGGTATACAGTAGGGTAGTGATTGAGAGAGTGAGAGTGAGAATGGAAAAATGGATAGGCGACGAGCAGGGAGGTTTTAGGAAGGGAAGAGGATGTGTAGATCAGATTTTTACCCTGAATTGTGTTGTGGAGAAGTATCTGGAGAAGAAACAAAAGGTGTATGTTGCCTTTATGGACTTGGAGAAGGCCAATGACAGAGTGGATAGAGAAGGTTTGTGGAAAGTACTTAGAATATACGGAGTAGAGGGCAAGTTGCTGAAAGCAGTGAAGAGCATGTATGAGGGTGCAAAGGCGGCAGTACGTGTGGAGAGTGAGCAGAGCGAGTTCTTTGACCTGAATGCTGGTTTGAAACAGGGGTGTGTGATGTCCCCGTGGTTGTTTACTGTATATATGGATGGAGTCATGAAAGAAATACTATCAAGAGCAGTGGATGTTGGTGAATCACTGAAAAGGGAGGGAATTGAGTGGAAGCTACCTATACTGCTGTTTGCGGATGATACAGTTCTGATGAGTGATAATGAATGGGAGTTGCAGTGTCTGGTAAATGAGTTTGGAACAGTGTGCGAAAAACAGAATTTGAAGGTAAATGCGGGGAAGAGCAAGGTTATGGTCTTCGAAAGGGGTGAAGTCACAGAGTGTGAGGTGAAGCTGAACGGTCAGGCTACGGAGATCGTCAACTCTTTTAAGTATCTGGGCAGTGTGTTGAGTAAAGATGGGACTATGAATGAAGAAGTGCGGGAGAGGGTACAACAAGGGAAGAGGGTTGTAGGAATGCTAAAAGCAGTAACAAGAAATAGGGTGGTCAGTATGGAGGTGAAGAAGTCCTTGCATGACAGTGTGGTAATCCCGACACTGACTTACGGAAGCGAAGCATGGACGTTGGTTGAGAGACTCAGACCAAGAGTGAGAGCAGTGGAAATGAATTACTTAAGGAGTGCGTGCGGAGTTACATGGAGGGATAGACAGACTAATGAGGAAGTAAGAAGGAGGTGTGGTGTGGAGGTAGATGTGCTGGAAAGTGTGAAAAGGAACAACTTGAGATGGTTCGGCCATATGGAACGTATGGAAAGCGAGAGAATGACTAAGAGGGTGTACGAGAGCGAGGTGGAGGGACAGAGAGGGAGAGGTAGACCGAATGAGGGGTGGAAGGATGGAGTGAGGAAGTACATGAACGAAGGCGGTGCTGGTTGGGGGGAGGGGCGTCGATTGACTGGGGACAGAGGTGCATGGGGGCGGTTCGTTTGTGGCCACCCCTTTGGGGATCACGGCGTCAGGCAATAGATAGATAGATAGACTATATAAAACATTATTTCTGCTCCATGTGTGTATATTTTACTTATATGATGATCATATGAATAGTGAAGACCAGAAAATAGGTGTAAACGGCAAATATCTAGTGAAAAACGTGTATGTGTGGCAGAGGGGGGTGGAGGGAGGCGAGAGAGAGAGTGCAACATAGGTGTGCTTCCTGGGCCTGCTCGAAGGAAACTGACTCCCAGCTGTCATCCGCGCATTTAAAGGTGACGAAAAAGTGTGGGAGACCATAACTCGTCCTAATTCGAGCAGGGAAAGGTAGGAATAGCGAAAATAGAAGGAAAAATAGCCAATATTTGAGGAGGGGAGAAAGAGGGGGAAGGAGAGGGAGGTGGGTGGGGACACATATAGGGGAGAGGAAGGAGGTACTAGAGAGTGATTATACCACCTAATCACATATTGCTTCCATCATTTGAGTGCTTGTGTTTTTTTTTTTTTTTTTTTTTTTTTTTTTTTTTCCATGGGCTTTCATCTGTGAGGCCTATCGCATCCGCCATACAGACACTTCCGTCAGGCCTATCGTATTTGCTGGGTTAATGACCATTGGCTCACACGGGGTAAATTCCTAGATACCGCCTAACATATTGGTATCGATAATGTATGAAAACATATATAAGTTTATATTTTGATGTATTTGAGATACGTTTTCCATAATATAACTTAGTTGCTGCTTTATTGCATTGGTTAATTTGTTAACGTTTGCCGCCATTTTGGATAGGCTATGGGCCACCATTTTGGATTTTCACGTTGGCCGTAATGCCTGTCTTACAGAGCATGTGTTAAACTATATGTGTGTCAGATTGCATGTGTGTATCACCTTTTGAAGAAAAAAATCCATTACCTTTTTCACTAGCAGTGTTGTATTGTTAGTGGTGGTGATTGTGCCGTTTGTTACAGGCATGGGTCCGTTATGGTGTAAAACGTGTTGGTCGATGCTGGTGGGTGAAGAGTTAATGATGGTGATGAGAGGTTTGATGAAGGTGGTGGTAGTAGTAGTGATGGTGTAGTTGACACTAGTTATTCTTAGTAGTACCGGTAGTGTTATTTGTGTGGTGGTGTACAGTGGTTGTTGTTGGTGGCGGTAGCAGTGTGGTGACCGGTTCAGAATGGTGGTGGTCATTTTACCAATTTGTTCAGTCATTGTTATAGGTGGTATGCTATTATTATTGTTTAGGGTGGTTTGGTTTTTATGTTTTCAGTATCTGTAGTGAATTTTGTAATCGGTTATTGTGTTAGATGATTGGTTTGCTTTAATTGTTGTAATCCTATTGATTCAAGAAAATCGCTTCACGGATCTTGTAATCTAGACTCAGAGCAAGTAAC
>CM064504.1:22578237-22595737 GCA_032716605.1 Paralithodes platypus | reverse complement strand
TTATGCAGTTTAAGAAGGACCTATATTACTAAGAGGGTTTATTGAGATCGTACTTACCCCTTTGAGTCCTAGAGGTATATTATAAGCTGAAGAAAAGCCCCTAGTGGTAGCCCGAATAAGGATTATTATAGCGTCATGGTGCTGAAGGGGTTAATATCTGAAAAGTCTTCTAATAAAGTATTGTATATGATTTTATACAAAACGTATTTCTTAGTTATGTGATACATTTTAGAGCAATTCTTCTATACGATACATTATAATTGTGTTGGTATATACAGTATATATATATATATATATATATATATATACCGGTATATATATATATATATATATATATATATATATATATATATATATATATATATATATATATATATATATTCACTGTATACTGACTATGTGTATAATTATACTATAGTAATATTAGATGTGTATGTTGGTTAATATTATTTGTACTGTAGATGTGATAGGTATACTGGTGTGACTATGCTTGTGATAGGTATGGTTTTGTGTACCTGCGTTTACACGTGTGTGTTTTTAAGGGCAGTTACTATGTCAGGAAGGGGAGCTTTGTCCAGAATTGTCCCTATGCGTTTTAGCAGGATATATGGAGCGTATGTGTGTGTATAATGTGTATGTACATTGTTATGCTCTTAGAAATTACTATTATGGTGTGTGTGTGTGTGTGTGTGTGTGTGTGTGTGTGAGAGAGAGAGAGAGAGATATTTGTATTTGTATTTGTATTTTGCCCCGAGGGGCGAGTTTATTGAGCAGCGCCCCACATCCTGTGAGGGGATAACCACTGGTAAAGCGATACATATCATTTGATTGGTACATGTGCTGTATATATGAGGCTCATGATTATTAGGTTAAAAACAATATATATATATATATATATATATATATATATATATATATATATATAGAGAGAGAGAGAGAGAGAGAGAGAGAGAGAGAGAGAGAGAGAGAGAGAGAGAGAGAAAGAGGTAGAGGTAGGTAGGTAGGTAGGTTTGAGCAAATATTATTGGATCATTTAGGTAAATATAAGGAAATGCTGATTTTTTTTTCTCCCGGAGGCAACGCTGCTCCCAGAATCAGGATAATTATATTAATGTGATAACACTATATTTACTTGGGATGAAATGTTAAACTTGCTTATGTCAAAGTCTGCCGAGAATTATGTAAAATTCGAAAGTGACCGAGATATGGTAATGAATTCAGATATACTGTATTAAATATATACTGTGAGCATATATAATCTATCTAGTTATTGCCGGACGCCTTACTACCATTTATGAGGGTGTTCATACACAAAAGGCCCCCAAGCCCAAGGGTATGTCCTGTGAGAAGGACAACCTGTGCCAGTTTATTCAAGGACATACAGGATTGACCACTCACCTTTGGGTCCGTCGAGCGTAAAATGTGTGCATGATACCTCCTTTAAATATTCAGTGTTAAGTTGTAATAACATTTTGTATAATGTGCAGTATTATTGTCCTATGTTAAAACATGCACTTCTAGATTTATTAGTAATATTTTATGTATGTAAATAGTGTTATATTTAAACACTCCAGTACTTAAAATACAGTGGTACCCATTAAGTTGAGTGTTGACTCGTATGGAAGCCATGTTGATTCCTAAATACAGTGGTACCCATTAAGTGAGTGTTGACTCGTATGGAAGCCATGTTGATTCCTAAATACAGTGGTACCCATTAAGTTGAGTGTTGACTCGTATGGAAGCCATGTTGATTCCTAAATACAGTGGTACCCATTAAGTTGAGTGTTGACTCGTATGGAAGCCATGTTGATTCCTAAATACAGTGGTACCCATTAAGTTGAGTGTTGACTCGTATGGAAGCCATGTTGATTCCTAAATACAGTGGTACCCATTAAGTTGAGTGTTGACTCGTACGGAAGCCATGTTGATTCCTAAATACAGTGGTACCCATTAAGTTGAGTGTTGACTCGTATGGAAGCCATGTTGATTCCTAAATACAGTGGTACCCATTAAGTTGAGTGTTGACTCGTATGGAAGCCATGTTGATTCCTAAATACAGTGGTACCCATTAAGTTGAGTGTTGACTCGTATGGAAGCCATGTTGATTCCTAAATACAGTGGTACCCATTAAGTTGAGTGTTGACTCGTATGGAAGCCATGTTGATTCCTAAATACAGTGGTACCCATTAAGTTGAGTGTTGACTCGTATGGAAGCCATGTTGATTCCTAAATACAGTGGTACCCATTAAGTTGAGTGTTGACTCGTATGGAAGCCATGTTGATTCCTAAATACAGTGGTACCCATTAAGTTGAGTGTTGACTCGTATGGAAGCCATGTTGATTCCTAAATAGCTCATGTTACCCAGGTGCAACATAGATATTATTTCTAGCCTGATGAATAGATCCTACCATTTAGTTTGTCAACACAATTTCGTGGAAGCTGAAAATGTTAATGATATTATTATTAACACAAAATGTATAGTTAGTATTAATTAGTGACACGTTTAATTGGTACTGGTATGTAGAATGAATCATAAATAATATCAATAATAAGGGTTAAACAGTTTGTACTGATCACTTGATAATTGAAAATATCCCGGCTATTTACAGTCTGCTGAAAAAGGCATGTACTCTGATCGTCCAACGTAATAACGTACCGGTATTCTATAATGATATATACAACGTAATAACGTACCGGTATTCTATAATGATATATACAACGTAATAACGTACCGGTATTCTATAATGATATATACAACGTAATAACGTACTGGTATTCTATAATGATATATACAACGACCACCTCAACTAAGCATTTTAATGAAACTGTCTTTTATTCTTACGCTTTTGTCTCATATAAAAGACATGTAGGTTAACCACTTGAAAAACATATTGTACTACTGTATATGACATGTACACTAACCAGTCCGTATAATTATAAGTGTATATAATATAATATATATATATATATATATATATATATATATATATATATATATATATATATATATATATTGCCAAAATATGCATATCACTAGTGAAACTGTTTTACAAATAGCTTTTATACGAACATTGGTACTGTTACTATAACTATCATATGTAATAATTGGTTAAATAATGATACTGGGTATACTATGAATGGGTTGCACTCTGTCTATGAAGAAACTGCTTTTACTCTTAACTGCAATATATATACTGTATGTATGCGTATTAACAAGCATATCGTATTGCAGAAAAAATGTACACCTATGGGAAAGTGATGCATTATCTGTGAGCTGGCCCGTTTTTTAGTCAATTATTTTCGGGTTATATCCTAAAGGAAATGTCTAGTACATCCCTTCCTCTCTTTGTTGTATTACGCAGAAGACTGTGACTGTATAAGCTTACTCAGTCACTCATAAAAATTTATGAACCTAGCCTATTTATCAATATTAAAAGTATTTCTACGTAAGGTGATTAATAATGGATATTTTATTTATATTTATATAATAGATAATAAATGATAATAGAGGATGTCGAGAGATGGAGGGAACACTGAAATGAATTGTTGAATGTATGAAATGAAATGTCGGCAAACGTAGTTGGATGCGGGTATGTGAGGGAGAAATAGAGGAGGAGGTGGGGATTAGGAGGTTGGAAGTGTGCGAGGCTTTGATAATGGTGAATTAGTGGAGAGATGCTGAGGTATGGTGGTGATATTGTGATTGAATGGGTATGGAAAATGTGTACACTAGCATGGGAGAAGGGAAGTGTGCACGACGACTGGAAATCAGGCATAATAGTGCCCTTGTATAAGGGTAAAGGGGAGAGAGGAGTGGGTGGTAATCACAGGGGGATATGTCTCCTAAGCATAATAGGGGAGATGTACAGCAGGGTAGTGATCCAGACACTTGGAGCGAGAATAGAGAAATGGGTAGGTGAGGAGCAGGACGGGTTTAGGAAGGGAAGAGGGTGTGTTGACCAGATTTTATCCTTGAGATATGTTGCTGAGAAATATCTGGAGAAGGAACAACAGTTGTATACTGCCTTTATGGACCTGGGATGCATTCAGTTGATGCTATCAAGGCAATAATGTTTCTTTTTGAGCATTCATGTTTATTACTGAGCAGGGTGAACGACATGATAGCCAATCATTGATTCTCGTCACTGTTTGGTCAGTGGCTGTGAGCATGATATTCAAAAATAATCAGCGATGTCCATTAAGGTTTTAGGCCCTGTCACACATGTGCTTTTTGGGTCAATTCATGTCAATCAATACATTTTAATCAATAAAATCCATCAATGTAATGGCTAAGGTTGTCACACTGTCAGCTACAGTAAACATCCTTGCTCAAGACAGACGGACTCGGGTTGGTTGTGTACCATCAGGCTATCATAATCTTATAATACAATTTTAACCTTTAATTTTCATCAGGAAATTTCGACAAAATTATTACAGTCATTTTCTGGCAAAGGTAGCTCTTTATTCCCCGTGTAGGTGCAACACTATTCACTGTTAGTTTATTGGTGATTTAAATAGTATTATATTTTCTTTTCCTGGCGATGTATGTATAGGTTGCATTTAATAGTACTGTATATATATTATTATTTTCCTGGTGATGTAGGCCTATGTGGAGGCTGAATTAATAGTATATACAGTATATATTTTCTTTTCCTGGCGATGTATGTGTAAGCTGAATTAAATAGAATATATATTTTCTTTTCGTGGAACATGTGTATTAATGGAAGCTTCATGACTATTATTATCGAAGCATTATATTACATTTGAAAATTGCTCTATAACGTGGGTAGTAGACATTGCTTAACTGACCTAACATACTTCGATGCAATCATTCCTCAGAATTTGTTTTAAAGAAATGTTAGATACATTAGTTAAATACAATAATCTATCAGTAATATAGGCAAGCAGTAAAAAACATATACAGCAAGTTATACACCGTTAAAATATTGTATTGGCACAATAACATTACCAATAAATAACTATAAAGATAAAAGTTACACGCATAAATTCATATTTGTTTTTACCAACTCTCCAATTAATTTACAAATAAACCCAACTAATGAAGTCAATAAAAGTAATGAATACATGTGGTACTCCAAGGACACACATGGACTCATTAGGCCTCGAACCCTGGCGAGTAGGCTTACTGATAATTATAAAAGTGAAGTCGATACCAGCTAGGCTATGACTGTCTCTGGGAACTTTAGACGAATTAGCCGTCAGAGTTGCATTTAAGTCGCTTGGTTTACGTTATATAAAGCAAAGTATAGTAGTCATGCTTACAATGATTTGTATACAGGTAGGTGTGCCACCTTATAATCTAATATTTATTAACTTCACTCCCAACACCTAGTGGATACATAGTGGAGATTCGGCTAGAGGTGCTCCCCACGACTCTGTTTGCTGCAAAGTAGGGATGCCAACAGTATCTGGTGTTCCCAGGTGCCCACCCATCTAAGTACTAACCAGACCGACGAGAAGCGGTGCGTTCAACGTGTTATGGCCGTTGGTGAGAAAGGGAAGAGCATCACCAACAAGACAACACAAATAACACAGATCTGGACACAACAGACTTGAGACTACACCTGAATTTATAACATGGCCGGTGAGCCTGGCCTCCATTGATAGAAGCTCCTCCTGACACCTACCTTAATAATGATATTGAGTGAAGGATTATACGGAGCCGTGTCACCAACCTCCTTCCTTTATTCCTGGAACACCCGCCCCGGCAATCTTAACAGAAGTTTGGGAAGACAGGAGAGGCTAAACGGATTAGGTCCATGACATTACAGTATATTACATGTGTTATAACCAACATTACTATCATTCCATTCTGCAATTGCCAGACTGTATTATCCAGCGTATGAAGACCAAGCAGGGACACGGTTATTTATCTATAATTAGCCTTCGATCAATGGCTTCACATAACCTGGCAACCTTTTCTCGGAAATGCTTTGTAATATAACACTTTGCCCTGTTGAACTTGAGGTTCAGTGTTCAATTCCGAAACGATGCACAGCAATATTGCAGCTGATCTTGATTCAATGTAAATAGATAGATAGATAAAAACTATATATATATATATATATATATATATATATATATATATATATATATATATATATAGGCTATATATATCATATATATATATATATATATATATATATATAATATATATATATATATATATATATATACAGTATATATATATATGTGGTGGCCGTGGTGTAATTGATTAAAGCGTCGGCTATCGTCCTGATGGTCGACGGGTCGATCCCCACTGAGAGATTAGAAACATTTAGTGGCTCACGTGTATTTGTGATATATTCTCAATATATATTATATATATATATATATATATATATATATATATATATATATATATATATATACTGTATATATGAATGGTCAATTGAAAATATTCTACTATATAGATGAAAACCATGACTAATTTGGATGAGTCTGAAACCTACAGATTAGTCTACCACATTCAATGTTAGTACAAATATAGAGTGGCAAAGCGAGACTAACTTAAATGTGTCATCTAAAAGAATTATCGAGGTGTTTTGTGTAATTAATAATCCTTGTGTGCTTAAGAGATAACAATGATAACATAATACAGTATAATGAAGAACAACGGAGGTGGACAGTCAACGCTTGAATCCAAGATATCGTTTTGCTTTGCCTATTAGGAAACACTGGAGTCATTTTAACCCACTGAGAGTTCACTTATATTACTGAAATTTGAATTTAATTTATTTAAGTTACCACCAGACCATTTTATTCACCGTAGGAACGATCTCATACCTGGAGTAGTTTTTGCCATAATCAGTGTCACTGACAATCCTACCACCCTTTTTTGTTGATTGTGGCTTAGTTGGCACCAAGTTCCCTCGAGAAGATGGCTGACATGGCACCTTTTGTAGGTCCACGTTGAGGCTGGTTTGAAGCTGTCAATTAAGGAACCCTGCATACCATGATGTCTCTTACTCGCCGTGAAAGTTTGTTGGAGAGACATGCGTATCACAAGTTAGCAAAAAAAGGAAAAATATATATAATTGATATCTGGATATAGGAGATCCTTTTTTATATGAATATATATTATGGGAGTAGTTGAAATAAGTATACTTTGAATCTAATTAAAATACATGAAAACCAAAGACATACTATTATTTTACTCTAATATGTAATACGTTGTATTCATGTCACCGTACAACACTGATTGTTTTGTACATGCTAATAGATACTCTACCATACGTAGCGTAAAATATTCAGCGGTTTCGAAATGTAGTTAAAGCTAGTATGTGGATGTAAAAAATCGTAGTTGTCTCCCTTATGATTATGGTTAGAAGGATTATTTAATCCTTTATTTGGGTTATCTCAAACAAGACAATTCAGTAACGACATTATTAACCCAAATGAAAATGGGTTGCGGTAATTGCATTCTTGAGAAATAAGATACTATTCCCAAGCAAAGAAAAAACGAAAATTACAAAGTAAACCAGAATGAAGATAAAACAGTAGTGCTGCGTCTTTAATTTGTTGACTATTACTATTGTAGTATATATTTCTGTATCGCTATATTTTAGGGGGATATAAAACAGCCAATCCTAAACAAAACACTGTATTCACAATCCGTTCCTGTACAAATTAACACTTTCTTCTTATAATCAAAACATATATACCTGTAGCTTCCTTTTTATAATCAAAACATATATACCTGTAGCTTCCTTCTTATAATCAAAACATATATACCTGTAGCTTCCTTCTTATAATCAAAACATATATACCTGTAGCTTCCTTCTTATAATCAAAACATATATACCTGTAGCTTCCTGCTTATAATCAAAACATATATACCTGTAGCTTCCTTCTTATAATCAAAAACATATACCTGTAGCTTCCTTCTTATAATCAAAACGTATATACCTGTAGCTTCCTTCTTATAATCAAAACATATATACCTGTAGCTTCCTTCTTATAATCAAAACATATATACCTGTAGCTTCCTTCTTATAATCAAAACATATACCTGTAGCTTCCTTCTTATAATCAAAACATATATACCTGTAGCTTCCTTCTTATAATCAAAACATATATACCTGTAGCTTCCTTCTTATAATCAAAACATATATACCTGTAGCTTCCTTCTTATAATCAAAACATATATACCTGTAGCTTCCTTCTTATAATCAAAACATATATACCTGTAGCTTCACGCGGCCTTAGAATTGGACAACGCCTCCCCTCGATTGAAATTGGCTAAGCAAATATGAATAATTCATGTAGATAGCGAAGTACTCAACTTCGGATGTTACTCCCATTAAAGCTACAGATCACAGTCCAATCCTACTAACTTTTCGTCAAGCTCAAATAGGCAAGCATTAATTTAGGCATTGTTACCGAAACCCCTGTAAGTGTAAGGAGTAAGTACAATGTTCTACGCCCACCAGTGGCACGTATGGTATAAAAGCACTATCGTGAACATTTATCTGCCAGGTGACAGATGAACCATTCATTAGTCATCTTCTTACCTCCACCAAACACCTGGCCTCTCACACCTGCATTTTAACTATTTATCTACTATAACTATTTCTACGACAACAACAACTACAACAACAACTACTACTACTACTACTACTACTACTGTCACTACTACTACTATTACTACAACAACTACTACTACTAATAGCACCACTACTATTACCAATAAAACAATATGGTGATAGCAGCGGGTACAGGTGACCCTTACCATTAGTCATTTTCTAACATGCACCGCCCACCTGGCGTCTCACAACCTCCTGCTTTTTGAAGAACATGTCTTTATACGGCTTGGGGGTGGCGGCAGGTGCTGAGAGAGAGAGAGAGTGTGTGTGTATTGTACTATCACACTATCACTATCACTTTACAGTTTGAATATATATTTAGTGTAATACCGCTTGTGCGTGTGATTGCAAAATATACATATATAGATGTGTTGTTTGAAACGAGAGAGAGAGAGACAGAGACAGTGAGAGAGAGAGAGAGAGAGAGAGAGAGAGCGCTTATGACACTGCCATAAATATTTTAGTTCGTGCGTGTGCATTTCGTGGGAACGAGTATATATTATAAGTTCGTTGTCTATTTGAGTGTCTGGTGAGACGCGTATTTTCTGGGTATGAATATTTTCCGGTCCGTTTTGCATTCGCTTGTAGTGAGGTAGCGGGGGGTTGGTGTGAGTGTGGTGGAGTGTGGGAAAATTGGTTCGCCTGCACATTGAGTGCAATGTAAAATTCTGTTTGTGGATATCGAGTAACGTAAAGGAGATGTTGGTTGGTTTATATATATATATATATATATATATATATATATATATATATATGTATATATATATATATATATCAGTACCATCACCCAGGATCGAACCACAGACAATCAGTGTTAGAGTCCATGCTTTAACTCACTCCACCGCGGCGTGATATAATCTAACTAACCATTTCAATTCAGTTTCGATGCAGTCCGAGTTGCGTGGGTGTCCCTGTAAAAAACCCTTGTATGTGTACTCTGAAAAATGGGTTCTACGACTTGGTGTGGAGTGGAATATGTCCACTAAGTAAGGATTCCCCATTTCCTAAATATAAGTAGTAAATGGTTGCTAGATTTTATCACCCCTTGGTGAAGTGGGTTAAGAGGAGATTTGCGTATGTTTTTGCTTATATACCGGTAGGCCTATTCATCTTGTTAATATTGTATTAGTTTTCTCCCTAGACCTTCATCAAGCTTAAAAAAGCATCCGCAAGTCCTTCCCCCCCCCCCCCCTTCTAGAAAAATCTGTAAATTATTTTGGTAAAAGAAATTTCCCAGCCGAAAGCCAGTTTCTCCTAAATTACAGGCTAGCTTTCGGTCGGTATGAAAATAATGATACCTAAATGGCACGAGGTCTTAATATTGACAAGGAATATGGCGAAATGTCTTGAAATCGCCAATCTAATGGGCTGGACGTCTAAAAATCTGAAAAGTAATAGGGCTAAGCATGAGGGAGAAGGGGGGGGGGGGGGGCATACAAAACTAACCATCCCCCTTTAAAGCAGAGACTCATCCTGGCCGTTCCTGGTTTGATCCTGGGTGACGGTATAGAAACATTATTGTAACTCAAGTGTATTTGTGATATATATATATATATATATATATACTGTATATATATATATATATATTATATATATATATATATATATTATATATATATAGAGAGAGAGAGAGAGATATATAATGTGTGTGTGTGTGTTTATGTGTGTGTCTCACGTACAGAGTTATCCAGCTAGCTCTCACAAACACATCCTCCAGATAATTATTTCACTTACACTATGCAAGCACACCACACTTCTTTCCAACACACACACACACACACACACAAAGCAACTATCAATCTTTCAACTTTGGGAGAGACACTTGTTACAGGCAGCATTGCCTTTTGTCTCCTTCATGCACATAAGAAAATATATATATATGTGTATAGTGTAAATACAATATGCTCGCACTGTACATGAGTGCCTTACATATATGCGTGCTGTGTTTATTTGAAGGCATCTATAATAATTGTTGAAACTAGAAACAAATATTTGTGTCCATACATCAATAACGAACCTTTCTTGAATTTATTTTTTCCCATTCCTTATTACATTATATATTCTTACATCAACCACTTTTATGTCTATTTTTATATATGTATCAATTATTTTCGATTATATATATGTTCTGTATCCTTCCTTTCTCACCACCAACCTCTCTCTTCTTTTTTCCATATCACACTCTGTTGCTAATGCTTCCTTTCCTCTCTCTTCATTCACGATTTCCATCCGTATTATTCCTCGTTTCATTTTTATTTTCACAGCATACTTCTCGTGCTTTATATTACCTTTCCATGTTTGCTTTTTCTCCATTTCTCTTTCATTTTCTTTGCCGGTCGTCTTTTCTCCCTATTTTAATTAGACTTATATTTCTTTCTCTATCCTCCCATTCTTCCCATCTCCACGTTTGTTCGTAGACTCATTTTGTCATCTTTAATCTTTTGGTCTAATTCCTAAACGCAATCACTGTGAAACAATCTCTTAAACTGGGTTTATTATTGTTGTTCTATTTATTAAATTAACACTTATTTACATATTCATGGATCGACATGGTTGAAATATAACTTTGTAGACCATGAGCCAGGGTGATGATCAGTACCATCAGAGAGGACTTTTAACTACAGTTATAATCTGTGAGATATTTGCCGTATTGGCATAGTGATTAATATTACCCAAGAATTGGCAAATTTTCTCAGTCTTTATTCTACTCAACAAGTGAACTCTGGAACTCTCTCCCTCAATCAATCTTTTCTTCTCTACTTGGACGCGGCTTTTTTAAACTTCGTGTGTCCAGGCATTTTGACTCCAACGTCCCTTGAATTTGGCTCTGTCACTCTTTGAACTTTGGGGGAGACACTCGTTACAGGCAACCTGCCTTTTGTCTCCTCCATGCACATCGACAAAAAAAACTTCGAATATGTAAGTTTATTGAGTGAGTTCCCATATGACATGATAACCGTCTATTGGGGATGATGCTGGAAGTTTGACCCGTTAGATGGCAAGGAGTCGTGTGATTACGGGATCTGGATCATCCACTTTTCCATAAGTGTGTAAGAACACTGCACCCTTGATATTGTGTCTTTTCTTACTTGTTTTACAGTTTTCTTGTTTGGTTGTTTTATCCGTATCTTTCCTCGCTCGCCCCTCTCGCCTACCTTTAATATTTATTGCCCTCGTTTCTCTCACTTCTAAATCATCGCTTTCTTTCATTTATTTTCCCGTGTCTATCCGTTTCCCTTCTTTCGATTCTTTATCTCTGTTTCTTCGTTTTAATAATTCATGTTTACCTTCTATAATTTTGTTAAACAATCGCCTCCTCGATCCCCCCCCTCTCTCTCTCGCTCTCTCTCTCTCTCTCTCTCTCTCTCTCTCCTCCCCTCTTCCCCTCCCCCTCACTCTCTCACACCTCTCTCTCTCTCTCTCTCTCTCTCTCTCTCTATCTCTAACTATCTCCTCTTCTCTATATTCCCCCCTCCTCCCTCTCTCTCTCTCTCTCTCTCTCTCTCTCTCTCTCTCTCTCTCTCTCTCTCTCTCCCTCCCCCTCCTCTCTCTCTCTCTCTCTCTCTCTCTCTCTCTCTCTCTCTCTCTCTCTCTCTCTCTCTCTCTCTCCCTCCTCTCTCTCTCTCCCTCTGCCTCCCTCTCTAGCACTCCCCGTGCTACCGCCAGACGCTGCAGACGCTCTGTCAACGCTCTCACGATATCGATCATAATTTGAGTATTAACTACTCATCCTCTTCAT
Organism: Paralithodes platypus; assembly: GCA_032716605.1. Classification (NCBI taxonomy): domain Eukaryota; kingdom Metazoa; phylum Arthropoda; class Malacostraca; order Decapoda; family Lithodidae; genus Paralithodes; species Paralithodes platypus. Next base: position 22,583,391 of record CM064504.1, on the reverse strand, counting down.
TCTTGTGCATGAAAGGTGGTTAAGAGCACGTTTAACCATCCTGTAGCTTAGTAAGTAACACTGCACGATATTTCGCTGTGTATTGACTGATAAACTTTGTGTTTATCACAAGACTCCTGCTCGGACAGGGCGCCACTAGCGCCATCTATTGTTTTGTTTTGCTTTGTAAACAAACGCTCTCTTATTACTATTTTATATAAAATCGTAGCCCCTAATTTTACCCATTACCTACTGTAGTAAGTATCTATTTAACTGCCTTGTATGTAAGTAAAGCTTTGCATATTAATTTGCTAATAAACAATATTGTTTACTACCTAACCGCCTACAGGGACTAACGCCGACACCATTTTGTAAACAAACCTTTTTGGGGGATTATACATATTAAATTCCAGCAAATTTTGTACCAAATTTAAGTGCATTCATTCATCTTTTCCCCCTAGATATATTCTTGACTTTTTCTCCTCAGACTGATTTTACTTTAAGCTAAGGGTGGTATTTGTACAAACTAACCTAGCCTAACCCAACCTGCCAAGCTTTTAACCTAACCCAAACCTAGCCTAGCCTATAGCCAGCCAATCTGTTTTATTATTAACTCTTGTAGATATTGTATTTAGTATCCTACTGTAGCTATATATATTGTAATTTTAGTTGTTGCTTGCACGATCTTGTAATAACCTTTGACTGATACACTTTTTTATCTAAAAAGAGTAGGCTACTGCTTTACTAGGGTACAGTGACACCAGGGTTATCTGTTGACACAGTATATTAACCCCTTGTGTGCAGTCACACTTTATTTTTATATAATCTCTATTTGGTGAATTGTATATTTAGTTACATATTCTGTTATACATATATTTGTTTAAGGTTAGGTTATCACACCTGGTAGCCTATTTCTGCGAATTTCAATTTTATTATATTCGGTTAGGCTATTCAACGCTGGTAGCCTATTTTTGCGTATTTCAATTTTTAAAAAAAAACTTTTGGTTAGGCTATCGCCCCTGGAAGCCTAATTCTGCGTATCTCAACATTTTTGTTTTCGGTTAGGCTATCACCCCTGATAAACCTATTTCTGCGTATTTCAGCATATTTGTTTTCGGTTGAAGTGAGTGAAGTGTTTTAAAGTGAGTGAGTGAAGTGTTGTAAAGGGAGTGAATTGTTTTTTAAGTGAGTGAAGTGATCTGAAGAAAGTGACTGTCACCATGCCTCGCGCTTGTGCGAACTGCGCCGGTAGGTTTGGTGAGTCCATGTTTGCTACTATCGATCTTCAAGTCTGCCGGCTCTGCCAGCAACGAGAGAATTTTACAGGGAAATTAGATGAAGCCTACAACAAGATCAACGTCCTCACCATGAAGCTGGAATCACTCCAAGAGTTTGTAACACTCAACGTTGGAGTGCCACAAACTTCAATTGTCACCGCAACTCCAGCAGCCACCAACGCCCCAACGTCAACTGCCAACAATTCGACGCCTACAGTAGCCATTTCAGCTGATGTTTCCGATACTCAAGATACAAATAGCGACTCTCTTCCCCCTCAAGACAACTTCCGTGTCGTGAGGAACAACGTTTGCCCCAAGACCAGGAAACACATACCGATTACCGAGTGTCAAAACTGTTTCCAGATACTCGCAGACTCAGATGACGAAGAGGAAATAGAAGAAGTCCGGCTTGTGGGAGACTCGATGATACGTGGTCAGCTCACAGAGTTTTGCGCCAGGGCACCTAAGACCAGGAAGCGTTTTTGTATCCCTGGTGGTGGTGTGGATGACGTAGTTGCAGCAGTTGACGAAGTATCAAAGTTGGCCCCTGCTAATACAATGTACGTCATCCACGTTGGATCCAACGATGTACAGCGAACCCGGTCGGAAGATTGCTTTTAAAGTACCAGCAGCTGATCAAGTCGTTTAAGGAGAAGTCATCAAGGATCATCGTCTCAGGAATCGTCCCCCGGCTCGGTGTAGAGAGCCGATTTTACAACATAGCCACCAGCACAAATCGTTGTCTAGCAAACCTCTGCAGGAAGGAGAACGTGGGATTCGTCGACACCTGGGACAATTTTACTACGATAACTATTTGTTTTCGGACGATGGAGTTCATCTGAACCAGGTGGGAGCAGCGCGTTTGGGCGTCTTCTCAACGATGCGGTGAAGGATTTTCGGAGAAGAAATCGACTCAGCACAGGACAACCAGGAAGGAGGACCGAAGACAGCGAGGACGGCAATCTACAAAGGAATTAAATACTAATCCGTCAAGAACCGGCGAATTTGGATAAAGCTCCACCAACACGACCCAAATTCAAAACCGTCAGGGATAACGACCGAGGCCCGAGGACAGCTATGAATGTAAATGTAGATCCGACCAGAACCAAAAATTCGATGAAAGAACGATCTGCGAGTTCTAAAACCGCAACTTTAAAGGTTTTCTATGCAAACGCTCCTAGCATACGCAATAAATTTTCAGATTTAGAGGAACTAGTGTTTACAGAAAATTATGATGTGATTGGCATAACAGAATCTTGGCCCAATACACAAGATAGAGACTTTTTAGCAGAGTATTCACTTCCCGGTTATGTAATGTTTGAGAACAGCCGAATAAATAAAAATGGAGGTGGCGTGTTATTTTATATCAAAGAAAGTCTCCCTCGTGTCAAAACCTCAAATTGGGAACGTCGACACATCTTTTGTGCTAATAAAGAATAATAAAGGTACAAAAATAATACTTGCGTTAATATACAGACCTCCAGCTCAATCAGTGCAAACTGACCGAGAAATTTACGAACAAATTGCAGATGTAAGTAAACTCACAAGATACCGTAATTTTTGGCGACTTTAATTTACCTGTGACCAAGTGGGGCGATACTCTTACTTCACACTCCGGACATGACTTGTATACGAACTTGCAAGAGAGTTCGCTTTATCAATTTGTTCGAATGCCGACCCGTGGTAATAACGTTCTTGACATTGTACTTGCAACAAAAGAAGAATTGATAGAGAATTTGAATGTTGGTGATGAATTCAGTAACAGCGACCATCGTACGATAACTTTCACTTTTAAAGTTTACTAGTAACGAACCAAATAGTAGCATCGAAAAAGTCCCTAATTTCAAGAAAGCAAACTTCCATAAACTTAGAGCTATGTTTAAAGAAACTGACTGGGCTTTTTAATTAACAATAACGACATAAATACATCTTGGAAGTTATTCGAAACCACTTACCTAAAAGCAGTGCAAGACTGCATACCATCGAAAATACGGCGTCCAGGCCATAATAATAAGCCCAAATGGTGGAATAAAGATATTTCAAACTGCCTGCTTGCTAAAAAAATTTGCTAATGATAGATTAAAATCCTCACAAAATGACGAAGAACGGTGAAATTTGTAGAGCTACGACGCAAAGCCAAAAAGTTAATTAAGCAAAGTAAAAAGACCTTAGAGTTACATATTGCGAATCAAAGTAAAACAAACCCGAAAGAATTCTATAGTTATATCAGAAAGAAAAAAAGTAGTTACTTCAACTGTTGGACCGTTAGTCGATGAAAAAGGAGAATACACCAAAGACGAAGTACAAATGAGTAATGCCCTCAATACCTTCTTTGCATCAGTTTTACAACAGAAGACCTCAGTGATATCCATACACCATCGCCGATTCAGATTGATAATTCAGATGTTCTAAGCAATATCACCGTTACAGAGAGAGAAGTAGTGAATTGTTTAGATAAACTCAAGGTAAATAAAACGCCAGGACCTGATACAATCTCGCCTAGAGTTCTAAAGGAAGCTAAGAATGAGCTCTCCAAACCACTGACATTACTATTCAATAAATCCTTGCAGTCTGGAACTATGCCTGATCAGTGGAAGCTAGCCAACGTAACACCGATATTCAAAAAAGGCAGCAAATCCCTACCCAGTAACTATAGTCCAATTAGCTTAACCTCAGTTGTATGTAAAATGCTAGAAACGGTCATACGAGACAGACTCGTAAATCACTTAGAGGAAAATAACATACTTAAAGATACTCAACACGGCTTTCGTAAAAAACGTTCCTGTTTAACAAACCTCTTAGACTTCTTCCACGATATCCTCAACCTCTACGATGAGAGTAAAGCTGTAGATATTATATACCTTGATTTTCAAAAGGCCTTTGACAAAGTTCCCCACAAACGTTTACTGCTAAAACTAAAAGCGCATGGAATACAAGACGGTGTGTTGAAATGGATAGAAAATTGGCTCAGCAACAGAAAGCAAAGGGTAGTCATAAACGGTAAGGCATCTAAATGGACCAATGTAAGTAGCGGGGTACCCCAGGGATCGGTACTAGGACCAATTCTCTTTCTAATTTACATCAACGACATAGATGAGGGTCTCACCTGCACAATCTCAAAATTTGCTGACGATACAAAAATTGCAAATAGCGTACTCTCAAAAGAAACAAGTTGACGATATGCAACACAATCTAGATAAATTGTCATGTTGGGCCCAAATTTGGCAAATGAGTTTCAATGCGGATAAATGTAAAGTACTACATGTCGGATACCTAAATGAAAAGCAAACTATTCGATGAATGGCACTCAGCTTAAGAATGTAAACAGAGAAACTGATCTGGGAGTAACAATATCGAGTAACCTAAAACCGAGTCAACAATGTTCAGAAGTTGTTAAGAAGGCAAACAAAATAATTGGCTTTATAGGCAGGTCATTTGAGCATAAATCCAAAGAAGTTATCCTAACCCTTTACAATTCCTTAGTCCGCCCTCTTCTGGAATACTGCGTTCAATCCTGGTGCCCTTATTACCAAAAAGATATAAACAAGCTAGAACGAGTTCAACGTAGAGTTACCAAAATGATACCTAGCCTAAAGAACAAACCATACGAAGAGCGTCTTAGAGAATTAAATCTATTTCCTTTAACCCAGCGCAGATTAAGAGGCGACTTAATTCAAGTGTTCAAAATCATCAAAGGCATCGACAATATGAACTGTAGTAAGTACTTCACTATAGACCAATCTAATTACACGCGGGGAAACGGTTGCAAAATTATTGGTAAATCTTTTAACTCGCACGAATCTAAGAATTTCTTCTTCAATCGAGTTGTCAACTTGTGGAATGGGCTTCCCCGAGACGTTATAGACTGCAGCACCGTTGATTCATTTAAATTCCGCCT
>CM064504.1:22478793-22578137 GCA_032716605.1 Paralithodes platypus | reverse complement strand
GAGTGAATGGGGTCCTATAGTAGCAGTATCATACAAGTTTAAAGACCTTTTTGGTGTCCCACAGAGAATGTGGTTACAGTCTCACGTCCTAATGGCATCTTTTCCGCATGCGGCCCTGTCAAGGGCCTGCCTCTGTTGTCGTTCTTTATTTTTGAGATCGGACCCGGAGTACCCGAGCCCACGTTATTTCTGTTCCACACCCCTACGGCGCAGCTCCCCCCCCAAGTTCACAGTCCGGCATTTCTTCACCCAGTTCTGATCATCCATTCTCTCCACATGTTCAAACCAACCAAATCGGCTCGTGTGCATCACTTCACTGACTCTCCTAATGCCCAACGCCTTCTCAATTCCTCGCTCGATACCCTGTCCCTAAGATAAACCCCCACACATCCATCTCACTATTTTCTTCTCATTTCCGTTCCATTCTATTGATATCCTCTGCTTTAACTGCCAAGTCTCCGAGGCATAGGTCATCGCGCTCCTAACACACGAGGTATACACTTTCCCTTTAAGGTGGGGTGGGAGCCCTCTCATAGTCACGAGTGGCAACAGCTCTCTAAACTTTCCCCAGCCACTTCTGGCTCTAGCAATGGGGCTAGCTTTTGTGCCACCTCCCTTGCTAAAGTCAGAAGTGGCTGGGGGAAGTTAAGGGAGCTGTTGCCACTCCTGACCATGAGAGGGGTCCCACTTCACCTTAAAGGGAAAGAATATACTTCGTGTGTGGTGAGCAGGGAGGGTTTTGTAAGGGCGCTCGTTTATGGACTTGGCCTTGCTCGGGACCTTGGGGCTGTTCGGCCAGGCAGCCTGGGGAACAGCAACAACAACAACAAACTTCGAGTGTTAGGAGTGCGATGACCTATGCCTCGGAAACGTGGCCGGTTACAGCGGATGATATCAATAGAATGGAACGGAATGAGAAGAGAATGGCGAGATGGACATGTGAGGTTAACCTGAGGGATGGGGTATCGAGCGAGGAATTAAAAAGGCATCTGGGCATTAGGAGTGCAAAAAGATTTCTCATATACTGAAAGATATATACTTATATTTTGCAATAGTTCAGTGTGGATACTTTGTTCATAACACAGTCAATCAAGCATTAATGATTACATACCACAATATACCAGTACATAATTAAAGATATTGCAAATGTATTAACTACAGTATACTGTACCTACACATGCTGCTATTTAACAATCTTTGTAATTTTATACTAAATGAATAGGATCGTGTACTATCAATATATAAATGTGGTAGTTAAGCATGTCAAATTGCAATGAACCTGGTACTAAGCTAACAATTGCAGGCATGCAACATCTCTACACTACAGACAAATTTATGTAAGCTATGAAAAACATTAAAATATCATCTTGGATAGCAGGTGGTTCAGAAATGAAAATGTACGAGAAGTCATATACCAGTAAGTACAGAAAAAATAAAAAAATAAATATGGGAAAAAAATGTTTATATATTGTCCACCCAACATGAAAATACAAAAACAAATAATTGTATTTTACATCACTAATACTGTAGTACGTAAACCAATAATCTATCAACATAATAACAAAAAGTGAAAATCACCCGCTGTGGGCGCACAGGAATATCTAGAAAGGCTGTTTTTCATGGGTTAATAATAATCTGGTAAGTTAAAATGTAAAACTGGCAGAGTGGTCTTACCACTGGACTGGTAATCCAATGGACCCGGGTTCGAATCCCAATATGTCAATGAAAGATATTATTGGGATGGAATTTGTGCTGTACCTAGTTTCAGTGCATTACCACAGCACACCGAAATGCCAAAAAAATATCTTAATTGTTCCACTGATGATGGGCTGGTCTATCAGAGTGAGAACTGAGCGATCTCTGCCATACCCATAGCTTACTCTGACTGTTCCTTTTACTTTTATATGTCTTGATCTCGAGTGACGGCGTCTCTTGCGTGGATTGACCTCCCAGTTTACCTAGATTGGAAGCCAAAGCGTCACATTTTTTCCTTTGCCCCTCAACTTTCTCTTCATAATTGCTGAGGGCACAGGGCCCTGGGTGGGGCTTTGGTTTCCCGGGCGTTTCCGCACACTCCTCAGCTCCCCGCCATGAGTGGCTTCGGTCCCCCAGGCTTTATTGTGGTCGGCAGTGAGGGTTCTGTGGGGGTGCACGGTTATGGCCTTGGCCTTGCTCGGGGCCTTGGAGCTGTTCGGCCAGGCAGCTTGGGGGGGAACAACAACAACAACAACAACTTGCAAACTAAACAAACCAAAATTGGGACAAGGACAATATAAAGTCAAATTAAATTATCAAAATCGCTATGTGGAAACAACGCTTACTAAAATGAAATTTATGAAATAAAAGAACACAATCCACCACATAGGGTGTACATTACTACATGAGCAAGTTAATCTGTTTCCCCAAGTAAACTAATCGCTCATTTAACAACGCACTATCGTCACATTCAAGGGATTAGTCAATTTGGGAAGTCCGGGATGTTCTGGTAAATTTACTAAACTCTGCATGAATAAAGAAACTGCATGTTAAATGTCAAAATATTATTTTAAATCAAATTTGCAACAGGACAAGACATTAACAATAGTACAAAATACAAATATTGATAAGATATCTATACAGTACTATTACAAAATAATATGTAAAGTACAGTACAGCACTCACTAGCGATAGTGCTATCGGGTAGGTACCTGTAAGCATAGCATGCCTCAAGTGACCCCTATCAATAACTGCCCTACAAATAACCTACATTTATCGCACAAATAAACTAAGGAAATCGCAAAAGCAAGCAATTGATACTATCGACAATGAATACATATAATATAAAGACAAATAATTGCAAAATATGAAGTAACAACAGATTTAAACAAAGAGTACTCTTTTAACAAGAACAATCAATTTAAAAAAAATCATCAATAATAATAATTATAATATTAATAATAGAAAAAGATAAACAATAAATACAGACAAAAAGTAAGCAGAGGTTATACAAGAAACTTTAAGTTAAAAATGCTTGATTAAAATAATTGATGTCAAATTTTAGAATAGTCACAATAATTGACCCTAAAAAGATTATATTTATGTAACAATTTACTTGCCTCAAAACCTCTGTCTACTAAGAGTCTGTATAGTAACCTAGCTCTAGCCCAAAAGTCATCTACTTTAGTGCAGATTTTACAAAATCTTATTAACTGGGAATAAAAACAATTATAAGTTATTTTACTATCGATATTACTACTAGGGAAAGGAAAGTTTATTACGTTAAAATTAAAATCATCAACTTTGTGATATACTTTAAGTATGCACTGTTCATTAACAATCTCTATATTTATATCAAGAAAATTTTCAACTTTATAATTTACGTTACATTGTGTGAGGGGAATAGAATTAGGATAAATAAGTTTAGCACCTTGATTAAAATTTAACAAATTGCAAACGAGAATATCATCAATATCTACTATTATTAATTAACAATTTAGCAAGTGCTAATTTTTCTGGGATTTTATTTTTCTTTCTACTGTCAACTAAGTCTTTTATATATTTAAATTCTAAAGCAAGCAAGAATAAATCTGCAATTAACCCTTAAAGAGCGGCGCTCGACTTAAGTCGTGCACCAATTTTCAGCAAGTTAGGAGCATTATTAAGGCTTTTAAAGGGTTAAAATAGAGTGCAAATGGCCGGGAGCGCAGCGGGCCAGACAGCCGACTCCGAGGGCTTACCGCCGCCCATTAACCCATGTTCCCTGTGTTCTCGAGAGGCCGGCAGTGCAGCCAGTAGTGAGCATAGCTGGGAAAAATATACCGATATATGCTAAACTTCCATGTTCGTGGCACCACTGCAAGAGAACCACGAGTGCTACGTAGCTCGTTCTGGTCTCATTTTGAAGCTTTTAGTGCCTAGTTTTTTGCTAAATATTTTTGTTTGTTCATGCAGATGCTTGATTTATCATGCAGGAGGGCCTGAATATGCCCAAATGAGCCCAAAACACCCCGCTAGACAAGGGTTAAAGGGCTAGCATTTCCACCTATAGGAATTCATAATATTTGTTTGAAAATGTAAGGCCCGAATCTAACATAAGTATTGAAAAGGAGGAATTTAAGGGCATCTTTAACCCTTCCTACCCGGTCTGCCTTAGGTAAGGACAGCTCGAAAGAAGGGCCGCTACCCGGTATGCCTTACCTAAGGCAGCAGCTTAATAGCCTAATTAAGCTTGGTCTGAAACGCCGTGCGTACGACGTATGTCAACAAACCCAAACGCCGCACCTCCGAAAACAAGAAGGAGAAGACTCTTCAATGTTATTGTTCTGACGTCAGACGAAATTCGTGTCTCCATATTGTCAACATATCTGCAATATTGGCTCCACTGAAATCGTCATCACAACTGAACCAGTTGACTTACAGAGCTCTACTCAATGCCAAAATACAGATTGAAAACCGCACTACGATTATAGATGAGTGGGAAAGTTCTAACAGTGAAAATAAACATAAATACGGTAGCCTAGGCCTAGACGTTTTTCAGCCATTTCGCCCGGGTAGGGGCGACCGTCATTGGGTAAGACAACCCGGGTAGGAAGGGTTAAGTTTAGTTCTATCAAAATATACTGAACTAGTGGGAGTAGAGCTAAGTGATGCATTATTAAAATATGTATGAACATTTATGAAATAATTACCATTCCTAACGAACCTGTCAAAGTGCAAATCTATAATAAAGCAAAGCTCTGAATATACTAAATCTAAAGGCAAATTGGTATACAAAGTTGAACAAAGTATAACGGTTGGTGAAGAGATTTTTTTTAATTCCTTTGATTCATAAATCATGACGTGGGATCAGACTTTGCAGTCTGATCTTAAATCAAAGAACCTGACAAGTGAGGCAGCTCTTAACAGGGTTGCCTGGAACGCCGCCATTAGGACGAGAGACCAGAACCGCGTTTTGTGTGGAGCACTTGGTCTTTAAATTAGTGTATGTATGTACTGTATGTATGACAGAAAGTGTCATATGTTACAGCAAATGTCATTATAATCTGACAAAACGGTTGGGTGAAGAAAACATTTTGACTCCTTTGATTCTAAGAAGTCAATTATACTGTATACTGAATACAATCCTGATAGAAAGCCTGTTAGGTCAAACCTTTCAACATCAACTCAGGGATGTTTGACCTATAGTCTGGGGTGGCAGTAAGAACATACACCCTGTATGTTCTTACTACCACCCCAGACTATATTTATCAGTAGATCTGTACCTGGAATAATATAAAAATACTGTACCCCTCTCCGAGTTTTAATATGACTACGAGATGCCAAGTTTTCATAATTTACAACAAATTTCGCTGCAAAATTGTCATAATAGGCGAGTGAATGTCCGTCTCTCTCTCTCTCTGTACAGCATGTATGCGTGTGTATGTGTATAATGTGTGTATTTGCATATGTGTAAGCATGTGTGTATATATTGGGGGAGGGAGATATGTGAATGGTTAGGACATAGATGTGGAGGGGGTGGGAAGAAAGAAAAAGAGAGAGAGAGAGAGAGAGAGAGAGAGAGAGAGAGAGAGAGAGAGAGAGAGAGAGAGAGAGAGAGAGAGAGAGAGAGAGAGAGAGAGAGAGAGAGAGAGAGAGAGAGAGAGAGAGAGAGAGAGAGAGAGAGAGAGAGAGAGAGAGAGAGAGAGAGAGAGAGAGAGAGAGAGAGAGAGAGAGAGAGAGAGAGAGAGTTGTTAGATAGAAATACAGTACAGTATATATAATTTAATGATGGCCAGAATACACTAAAACAAGAAGTAATTGTTCTGAGGGGGTTAATAACAGCTTAATGCTTTTAAAAAATTCCTATGGTATTGTGGTCTGGATTGAGTGAAGATCTATGAAGATTAACCCTCTGAGTATGGGTACGAGAGATCCTGGCTAACTTTCTTTAGTCAGGATAAGTTCAGCTGATGGTAAATTGAAACCCCTTAGCAACAGATTTATCTATACTTAATAGACAAATATGAAACTACTACTCTCATTGTCTAATATGACTATGAGATGCCTAGTTTTCATAATAAACAAATTTATCTGCACAATCGTTATAATACGTGAGTAATCAACCTAAGAACATGGCAATTTACCGACAGTTGGAAATAAGTATACTTTAAGTATGATATAAAGGCTCTTTAGTTAAGCAATGGAGATGAGGGCTCTTCAAAATTCCATTTACACAAATTATCAATTATACTAAATCTAAAAATAATGGGTTAAGATAAGTTTCTAAACAATGAAAAATAGTTTATTGGTAATGCTGTAAACTTTGTACAATAATTTTTTTTTATTACACTAACAATATTTCACGGGATTATGTTGGAGTACGATATAATAATTATATTTCCGATTTAAAACTTATCATACTATAGGTGAAAACCCTCAGATAAAAGATTCCAATTAGTAAATAATTTTTCTCTGATTCTCTGACTTTGAGAATATGTTTCTTGTGTGACACCACCTATCGGTATAGGGCCTATATACCTAGACAAACCCCATCATTGTCGGTGGTGGTGGTTGTTGTTGTTGTTGTTGTTGTTGTTGTTCCCCAAGCTGCCTGGCCGAACAGCCCCAAGGCCCGAGCAATTCCAAGGCCATAACCGAGCGCCCCACAGAACCCTCCCCGCCGACCACAATAAAGCCTGGGTGACCGAAGCCACTCCATGGCAGGAAGCTGAGGAGGGTGCGGAAACGCCTGGGAAACCACAGCCCCACCCAGGGCCCTGTGCCCCTCAGCAATTATGAGGAGAATGTTGAGGGACAAGGGAAAAATGTGATGCTTTGGCTTCCAATCTTGGTAGATTGGGAGGTCAATCCACGGAAGAGACGCCGTCACTTGAGATCTAGAAAATATATAAGTTAAGGAACAGTCAGAGTAAGCTATGGGTATGGCAGAGATTGCTCAGCTCTCACTCTGATAGACCAGCCCATCACCACATGACTAGAACCCAATCCTCTCAGCATCAGCTAGGAAAGGCCCTAGAAAGCCGCCTTTGGCGGGGGGATAGCTCCCCTATTTCAACCCCTTTCAGGGTTGGGCACCCGCCCTTGTCGGTGGTAATTACTATTGCTATGCTGTATTTCTTGCCAGTCAATATGATACGTTAGATTTTGTATTTGTGCTGTAGTGAGATTCCTGGAATAATGTTCCAATACTTCTCATTTCAATTACAACTAGTGTATCATACAGTATCAACTGGCTAGGAATACAGCAAAACTATACTAATTACTACCAACAATAATGGTATTTGTTTAGGAATACGGGACTAGGTATTGGTTAGAAAGGCGGTTCAATGTATTACACAATTATGCCTTGGTCACCTCAGTGACCTCACGGTGACTCTCCTTATCACTGTCCCCTGCAGGGCCTGTTGTCTTCACACGTACGGTTTGAAGAAATAAATAATGTCACAGATTAATGCACCATGTACATTCTAGGACACAAAGGATGGCCTGAACCTTTCAAAGCTGTCTTGCACTGAATCAAATAATCATATTTAATTTTTGTCTACTGTCTGTAATTCATAGGTTAATTTAAGCAGGTGCAGGAGTCAAGAAAGCATAGACTTTTTTCCTAGACTGTACAGTAATAATAAAATGGGCTGCAGCACCTACCCCAATTTGACACTAAATTCCTCATTGAAAGAGAGTCTTTCAAATACTTTTATATTAACATCAGATAGACATTACAAGAGTGAAGAGTGATTACATCATGAAAACTGTGACATAATTTATTTGGCTGAACGTACCGTACTGTTGTACTTCTGCCCACAACATTTGTCTGATTATCCCGAAGTACCTGAAACCAAATATACATTGTCAACTTGGCTTAACATGTTTGTATGTATGTACAGTATATATGTATATACTCAGGCACATACCCCATAGCCTAGCTAGGGGTGGCCAACTCGAGACAGAGCCTAAAAAAAAAAAATAGATATCTATATAAAAATTAACAATTCAAACATAATTAGGTCGCCCAGAAGACCTAGAGATCAAGGATTATGAGGGGTCTCCAGCAAAAGATTCCCAGGTCCCAGATCTCCCAGAGGTTCCGGTCTCAGCAGGCAGACATGCAGCGGAACCACACCACAATGTCCGCCAACATTATTTCCAGGCAGGGCCCTTCATATATATATTATCTAGTCCAATTGGCGCCTGACCCCCACTCCCTATGATTGTGTTATCATTCATCTATTCAGAAGCATTCTCCACTCATTTCTATTCATCACCACTTCTCTGGCCTGTTCTTCAGTCATCTCTCTATCTTCCAACGCTTTTATCACACCATCTCTCCATCTCCTCCGAGGTCTTCCTCTCAATCTATCATACCCATCTAACATACCAAAGTTACAGATGACAATAAACAGCTGGAGCAAATAAAAATTATTCAAACCTGTCCAGTCCTAAGCATACTGTATATAAGGTTACACCAGTTTGAACCTTTGAACCGTTAAGCCTAGTTCTGAAACATCTGGGCTATAACGCAGCATTGTCTTGCCTTGTTTGCATTCGATACTGATTCAAATAGGTACATAATAATTTATGCTCGATTGTACATTTAATATGATGTCGTAGCTAATCTGGAATTCTATAGGGTACCTGTCATGAATCAAGAGCTATTATAGACTCTATCTGAACTTAAAGAACTATGAATCTTACCTATCATGAGTCAGATAATGTACAGTAGCCAATAGATGAACCAAGAAAAAATGCTGTGAATGAGTGACAGGATTAACAGTCACATGTACAGTATATACTGTAGTTTGAAAGCGAGTCTACGAGTATACTATTACAGTACGAGATAATGTTATATGTTATATGAAGTGGTTAAGACGATTTATTCTTGTAAATATTATGCATTATCCTGGTACAGTTTTTAAATATAGCAATCTCTCCACAGCAGATGTCCTAGGTTCATATCTTAGCAACTGTAGGCTACCTATCTGACCTTATAGTTCATCTGGAATAAGAAGAAACTCAAAATGTTCAAGGTTCAATACCTGTGTGCAGAAAGGGGGAGCACATCCGAGCTTTTTGACTTCATTTTTTTGGCAACATTGCTCAATCTTTTACACTGGTGTCAGAAACTAAGATGAAGATTGGTCAATTTAAGTGACAATAGATTTATAATTTTATCAAATATGCTGCCAGACAAGTGTTGACAATAACAGTTGAGTGAAAAAGTGCTCAAGTAACATTGGCATAACTCTTTGGGCAGGTGAGGTGCAACTAATTACTTTAAAGGGTAGGGTTAATGGCTAAATAGTACCAGAATGAAAAGTTGTTGTTTTCTTATCAGGTTATACTGTACAGGAATATAATTATTTTGTTGTCTTCTAATTATATTCTTTACCCTGTTTTGTGATATCAGGATTGGCAACAGCTTATTAATATGATTACAGTATTATTATTCTGTATCCTTAGTAGCATTCTGGGTGGCCCACATATTATTCAAGTTTAAAGTATGAATTGGCATCAAAAGGGTACCACAGTATCTCCATCTACCTGTTGTCCTAAAGAGTATTTCAAATGATGCATATATTAGAGAAACCACTGTATGTGTGTAGTAATCCCTTAATAACATGGACAAGTAAAGCAGTGTTAAATGGACTCTGTTATTCAAGGATTGATACCGGTAAAATATGGAGGGTAAGTTTTATTGGAAGAGGGATGTTGTTTTCCTCAGCCCTTAAACAAGACATTGTATTCATAACTACAACCAGCGCCACTTTATTTACAGGCTCCTACAAATAGTTTTATATAGATTATTAGCATAACTTAACCTATTTAAATATATAATGCAACTCACATCTTAATAAATAAAGGTCAATGTTTGTCTGTCAGTTACCCGAGTTACCCGACCTTTGTTACTAAACTCCTCCCACAGTTTTGGTGCCAGGTGGGAGTGTGGGGCACCGTTGGAAAGCCCAGGCTTTGGAGATGGTTTTTAGGCGAGTTTAGTGGAAATCAGACACTTTTGTTTAATACAATTTTCGGCAGAACTTACGTAGTATACGGGAGCGAAAAAAATGCGAAAAAAATGGCCGTTTGGGGCAGGAGGCCTCCGATCGAAAAGGTGTATGGAACGAAAGTTGTTCGCAGCTACCCAAAATGGGGGTACGGATGATGGTGATTATGGTAGTAGAATTTAAACCCGGGCAACACCGGGTACCCCTCCTAGTACAGTATATAGTAGTCTTCCTAAAACATATTATATTAATCTGAAGGTAGTTTGAATATAACAATGTCACCTGATTAAACATTTATGTATATTTGGCATTACAGTATATGAAATATAAAAAATTACTAACATTTTCAATAAAATTTCTTTTGTAATTTTGTTTAAGCTTCCCACAAGTTAGGTGTGCTTAACGGTCTCCTTGGGTTCTTCACCTCCGAACACTTTCTTGCTCTGTACAGGGGCACAGTGCGCCAATATAATGAGTATTATTTCGCTTGTGTGGGGAGGTTAAACCCATACCACACTTCTCGAAAGGATACGGTCAAAAGCGGTTTGTCTCATCAACTCACTTCCTCTTACTAACTCCCTACAATCATTCTCTACACGCCAAAATGTTGCATCTCTGTCATTCCTCTACCGCTATTACTATAATCAGTGTTCTTCAGAGCTTTCTTAGTGTATACCTCCTCCCTTACAGAGAGTGAGGGGCACTTATTTTTCTACACACTCCCACCCCTATTCTGTCCAACTCTCTAACCGAAGAGTGAACCAATTTTCCCAGTCTTTCTTCTACTCAACAAGTAAGCTATGAAATTCTCTCCCTCAAACTGTATTCATTCGCTCCTATGACTTTAACTGCTTCAAGCTCTGTGTCCAGACATTTTGACTCTAACATACCTTGAATTTGGCTCTCTAACACTCTCTCAATTTTGGGGGAGACACTTGTAACAGACAGCTTTACCTTTTGTCTCTTTCATACACATAGGAATTATAATGTAAAACTTGCAAAATAAACAAACCAAAACTTTGACGAACACAGTGAAAAGACAAAACAACTAATCAAAATCGCTATGTGGAAACAACGCTTAAGCAAAATAATAATTCTTTTAGTGAAGCGGCTTAATGGCAGAATTTGTGCATTTCGTGATAAAAGTATCAAAATTAGATATTGGGCCATCATAGGTTTACTCTACATTGGCTTTGGCAGCCCCCTTTCAATTACTTTCCATAAGAGTTCTTAAGCACTTATATTTGCCCCAAACTGTATACTGTACCATGGTAGAGATGTCAAACTAGTCTCAAATGACTCGTCTGGACATGGGTAACAACATATATTCAGACATTGTTTAGCTAATGTTGACCGTTTGATTAGAACAGTATGCTATAGTTTATCATCATGCCACAAATTGGTAAGTAATGTTGCCATTTGCCACTAATTTGTTGAACTACAGGGACCAGTACAAGTCAAACGGTCAACATTAGCAAAACATTATCTGAATATATGTTGTTACCCATGTCCAAACGAGTCATTTGAGACTAGTTTGACATCTCTACCATGGTATACAGTTTGGGGCAAATATAAGTGCTTAAGAACTCTTATGGAAAGTAATTGAAAGGGGGCTGCCACAGCCATCAGGGACTGAATTTGAGATGGCTCAATATCCAAATCTGTTCATAATAGGATAGTCTACTAGTGTGCCAAATTTGGTGCTTTCCTCACAAAATGCACAATTGTTATGCTAAGTTGCCCCACTATATATAAATAAAAGAACACAATCCACCACATAGGGTGTATATTACTACATGAGCAAGTTAATCTGTTTCCCAAGCAAACTAATCGCACATATAACAACGCAATATCATCACATTCAAGGAATTAGTCAATTTGGGAAGTCACAAATGTACTGTAGTACTCTATTTTGAAATTAAATTTAAACAAAAATATCTTTCTACTGAAGCAGATATTTAATTTATGGTATATTATTATAAGGACAGAGTACACACAATTATGATGATTAGTATAGCACTGCAGCTAATTGAGAAAATGAGACAAATGTTAAATAGCTAGACTTGGTCAACGCCCTCATACAGATGGGGCAGCTAATTGTTAACTACATACTGTATCAATTTTGATAGATAACATATGTATTGTATGGCCCAGCCAGGCCTTGAACCCAGATTCCTTGATCCACGAGGGGATGCCACAAATTAATCACCTTCAAGCTACTCTAGTCATCCTTCAGCCGGCACCCCTCCTCCCACCCAGCATTAATTTTACTCATATACCTCTTAACTCTATCCCTTCACCTTGCTCTTCCTCTTAACCCTTCTACATTACTCTCATACTTTATTTTAGTGATTCCCTCACTCTCCATATGCTCCACATGACCGAACCACCTCAAGATGATCCTCTTCACTTTGTCCACCACATCCACACCACAATGCTCTCATACTTCCTCATGTGTCTGTCAATCTCTCCATGTGACTCCAAAAGCACTTCTCAAGTACCTCATTCCCAATCATCTATCTCTTGCTTTATGTCTCTTCAACAACATCTATGCTTCACCCTCGTAGTCAATGTCAGGATTACCACACTATCATGCAGTGACTTCTTTACTTCCATGCTAACCAATGTGCAGTTAAGTCACTGTAACAAGGGCAAACCCTAGCCCTGCCAATCAAGAGTGTACAGCGTTAAAAAAATAAATTCAACTGCATCATGCAACCACCCTACTTCTTGTCACTGCTTTCAACATTCCTACAACCTTCCTCCCCTGCTGTAACCTCTCTCGCATTAAATCCTCCAAACTACTGTATCATGATAATGATATAAATTGTAATATTTGGAATGGAGCCTGCATGAAGTAAGTGGAACGTCGTACACAGGAGGCCCCAGGATTGATCCCCCACTAAATGGGTTGGTTTTGAAACTCACTCCCATGGCCTTCCAACCCCTCTCTGCAATGGCAAACATCAGAGATGCAGTAGACCAGTGTCACATTTACAACGTGAATGCTAGCACCTGCTCAGCATTATCAAGATGATTACACTGATTACAGACTACATTCATATCCACAGCCATTCTAAAAGTAAGATAACATATACCATTACCTCACACACTGTACACAACAATTGGTGGTTGGGCAAGCAACCCTCCCCCGAAACAAGTTAAAGAATTGGTTGAATTAGCTTATTTATGGAGGTGATTAAATCGTGTGAGTGGATAGAGAAGGTTTGTGGAAAGTACTTAGAATATACGGGGTAGAGGGCAAGTTTCTGAAAGCAGTGAAGAGCATGTATGAGGGTGCAAAGGCGGCAGTACGTGTGGAGAGTGAGCAGAGCGAGTTCTTTGACCTGAATGTTGGTTTGAAACAGGGGTGTGTGATGTCCCCGTGGTTGTTTACTGTATATATGGATGGAGTCATGAAAGAAATACTATCAAGAGCAGTGGATGTTGGTGTATCGCTGAAAAGGGAGGGAATTGAGTGGAAGCTACCTATACTGCTGTTTGCGGATGATACAGTTCTGATGAGTGATAATGAATGGGAGTTGCAGGGTCTGGTAAATGAGTTTGGAACAGTGTGCGAAAAATGGAATTTGAAGGTAAATGCGGGGAAGAGCAAGGTTATGGTCTTCGAAAGGGGTGAAGTCACAGAGTGTGAGGTGAAGCTGAACGGTCAGGCTATGGAGATCGTCAACTCTCTTAAGTATCTGGGCAGTGTGTTGAGTAAAGATGGGACTATGGATGAAGAAGTTCGGGAGAGGGTACAACAGGGGAAGAGGGTTGTAGGAACGCTAAAAGCAGTAACAAGAAATAGGGTGGTCAGTATGGAAGTGAAGAAGTCCTTGCATGACAGTGTGGTAATCCCGACACTGACTTACGGAAGCGAAGCATGGACGTTGGTTGAGAGACTCAGACCAAGAGTGAGAGCAGTGGAAATGAATTACTTAAGGAGTGCGTGCGGAGTTACATGGAGGGATAGACAGACTAATGAGGAAGTAAGAAGGTGTGGTGTGGAGGTAGATGTGCTGGAAAGTGTGAAAAGGAACAACTCGAGATGTTTCGGCCATATGGAACGTATGGAAAGCTAGAGAATTACTAAGAGGGTGTACGAGAGCGAGGTGGAGGGACAGAGAGGGAGAGGTAGACCGAATGAGAGGTGGAAGGATGGAGTGAGGAAGTACATGAACGAAGGCGGTGCTGGTTGGGGGGAGGGGCGTCGACTGACTGGGGACAGAGGTGCATGGGGGCGGTTCGTTCGTGGCCACCCCTTCGGGGATCGCGGCGTCAGGCAATAGATAGATAGATAGATTAAATCGTGGCCACCCCCTCAGGGATCAAGGTGTCTGGCAATAGATAGATATAGGCCTATTTGGAAACATGCACACTATTAAAATATGAAAACCAATAGCTATTACATTAAAATCAAATACTGTAATTATATACTCCTATACTGTACTGTTCAACCACTTTCCTCAGTAAAGCTCTATGATAAATATTCCACAAGCATTCCCTAACTCTCTTCATATATCAGTTCTAATTTATAAATGTACAAGTGGCCTAATAAGTGATGTCTCGGCACCAATTATGTTTTGATCAATAGTTGCTATCAGGAATATTTACACGATATCTTCTTTTTGAGTGAGATATAGGCTACAACCATGTTCCTACACTTACCCACCCTATTCAACATCTGACAGACATTAATACAGCACAGAGCGAGCCAAACGTAATGACAGCTGAGACAGGACTTATTAGCGCCACTGTACTATAATGTACTGTTTCATATATTCACCTCTTAGTATACAATCTTCGGTTCTTAGTATACAATCTTCAGTTCTTACAACTCTAAAATCTGTTATCCAATTCTGTGTTTCTATCTTGTTGCAAGAGCACAATTCTGAACATATGATATACATATAATACATGTGCTGTGTAAGTACGATTAGATTTAGTGTTCTCACATAATTATTTAGTGTTTAAAGGTGAAAGAGAGCTTATCCATTAGCATCTATGTTTGAGTATCGGGTGGATATTTAATTATAATGGGGATAAATGTTAATGGTGTTTTGCAGTAGATGACCGTCTTCCTATCCTATCTATCTATCTATTGCTTAACGCCATGATCCTCGAAGGGGTGACCACAAATGAATCGCCCCCAAGCACCTCTGTCCCCTGTCAGCCGACGCCCCTCCTCCCAACCAACACTGCTTCCTCTCATATACCTCTCAACTTCATCCTTCCACCTCACTCTCTCTGTCCCTCCACCTCACTCTCATACACTCTTTAATAATTCTCTCACTTCCCATACGTTTCACATGGCCGAACCATCTCAAGTTGTTCCTTTTCACACTTTCACACTAACCCACCACTCACTCAATATGCCATTTATTCTTACACATGCTTCCCTACCATCATAAAAACTGTTCACAGCATTCAACAATTTATCTTTTATATCATACAGCTCTAAAACTTTCCATAATCCTTCTCTATTACCAGTACTCTATTTGTTGCATAAACTTAATCTTTTTAAGGTCAACTATTGTGACTGTATTTTAAAATTTGATATTGGGAGGTTTGATGACCTCCCTTATAACCAAATAAGGAAAACCTCTTATTTGGTAGCACTCTTGGAGTATCCAACGTAGGGCTTATGATCTCAGCCGCTACCACAGCGGGCCGATTTATCGGTACTCACGCGAAGTAACCAAATAATCTCTAGAGTTGCACCTCAATTCACTACTAGGCACGTTGTACACACTCCGAGACGACTAGGAAAGAAGAGATAGCGAAGGAGAGAAAGAATTGTTATAGTTACCCATTTAATCTAGCTGCTCTCCTCTGAGCCATGCTCCATGTTCTATGAGCCTGTGCCAGGACCTGCCAAAGTATCGAGGTATCAAGTAATCAGTTTAGATTGGATGGGCAGGGGATCGGCATGAGGGCGGGATACTCTGTCGTTGGATACTCCGAGACTGCTACCAAATAAGAGGTTTTCCTTATTTGGTTATAAGGGAGGTCGTCAAACCTCCCAATTTAGTAGCAGTCTCTACGTTTCCAACGTAGGGCTTGAATCCCAAATTGGAGGCGGACATCCAATAAACCATAAACCCCAAGCCGTAGCACAAGCAGAGGACCAAGAAAAGACACAAATAAACAAATCAGTTTATAATCAGAAAAAGAGCGTAACAGTACGGTGCATATTAAGGAAGTACATGTTACCAGTATCAGTCTAGGGTCTTAAAAGTGCCGCAGCAGGCTAAGGAATAGGTCATCTCGACCGGAGAATGGCACACCAATATGGGAAGAATGAAGGCAAGTTGTACATGAAGACAAGAATCTGAAGGCAAGGCACAGTAGGCGGAAGATCTCCAAGGACACTCTTTAATTACAAAAACCGGGTATGAGGCATAGACATACCAAACAAGTAACCCCTAGACAGTAGAGTCTATACGTAAAGAAGTAAGAGAGATAACCTTAATACGAAACAGGGATGACATACATGAAAATGAAAGAGAGAAAGGCATTGTACAATCATACAAAATGACCCCCCCCCCCCCCCCCAGTGTAGGGAAAGGAAGAAAATACAGTATGGGATGAGAAGAGACACAGGATGGAGATGAATCACGTGACACATTGGCCTAACGCAACACAAGGCACACCTGGCCTGGCAGTGGACATGGACAGGTAAGATGAGACAAAAGTGCTGTGGGAGGACCATAGCCCTGTGTCGGCGATATCCGAAAGTGAGGAATTGTTGAGAAACCTCACAGTCGCTGCATAAGAGCGGACATCATGAGCGGAGCCCTTCGTAAGGGGATTACTCGCAGTAATGACATGGCGTAAATGAAGTCCCACAGCACGTTTGCCTAACCGTGTACCTGTCTTAGGGGCCAACCAGAGCGCCGTCCCCGACGTCGGCACAGCGGCACGCACATACGTATGCAAGGCTCTTACCGGGCATAGCGGATGATGCGTGCTCCCACATTTTAAAGCTGGTACAGTAAACGGCTTAAAAATGTGCGCCTCACGTTCATTCTTGGCCACAAAATGAACGGAAGGGGCCAAAGTGACTGACCCCAAGGAAGGTGAAAAACTCATGCAATTCGGGGCCCTCGACATGGCAGCCAACTCCGAGACCCTCTCTCCTGTAGCCAACGCTAAAAGAAACAAAGTTTTATCAAGCAGATGAACAGGTGTTGGGTTAGAGGTGTAGATGGGTGAGGTAAGGAGCCTGAGAGCCTTCGCCAGAGACCATTGAGGCGGTATCTGGCGTGGGGGCGGTCTGAGCCTAAAGCAGGCTTTCATGAAAAAAGACAGCTCCTTGTGAGGGAGCACCAGCCCGTCAAGGTCTCAAAAGGCTCCCTAATAGCGGACAGGTGGTTCTTAATGGTGTTGTACATGTATGTGCGTGTCGCAAACAAGTGATTAAGGTAATGGAAGACTAACGCAACCGACGGAACTGTTTGTTCGGTGTCATTGATCCATTTAGTGAAAGTATTCCAATGAGACTCGTAAGTCTTCCAAGTAGCCTTAGTCCAGTGCTGATTACGCACATCAGTCAAGCAACGTCCATATTTCGGTAACCACCCTGCCTCACAAACATCCACGATGCGAATGCCAACGAGGTCCCTAGGTCTCCAACCTGTCCCAAGTGGAAGTCTGAGACAGACAGGGGAACGGGACTCGGGCACCATCGCTTCAGCTGAGCGTACCAGGCTTGGGCCGGCCAGAGGGGCGCGATTAACCAAACCTTGCCACGGTACTCTCTCAGCCTGTGTAGGACTTTGCACATAAGCAGCGCGTCGGGCGGTGGAAAAGCGTAAATCGACTGCCAGCTGCTCCAGTCCTCGCTGAAGGCATCCGGCCCCCCCGCCTGAGTACAAGTCCAGCGGGTGAGGTAGTCCGGCAGCTTGTTCGTCCTGGAGGAGGCGAACAAGTCCACCTGCGGATGGCCCCAGGAGGCTGCGAGGTCGTCGAAAACGCTTTGTCTTAATGACCATTCTACCTTGGTGCCCTGTCCTCTCGACAAAGCATCCGCCCAAAGATTGGCCGTCCCGGGCAGGTAATTCGCATGCAGGGTGATGCTGTAATGATCGGCCAGGTAAAACAATTTCTCCGCCAGGTCTTGGAGCACAACAGACCTGGAGGAGCCCTGCTTTTGGATACAATGAACCGCGGACATGTTGTCCATCCTGAAGGCCACCGACTTGCCCGTGATCCCGCAGGAAGAACAACGGTACCAACAGTTCCAGGGCATTGATGTGGAAGTGTGAGAGCTCCGACCACCTGCCGTGGTTTTGATGTCCCATGTCTGATTGATAGCCCCACCCCACCTCGCTCGACGCATCTGTGTCTACCCAGATGGTCGGCGGAGGAGCAGTCCAGGGCACAGCCGCAGAGAGCGTGCCCCGAGCGACCCAGTGTGTCAGTCTCAGATGTATTGAGCGCGGTACCGTCCACAAACGGTAAGGGGGCGAGATAGGGAAGTGCCTGTTGCCCAGCTGAATGAGGCGTTTTAGTCGGAGCCGGCCCAAGGGCACGGTCAGAGACGCCCAATTCAAAGACCCTAGTAGGGAGTTCCAGATTTTTCGTGTTATCGAGACCGAGTGCAACACGACAAAGAGCTTCCTTCGAAGTTTCGCCGCATTCACACGACTCTGGGAAACGGTGGCGCTTTGGAGATCCCAGTGCAAGCCCACCCACGTCACTTCTCGTGACGGTGAGAGGCAGGACTTGGGAATGTTTAGTTTGAACCCCAGGTTTGTGATATGTCTGACTACAGTGAGCGTGTCTTGTACACAGTGTGTGAGAGAGTCTGCGGAGATGAGCCAATCGTCCAGGTAAAACAGGATCTGAATCCCTTGTAAGAGCAAGGGGGTCAGAGCCTGCTTCACCAGTTTGGTGAAGACCCGCGGTGCTATGTTGAGGCCGAATGGTAGTCTGGTGAATTGGAACACCCGTTGATCCGACTGCAGTGCTAGGCAGCCCTGGAACCGAGGAGCCATCGGCACATGCCAATAAGCATCCTTCAGATCCAGGGTGACCACCCAAGACAAGGGCTTGAGTGCCAGGCGTACCTGGTTGATGGTGAGCATGCGGAAACGGGTGTTCACAATGTGAGAGTTGAGGACTGAGAGATCTACCACCGGCCTCATAGCAGCGCAGTCCTTCTTTGGGACCAGAAACACATGAGACAGAAATACCTTTTGTGTAGAAGATATTTCCTTGACAACGCCTTCCTCGTGCATGGACATGATCACTTGGGACACTTCCTGAGACACTGGTCGCTGTCGGGGAGGGCACCTGAGAGGAGGCCTGGACCTCCACCTCCAAGTCAGACCCTTCTTGACTACCCGACGCGCCCACGACCGGCGGGGCCATTGCCGGTAGTGGGGGCGGAAGAAGCCGGTGCGGGCGCCTTGCGTCAGGCCCATCACCGCTTCGACGAGATGGTTGGGCGAGGGAAGAGGGGACTGGCCAGGAGGAACTACGCGTTTTTTGGCGCGGAGCCCCTCTTGGACTTATCGTAGTGGGAGCTAGAGCCACCACGTCCTCCTCCAGACGTCCCCCCGCCCCGCCGAAACGACGGACGAGCCTCGCGCTCCGGCCTATCCCCCTCCAGGCTGTGTCTGGCAGCGGAGGAACTGGGGCCCTGCGCCTGCCAGCGCCGCATCCCCTCTTGACGGGGACGGCGATCCGGGGACCGACGACCACGGAAGGCGGGTACACCACGCCCCCTGTGAGCCAGTCCCCTGGCCACACTTCTAGCCTGGCGCCCTCTGCCGGCGACAGACCTGCCCCCGCGTCCGCGGGTGGAGGTGGATGAAGTGGGCTTCGCCACCACCTTCCGTTGAGCAGAGTATGTGTCACTCTGCGCCAGTAAGAAAGCCCCTTGCCAAGCCTCCTCAGAGAACAGTCCAGGGGTCAGACAGTAGGAGGCGGTTGCGGACGTCGGCAGGGGCCTTCTTACAGAAAGCCACCCGAAGTTGTTGACGGCAACGAGTGGCTTCATGGAGGGAGTGGCGGATGTCCTGAACAGGGTTGAGGGCAAGCTGCAGGGTGATCCGTCGGACATGCTCAAAACCTTGGCGATGATCAGCCGATTCCAGCGACTCAATAAGGCGGAGGTGAACCCGCGCCAGTTCCAACTGAGCAAGAAGAGTTGAAAGTTGGCGCGCCGCTCGCTGACGGAACTTAAAGTCCCGGACCAGTGGTGCCTTCTCCGGTGCCGTGAAAAAGGAACACGGAAGGGGGCCCACCGACAGTTTGGGAGCATTGAGCCACTCCCACACAGGCAGAGGGAAGCCCGAGGAGGTAAGGAGCATGCCCGACAGAAAAGATGATTCCATGGATGGGATGGCCGGCAAGGTCTCAGCCATGGACTGACCAAACTCCACTGCTTCACGGATCCATTCACCCCAGGGACCCGGACAGACGTGCGGGAGTTCGAGCATCAGGACCCCGTCCCGATCTCGCACATTCCTGAGGTACGGCGTCCCTGAGATGGCAGAGAGGGAGTGGACATCCGCAGACAGGTCTTGGCGGGAGTAGTCAGCCCAGGGCTTGGTGGCAGTGTAAGGCAAGACCGACGGATGATATGAAAAATACCGCATGTCTTGCCGGTTAGGGTACACCCTCACATCGACCTCAGGGACCAGACCCTGTGGAGTAATGGCCCTGAAGATGTTTTTCTCATTCACCTGTATAGCCCAGCCCTCCGGCACAGCCCGCTCTCCGGCTGGCAGGTGGACCGCCCCCTCAGGGTTGGAGGTGATCACAGCACTCCAAGCAACAGAATCCCCATACAGGGATGGCATCTTGACTTTGGGGATCTTAAACTTGGAGAGAGGCGGCACGGAGAGGGGGTGAGAGAACAACCCCAAACCCTGGCCCGGGATAACAACGGGCCAGAGAGGAGTCGTAGGTGGTGTCGGAGGTGCAGGTGATGAAGTAGATGATGTCAACGGTACCACGACCGGGAGAGCAGGCCGAGATGGGATGTGGTCGGCAACAGGTGGGAGAGGAGCCACAAGCGGAGTCTGCAGAGGCACCGGGTTAGTAGTACCCAACCGGGAGACCACTGCATCCATGGCCGCCGTGACAGAGGAGAGGATGTCTGCCTTATTGGAGGCCATCTCAAGACGAAGAGACGCCAACTCCGCCCGTAACTCCGTCTCCGCAGCAGGAGGGAAGGACGTCTGTAGAGGAGACAGGGAACCAGCCTCACTGGGCCCATGGGCCCCATGGTCCATGAGCGGGGAGAACTCAGGGGACGGTGGGGAGGACTGTGCCGCCACGTCGGGGTCCACCTGGCCCGAATCAGGTGCACCGTCCGAAGACGAGTCGACCCCCATATCCTCGTCCTCCAGCCGATCAAAATCCGCAACCTCCATCTCAAGAACATCTTCTAAATGGTCAGGGAGACGAGGAGACTGCTGGTCACAAGGGATCGAGGCGTCGGAACCTCCAGGTTGAGGAGGAGGCGTGGAGGGCATCGCCGCCGGTACCACCACAGCTGGGCACGCCATAGGGAAGAGGCCGGGACCCCTCACAGGCTGGGAGGCAGGCAGAGGCTCGAACTCCACCCCACCAGTGGCTGAAGACGGTGCAGGATGGAGAACGACCTCCTCGGCAGGCGGGGCAGGACGGCGTTTGGCCCTGAAGACCGTGGAACCCTGCGAAGGAGGGGGGCTCATCCTGAGGTGAGGAGAAGCAAGATGGGGTCGATCAGCAGGGGACGGAGATCGGCGACGTTTCTTCCTGCCAGAAGTTCCAGAAGTCATGGAGAGGTCGGAGGGAGGCACACGATGTTCATGACGCCTGGGGGCCCGCTCCCTGGAACGCGCCCTCCCGCCCGCCTGACCCGAACTCCCGGGAGGGGAGCCCCGAGCCGTATGAGGAGAGCGAGAGTGACGAACAGTAGGGAGCGGGAACGGCGTGCAGCATCGGAGGTAGGTGGGATCCCTAACAACACCCGGACGTCATCCTCACGGAAGGAAGGAGCCCCGTGCAGGACCCTTTGGACGTGACGGGAGATGACGTCCCATGATCGGCGTAGAGACGTCCTGGCCCGTTGTCCTTCCGCCGACATAGGGAGAGTCTCGAGTAGTTGAAGAGCGGAGAGACACACCCCACACCGGCGGGGATCGTAAACATCCTTCCCATAGCAGGCCGTGTGGAGGCAACATACCCGGTGATCCCGCAAGGCCGTCCGCTGACACGTCGGCCGAGAGCAGGGAGGAGCCGGCATCACAGCACTGAAAAATGGGGAAGCATTACCCACCAGTAGAGGTGAGACAGGCAATATGAGGCAGTAGAGCCAATTCAGCACGTAAGACTCAGTAAGACAATATCCAGGAAGAAGCTATGTAGCAAGTATAACAGGAAAGTCAAAAGAAAACACCCACACCAGAGACTCTCAACACCAGGGCTGGGACAAGCCCCTTAGCGAGGCCCAACCCTGGGAACAGGTCCTAACCAAAATCGTGGGGAAAGTGGCACCCTTCGAAATACCTGAGAACCCTCTGTGAGAGCGGAGGGAGGAGGCGGCGAAGCGGCGGCGGCGTAGGGACAGCCGGCAGTAGAGCGGGCACCAGCTGGAAGGAAAAGGTCAAGTGTGAGCAACCCAACAGTACCCTATAAGTGTAAATAGGGGCGGGGAGGGAATCCAAAACACACAGGACATCGCCACTTAGGGTCGAGTCCTAGGACTTTTCAGGTGGTCTTAGGGTCCTCCCAGTATACAAGGAGGACGCCCATAGGGCGGGAACCAGGTACAGAAGGAGGACACAAGGAACAGGACATAAGGGATAGGAAAACAGCCAATCAGCCATTGTCCAAAAAGCCCTGTCCAGGTACATGAAGAGGGGGGCAGAACAGGGCACATAAACCAAGTCAAGTGAAAAGCTATGTGGCCTAGGTCTTGACAAGGCACAGGGCACCTCAAAAAGATAAAGGCGCTTCTAGGGCGGATTTAAAAAGATGAAGGAGCTGAGGACACCAGAAGACCCTTGCCTGTGTGGCGAAAAAACGTGAGTAAACACGAAAATCGAGTCAACTTGTCCAAGCATATCCTCCCTGTGAGCGGGGCCCCTATCGCGTACAGTTTCCAGACATCCCCCCCCCCCTTTTCAGTGATCAAGTAACCACAGGCAGGGGAAGAACAGAAACATGGACATGTAAGAAAAACGAGAATTTAACCGAGAGCTACGAGACCGAGACTTCCCAGTCAGTGGAGACAAAAGGAAGGCAGAAGGAAAGGACCTGTGTGGATCATTCCAACGGCGGGCAGCTCAAGGCAAAAAAAAGATTAGCTTAAACACACAATTAATGAGAATCTTAACAAGAGCGTAGAAGACCAACCAGCAAGTCAGTAGAGACAAGAGGAAAACAGAAGGACAGGACTATGTGGCCCAAACCGACGGCGGTCAGCTCAAGTTAAAAAACACAGGCCTAGCCTAGTTACACAATTCACATAAACGAGAAAAGACTAGGGCAGCGTCAATCCCTAAGTGAAAAAACCTAGTAACAAAGCTAAACACTGCCCGAGAAGCCCCACAAGTACGTTAAATTAATAAAATAAAGGAGGATAGCCTAGGGCTTGACCAACAATTTCACCAGAACCACGTATCCACGAGTCAAGTAGGCCCGGGGAAACGAAAAGGAACTGACAAAAGCGTGAACCATGCGAACGAAATACAAGACCACCAACTATGGACAAGTTTAATAAACAAGTCAGAAGGGCTATAGGTCAGTTGAGACCAAAGCAGCATGTTTGTGAGAGAATAAAGGCTATGTGGCCTATGCTCACACAAAGCAGAATCCAGAGAAACTTCATGCTCAAGTCTTGTAAAACATCGACACGAAGTCATATGAAAAAACAATAAAACAAAAAGTCACAAAGGGAAAGAAACACAATGCATCCCGCGGGAAGCATATCCCCCCCCCCCCCCCCCCCCCAGCCCCCTCCCCTTTACACTTACCCTATAAGTGTAAATAGGGGCGGGGAGGGAATCCAAAACACACAGGACATCGCCACTTAGGGTCGAGTCCTAGGACTTTTCAGGTGGTCTTAGGGTCCTCCCAGTATACAAGGAGGACGCCCGTAGGGCGCGAACCAGGTACAGAAGGAGGACACAAGGAACAGGACATAAGGGATAGGAAAACAGCCAATCAGCCATTGTCCAAAAAGCCCTGTCCAGGTACATGAAGAGGGGGGCAGAACAGGGCACATAAACCAAGTCAAGTGAAAAGCTATGTGGCCTAGGTCTTGACAAGGCACAGGGCACCTCAAAAAGATAAAGGCGCTTCTAGGGCGGATTTAAAAAGATGAAGGAGCTGAGGACACCAGAAGACCCTTGCCTGTGTGGCGAAAAACGTGAGTAAACACGAAAATCGAGTCAACTTGTCCAAGCATATCCTCCCTGTGAGCGGGGCCCCTATCGCGTACAGTTTCCAGACATCCCCCCCCCCCCTTTTCAGTGATCAAGTAACCACAGGCAGGGGAAGAACAGAAACATGGACATGTAAGAAAAACGAGAATTTAACCGAGAGCTACGAGACCGAGACTTCCCAGTCAGTGGAGACAAAAGGAAGGCAGAAGGAAAGGACCTGTGTGGATCATTCCAACGGCGGGCAGCTCAAGGCAAAAACCGATTAGCTTAAACACACAATTAATGAGAATCTTAACAAGAGCGTAGAAGACCAACCAGCAAGTCAGTAGAGACAAGAGGAAAACAGAAGGACAGGACTATGTGGCCCAAACCGACGGCGGTCAGCTCAAGTTAAAAAACACAGGCCTAGCCTAGTTACACAATTCACATAAACGAGAAAAGACTAGGGCAGCGTCAATCCCTAAGTGAAAAAACCTAGTAACAGAGCTAAACACTGCCCGAGAAGCCCCACAAGTACGTTAAATTAATAAAATAAAAGGAGGATAGCCTAGGGCTTGACCAACAATTTCACCAGAACCACGTATCCACGAGTCAAGTAGGCCCGGGGAAACGAAAAGGAACTGACAAAAGCGTGAACCATGCGAACGAAATACAAGACCACCAACTATGGACAAGTTTAATAAACAAGTCAGAAGGGCTATAGGTCAGTTGAGACCAAAGCAGCATGTTTGTGAGAGAATAAAGGCTATGTGGCCTATGCTCACACAAAGCAGAATCCAGAGAAACTTCATGCTCAAGTCTTGTAAAACATCGACACGAAGTCATATGAAAAAACAATAAAACAAAAAGTCACAAAGGGAAAGAAACACAATGCATCCCGCGGGAAGCATATCCCCCCCCCCCCCCCCCCCCCCCAAGGTACGTTAAGGGTAGTTAAAGTGAACATGAACCCGAAAAGTGAGGGTAGAATAGACACACAACGACCGCTACGCGGCATTGAGGACCAACCACCCCGAAGAAAACAAATAAATAAACACGTTTCCAGCACTACGGGCACACCCATAAACACGCCATAAAGCCGTAGTAAAGTGCTGCCTACATCACTGAACATCCTTCTAAAACCTCAACAGCATGAAAAGGCTCACACTCACTAAGAGTTGAAGCGAAGGGGATGCAAAGCAGGCACTCGCGAAGCAGACAAAAAAGGCGTGTGACATCGACGGTGGGCGCGAAGTGACTGATACTTTGGCAGGTCCTGGCACAGGCTCATAGAACATGGAGCATGGCTCAGAGGAGAGCAGCTAGATTAAATGGGTAACTATAACAATTCTTTCTCTCCTTCGCTATCTCTTCTTTCCTAGTCGTCTCGGAGTGTGTACAACGTGCCTAGTAGTGAATTGAGGTGCAACTCTAGAGATTATTTGGTTACTTCGCGTGAGTACCGATAAATCGGCCCGCTGTGGTAGCGGCTGAGATCATAAGCCCTACGTTGGAAACGTAGAGACTGCTACTAAATCAATAATTTTAATCAAGCATTATTAACTTGAGCAGAGCGAGTTCTTTGACCTGAATGTTGGTTTGAAACAGGGGTGTGTGATGTCCCCGTGGTTGTTTACTGTATATATGGATGGAGTTATGAAAGAAATACTATCAAGAGCAGTGGATGTTGGTGTATCGCTGAAAAGGGAGGGAATTGAGTGGAAGCTACCTATACTGCTGTTTGCGGATGATACAGTTCTGATGAGTGATAATGAATGGGAGTTGCAGGGTCTGGTAAATGAGTTTGGAACAGTGTGCGAAAAATGGAATTTGAAGGTAAATACGGGGAAGAGCAAGGTTATGGTCTTCGAAAGGGGTGAAGTCACAGAGTGTGAGGTGAAGCTGAACGGTCAGGCTATGGAGATCGTCAACTCTTTTAAGTATCTGGGCAGTGTGTTGAGTAAAGATGGGACTATGGATGAAGAGGTGCGGGAGAGGGTACAACAGGGAAGAGGGTTGTAGGAACGCTAAAAGCAGTAACAAGAAATAGGGTGGTCAGTATGGAAGTGAAGAAGTCCTTGCATGACAGTGTGGTAATCCCGACACTGACTTACGGAAGCGAAGCATGGACGTTGGTTGAGAGACTCAGCCAAGAGTGAGAGCAGTGGAAATGAATTACTTAAGGAGTGCGTGCGGAGTTACATGGAGGGATAGACAGACTAATGAGGAAGTAAGAAGGAGGTGTGGTGTGGAGGTAGATGTGCTGGAAAGTGTGAAAAGGAACAACTTGAGATGGTTCGGCCATATGGAACGTATGGAAAGCGAGAGAATGACTAAGAGGGTGTACGAGAGCGAGGTGGAGGGACAGAGGGGGAGAGGTAGACCGAATATGAGGTGGAAGGATGGAGTGAGGAACTACATGAACGAAGGCGGTGCTGGTTGGGGGGAGGGGCGTCGACTGACTGGGGACAGAGGTGCATGGGGGCGGTTCGTTCGTGGCCACCCCTTCGGGGATCACGGCGTCAGGCAATAGATAGATAGATAGATTATTAACTTGAAGTTTCTCATATAACCTCTGCTTACTTATTGTCTGCATGAATTAATTGTTTATCTTTTTCTATTGTTATTATTTATTGTTCTTGTTAAAAGAGTAGGCTACTCTTTGTTTAAATCTGTCGTTGCTTCTTCATATTTTGCAATTATTTTTCTTTATTATATTGTATCTATTCATTGACGATAGTATCAATTGCTTGCTTTTGCGATTTCCTTAGTTTATTTGTAGGGTAGTAATTGGTAGGGGTAACTTCAGGCATGCTATGCTTACAGGTACCTACCCGATAGCACTATCGTTAGTGAGTGCTGTATATTTTTTGTACTATTATACAGTAGATATCTTGTCAAATTGCAAATTACCTTATTATAAATTTTGATATAAATTGTAGTTTCTTTATTCATACAGAATTTAGTAAAATTTGCCAGAACGTCCCGTACTTCCCAAATGGACTAATTCCTTGAACATGACGATAGTGCATTGTTATATGTGCGATTAGTTTGCTTGGGAACCACATTAACTTGCTCATGTAGTGATGTACAGTACACCCTATGTGGTGGATTGTGTTCTTTTATTTATACAGTACATTATTATTTTGCTTAAGCGTTGTTTCCACATAGCGATTTTGATAAGTTGTTTTGTCTTTTTACTGTGTTCGTCCAAGTTTTGGTTTGTTTATTTTGTAAGTTTTACATTATAACTTTGTCATATGGTTTCTCAAGATCCATAAATGCCATTTATGTTTTTCACATCTTCTCTATCATCTGTCTCACTGCAAAAATCTGATCCACACATCCTCTTCCACTTCGAAATCCACCCTGTTCATCACTCACTTTTTCATTGGTAATTTTGTTCACTCTGTCAATCACTATTCTCGCATACACCTTACCAGCCACACTAAGCAGACTAATACCTGGTGATGGGCTGGTCTATCAGAGTGAGAACTGAGTGATCTCTGCCATACCCATAGCTTACTCTGACTGTTCCTTTTACTTATATATTTTCTAGATATCAAGTGACGGCATCTCTTACGTGGATTGACCTCCCAATCTACCAAGATTGGAAGCCAAAGCGTCATATTTTTTCCTTTGCCCCTAAACTTTCTCTTCATAATTGCTGAGGGGCACAGGGCCTTGGGTGGGGCTTGGGTTTCCCGGGCATTTCCGCACTCTCCTCAGCTCCCTGCCATGGAGTGGCTTCGGTCACCCAGGGTTTATTGTGGTCGGCAGGGAGGGTTCCGTGGGGGCGCTCGGTTATGGCCTTGGCCTTGCTCGGGGCCTTGGGGCTGTTCGGCCAGGCAGCTTGGGGAACAACAACAACAACAACAATACCTCTGTAACACTTACATTCATTTTGATCACCTGTACCTCTATACAACGGGACTATCATTCCCCTCTTCCAGTCCATTTGTCCAAACTTTTCAACATAGTTTCCACAGCCAATCCATTGATACTTCACCTCCATTCCTTATCATTTCACACTGTATTTCATCTACACCAGCAGCTTTTCCATTTTTCAACTTCTTCACTGCATTCACTATTCTACTCTAGATATGTTCCCTCTTTCTATGTGTCTCTCACGTGGCACATCTAACAAACCTTTATCATTGACAACTGCTGTTTCCATTTCCACTCATTAGTCCTTCAAAATACTCCTTCCATCTCTTCACCTGTAATCACATTTCCTCTGTCACCTATGAGAGTTCCGTATGGAGCTCAGTGGTCTGGTTAATCTGCTCTACATAACTAACTAACTAACCTTTCACATTTATAATATTTATGACCACATTCTCTCCTGCATTTATACATTTCCTTCTAAAATATTGTTTTATTCTCTGCAAAGTTTTCATTAATTTTCTCTCCCAAATCTTAATTTACTTTCTCTTTTTTTCTTTTAATAAATGATTTTAACCAGACCATTGAGTTCCCAAAAAAGAACTCTCATAGGGCTGGCCCGAAGGATTAGAACAAGATGGATAACTAATCATAACAAGATAGATAGGGAAGGGCAGGAGGTGAACAAATCTAGGAAGGTGAAGAAACGCAGGTATTTCTCGCCATGGCATCAGTTCAGCCAAACCACATGAGTTCCACAGCAGAACTCTTATAGGGCAGGGCTGAAAGATGAGGGAAGAACTGCTACACTGCAGCACCAACGAAGAAGTGATCAAGGGCGAAGAATGAGAGATCAGGACTAAGGAAGAAAAAATCACAGCGAGATGCAAAGAAAATGCACTACTGAGGGGAAACGAGTCAGCTCGGCCGCACCAGCAGCCGAAAAGACAAATCAGGTCAGGAGCCAACAACCTAGCCAGGCCAACTAAGAGGGCCCAATAGGGTGGCATATGATATAGGCCGCCCGAAGGACAACCGGACGAGACAGAATAAGAACAGAAGGGGAAAAACATAGAAAGAGAAAAGAAAAACTATGCAACATTAGTCAAGCCAACGACGAAAGCTCAAGGGAAGAGGGCTGTAACCATCCCCCATGAAGCTCCAGTCGCCGGCCCCGAAGCACCCCAATCGCAACAAGGGGCCTAGTACTAGGCGGGTTTCTTGTCCTTAACTTATCTCTTTACTTTGGTGTTGCTCTTCTTGTACTTCTTGTACTTCTCCACAGTTCTTATTCTGCATCCACACAAGCCATTTACTTCTTTTTTCTTTCACTTCTTTTTCCCACCCTTTTCTTCCATTTATGATCTTGCACACACCACATACATTCTTCGCATTCTTCACCAGGCAGTCCTTATATATATCCCATGCACTTCCAATCACCATACCATCCATGTCACATGCCATTAATTCTTCTTCCACCCTTTGCCTGTATTCTTCTGATACTCCTGATTTTTCATTCTTTCAATTATTATTCTTTCAGCATTACATTTGCTTCTATCTTTCTTCCACATTTCTCTCAATTTAACCTTGCATAGCACAATCATATGATCAGACAGTCCTCCACTCTCACTGCTTTTGTATCACTTACATCACCAATCATTTCTCTTTCTACCAACACATAATCAATCAAACTTCTATCATCCTGTCTTCCAACATTTTTATACCATGAGTATCCTTAACCTTAAACAAAATTACATATGCACAACTTTCTTACATTACACATATCCTTCAGTCTTTTTCCATTGTAATTTTTACCTGGTACAGGTGATGTCATTCTCTGGGCCAGTGTCAACTCTTCCATCATGTCACCCAAAACAATAATTTTATAACTCATTGGCATTCCATCTATCACTTTATTCAGTGTGTTCCAGAATCTCTTTCACATCCCTGTCATATTCTTCACAGGGTGCATATGCCACCACAACCACTACTTTCACCTTTTCAAACTTAAACTTTACAAACATGCACCTTGAATTATCATACTAATACCTATTCATTGCTTTACTCCATTCCTCATTCATTAACAGACGAACTCCTTCTTTACCTTTTACATTTACACCCACTCCTGTCCTTACACATTTTATACCATTTCATTCTTCTTCTTCATTCCCTTTCATTTTAGTTTCACACATATCAAGAACATCAAATCTTCCTTTCTTAAATACATTTGCTACTTCATTTCTCTTTTGTTCTGAATTAATTCTTCTTAAATTCCAAACAGCCATATGTGCCTGTCTGACTGTACTGGACCCCCGGTAGGCAAAGGGCCCAGCTCCGAGGCTCGCTGATCCATAGGTAGAAATTAATTCTGGAGGTGGGATTCTTAGTTCCAACCTCCAGGGGCTATCTGAGTCACAAAGTGACGGGCGGTGGGGTTGCCACATCCCTATGCCGGCATTGCCCCTTGTCTCCTTAAAAATAAATAAATAAATAAATAAAAAAACTCCGGGCAAAATTTGGTAAGAATAATTGGCATCATAGAATGCCAAGCTCACCAATCTTCTCATCTAACCTCCAACAGGCATTTTTTTTTTTTATAAGAAGGCAGGGTCCTGCCCGGCTTCTTTTGCCTTGGTTTTGAGCTTTAGGTTTGTAGCATTTGCCTACAAAAGAAAAGTTTTGCTCCTTTTATAGAAAATATTCTAAATAATAAACATAATTTCACAAATAAATTTAAGAATATAGTCTTTGCTTTTATGGGATATATTAGAGCTAATTCTAAGAAATCCAAAGATAACCGTATTAAAGATAAAGTCATGTCCACTTTAAATTATTCCTCTAAAATTTTAGACAAAATTAATGTTAACAGTCTTATTAATTCAAAGAAAGTTAAGTCCATGTTACCAGATGGTTGTAAAGATTTCAAACCATTAATAGTGTATTCATATGAACGACCTGTTGGGTCTATTATTTGTAATTATAATAAAGTTTTAGGAAATCTTTCAGATAATGATATTTTCAATAATAATAAATGCGTGTGTGAAAGAGTCATGGATATGCCAGCTAGCAGACGTGATGCACTAGCAAAGTTCATTTATAGTCCGATATGTCACATATTAACAGGTGATGTAGAACTAGTTAAACATTTTGCAAACGACAAATTAGCGGAGCTATGTCGTAAAGGGTTTAAATTTAGAATAGGGAGTAATAAAGTAACATGGGACATAATTTTAAAAGATATTGTTTTTTCAGTCAATAAATTAAAAGATAAATTGTTAAAAATTGCGTGCTGCAATGCGAGAGAACTAGAAGCATGGTCTAAATTATTAATTAAGTTAATTAGAAATATAATTTTCTCGCTTAAAAATGAATTTAATCTTTCAGATTTTATAGACTATAATTATAATAAGCTTAAAGCTGATTTAATAAATTTACATAAACATTTTGTAATCACTACAGTAGATAAAGCCACCAATAATTATAGCTTCACATGTAAGAAATTTTATCTTGAAAATATGAAAAAAGAATTAGGTATTAAGGGTAACATATTACGTAAAAATATTTGCGGTAATTCTGTTTATGAAATTCAAAATAATCTGAATATTGATAACTTAATCGATGAACATACCAAGAAAAATATAATATTTGATATTAAACTTTCTGATAAGAACAAGTGCATTGCAAAATTATACATGTTACCTAAATTTCATAAAAGACCTTATAAATATCGCTTTATTGCCGGAGCAAAATTTGCTACCACTAAAACTCTATCAGAACAAGTAGTAAATTGCTTAAAATACATTAAAAGTACTCATAAAAGATATTGTAATACCATCATGAGAAGAACTGGCATTAACTATTATTGGAGTGTTGACAATTCGTTAGAAGTTATTGATAAAATAAATACCATGCCGAAAGTTACCTCGGTACATAGCTTCGACTTTTCAACTTTGTATACCAATTTGCCTTTAGATTAGGTTATTTGTAGGGTAGTTATTGATAGGGGTCACTTGAGGCATGCTATGCTTACAGGTACCTACCCGATAGCACTATCGTTAGTGAGTGCTGTACTGTATTTTATATATTATTTTGTAATAGTATAGATATCTTATCAATATTTGTATTTTTTACTATTGTTAATGTCTTGTCATGTTGCAAATTTGATTTTAAATAATATTTTGACATTTAACATGTAGTTTCTTTATTCATGCAGAGTTTAGTAAAATTTGCCAGAACGTCCCGGACTTCCCAAACTTGACTACTTCCTTTAACGTGACGATAGTGCGTTGTTATATGTGCGATTGGTTTGCTTGGGAAACAGATTAACTTGCTCATGTAGTGATGTACACCCTATGTGGTGGATTGTGTTCTTTCATTTTAGTAAACGTTGTTTCCACATAGCGATTTTGATAATTTAATTTGACTTTATATTGTCCTTGTCCCAATTTTGGTTTGTTTAGTTTGCAAGTTTTACATTTTAATTTAGTATATTCAGAGCTTTGCTTTATTATAGATTTGCACTTTGACAGGTTCGTTGGGAATGGTAATTATTTCATAAATGTTTATACATATTTTAATAATGCATCACTTAGCTCTACTCCCACTAGTTCTGTATATTTTGATAGAACTAAACTTAAAGATGCCCTTAAATTCCTCCTTTTCAATACTTATGTTAGATTCGGGCCGTACATTTTCAAACAAATATTAGGAATTCCTATGGGTGGAAATGCTAGCCCTTTAATTGCAGACTTATTCTTGCTTGCTTTAGAATTTAAATATATAAAAGACTTAGTTGACAGTAGCAAGAAAAATAAAATTCCAGAAAAATTAGCACTTGCTAAACTGTTAAGTAATAATAGTAGATATATTGATGATATTCTTGTTTGTAATTTGTTAAATTTTAATCAAGTTGCTAAACTTATTTACCCTAATTCTATTCCCCTCACACAATGTAACGTAAATTATAAAGTTGATAATTTTCTTGATATAAATATAGAGATTGTTAATGAACAGTGCATACTTAAAGTATATCACAAAGTTGATGATTTTAATTTTAACGTAATAAACTTTCCTTTCCCTAGTAGTAATATCGATAGTAAAATAACTTATAATTGTTTTTATTCCCAATTAATAAGATTTTGTAAAATCTGCACTAAAGTAGATGACTTTTGGGCTAGAGCTAGGTTACTATACAGACTCTTAGTGGACAGAGGTTTTGAGGCAAGTAAATTGTTCCATAAATTTAATCTTTTTAGGGTCAATTATTGTGACTATTCTAAAATTTGACATCAATAATTTTAATCAAGCATTTTTAACTTGAAGTTTCTTGTATAACCTCTGCTTACTTTTTGTCTGTATTTATTGTTTATCTTTTTTTTTTTTTTTTCTATTATTATTATTATTATTATTATTATTATTATTAATATTGATGATTTTTTAAATTTATTGTTCTTGTTAAAAGAGTACTCTTTGTTTAAATCTGTTGTTACTTCATATTTTGCAATTATTTGTCTTTATATTATATGTATTCATTGTCGATAGTATCAATTGCTTGCTTTTGCGATTTCCTTAGTTTATTTGTGCTATAAATGTAGGTTATTTGTAGGGTAGTTATTAATAGGGGTCACTTGAGGCATGCTATGCTTACAGGTACCTACCCGATAGCACTATCGTTAGTGAGTGCTGTACTGTATTTTATATATTATTTTGTAATAGTATAGATATCTTATCAATATTTGTATTTTTTACTATTGTTAATGTCTTGTCATGTTGCAAATTTGATTTTAAAATATTTTGACATTTAACATGTAGTTTCTTTAATCATGCAGAGTTTAGTAAAATTTGCCAGAACGTCCCGGACTTTCCAAACTTGACTACTTCCTTTAACGTGACGATAGTGCGTTGTTATATGTGCGATTAGTTTGCTTGGGAAACAGATTAACTTGCTCATGTAGTAATGTACACCCTATGTGGTGGATTGTGTTCTTTTATTTAATAATTT
Source organism: Paralithodes platypus (assembly GCA_032716605.1). Lineage (NCBI taxonomy): Eukaryota > Metazoa > Arthropoda > Malacostraca > Decapoda > Lithodidae > Paralithodes > Paralithodes platypus. The sequence goes on along the minus strand of CM064504.1, from coordinate 22,543,899 downwards.
TCATTTTAGTAAGCGTTGTTTCCACATAGCGATTTTGATAATTTAATTTGACTTTATATTGTCCTTGTCCCAATTTTGGTTTGTTTAGTTTGCAAGTTTTACATTTTAATTTAGGTTAGGTTCATTGGTTACCTCCTGAAAACTAGGAGTGTAGGTTGGGTTTACCTCCATAATAGTTTCTCTTAACATAGGATATACTGTATATTCACAGAGGATACATAGTACCATTTTGGCATGTGAGAAGACCCATGATTCTCTAGAGAGCCATATCCTCCTTATACTGCCTTACCGCCATTGTTTCTCCTTCTCTCCGGAGGCACTCAAAAGAACTAGTTGAATCTGACCTAAACAACCAACAAATACCTACCAGGGACCCCTAATGAATATAAGACCCACCTAAAGACAAGTGAGGCTGATAAGTGATGTGTGGAGAGAGAGACACAGGATCACCACATGGCTCGCTGGATCCCTGACAGCTTGTTATAATCCGCCTGCTCACGCCACATTATGCGGGATAAGCGCCATCTGAGGAAATAACAGGGCACATTACCATAACTAATTGATTATAAATTGTTTTCATACGCATGTATTGTCATCCACAGAAGTCATCGAATTAAATATTACTCAAGATCACATTACACCCTTCATTATGGCTAGCAGTTTGAGTAGATTTTAAATACCAAATACCCAGTAGGCTACTTGTATTTCCACATCTAAATTATAGGTTCTTAACTTGTTTTTTGGTGATACTGATCGTGTCTTCCAGTTTCCCAGGTAAATTTTGAGTATGATAAACGTATGATAAGCTTGTGGAAAGCGTTGAGAATATACGTAGTAGTTGGTAAGTTGCTGGAAGCAGTGATAAGCATGTACAATGGTACAATGCGGAAGTGCATGTGCAGGATGAACAGAGTGAGTTCTTTTATCTAAATGTTGGATTAAAGTAAAGGTTTGTGATGTCCCCATGGTTGTTCAAAATATATATGGATGGAGTTATGAAAGAAATACAAGGAAGAGAAGTCGATGTTGGAGTACCCCTGATAAGGAAAGGGAGGGAGCGAAAGCTGCCTACTATTTATTGATGATACAGTTATCATGAGTGATAATGAGTGGGATTGGTAAATATGATGTTTGGGGATGTGTGTGTGAAACGGAACCTGAAGGTCAGTGTGGAGAAAAGTAATGTTATGTTTTTTGAAAGGGATGCATTCTCAGAGTGTGAGGTGAGGCCGACTGAGAGTACAGAGGTGTATGGAGAAGATTTATTCATGCCCACCCCCTCAGGGATTAGGGAGTCTGGTAATAGATAGATAGATGATAAAAGTAGAGCCATAGAAATCTTGTTGTGTACAGGATTCAGATTTTCAAAAAAATATTTGTAAAAGTACAGTCACACCACTAAATCCTTGACCAGGGGATAAACTATAGCTCTGTCCAGAGACAGACTAGTGATGTGTAAGACTATTATGAAGATACTGCTTGCTTCATATGATTCACCCACAATAATAAATGACTGTGTTTGAGTGTGCAACCAAGTTTGAGCACAGAATTTTCTGAACTTACCTGGTTAGGGACATTGTGGTGTGACTGTACCACAGTGTAAGCTATTGTGTACGAAGGAGGCAAAAGGCAAAGCTGCCTGTAATAAGTATATCCCCCATTGAAGGAGTGATAGAGAGCCAAATTCAAGGTATGTTGAAAGTAAAAATTTCTGGACACACAGAGTTTGGAACAGTTTAAGTCATAGGATGAGGGAAAGACAGATTGAGGAAGAGTTCCAAAGTTTACTTGTTGAGTAGAAGAAAAACTGGGAAAATAGGTTCACTCTTGGGTTAGAGTGTTGGACTGAATAGAGGTGGGCGTGTATTGAATGGTGGGTGCCTCCACTCTCCATAAGGGAGGAGGCATACACTGAGAAAGCTCTGAAGAACACTGATTATTATAATAGTAGTAGAAGAGTGAGAGATGCAACATTGCAGGGTGTAGAGAGAGATTGTAGAGAATTAGTAAGAGAAAGTGAGTTGATGAGATAAAATGCCTTTGACTCTACCCTTTCGAGAAGTGCGGTATGGGTGGAACCTCCCTACACATGCGAACAATACTTGATACATGGGCGCACCGTGCCCCTGTACAGGGGAAGAAGCTGTGTGGGTGTGCAAAACCCACAGAGGCAGTTGAGCACACCTAATTTCTGGGAAGCTGTTTTAGCAAGTGGTAATATGACCTCTCCAAGAAAGGTCAGGAGATAAAGAAACACCAAGAATATTGAGAGAAGATGAAGTGCTGATTTATGTATTGTTAAAGAGTAAGTGATAGTCATGTGGAAGATTGTGATGGATAGAGATGAAGATATTGGGTTTTGGAAGCATTGATAGTAACAAGATTCACTCTGCACAATTGGAAATAGTTGATAGATCAGAAGATAGGTGTGCTATCACATGAGTTTTAGAGAAATTGCGTGGTGGGTCATTGTGGGAAAACTAGTTGAATAGTGTAAGGTAGAGTTATCAGCATATGAGTGGATATGGCTAGAGGTACAGAAGATTAATGAATACTGTAATAGAAAGAGAACTGGAGAAGAGAGCGATGGCCTTCCACAACCGCAGCTATGGAACGGCCAGAAAGAAAATTAGTGACAAAGACACAAATGGAAGGATAGAAACCGAAGGCGGTTTAATTGGAAATTAGACATTTGTGCCAGACTCTATCGAAGGCTTTCGAAATGTCCTGTGCAAATTAAAAGGTCTCACCGATATCCCAAAAGAAAGACGATCAAGAGTTAGTAAGTTAAGAAAGTTAAGAAAATAGATCACCAGTAGAGTGGCCCTTGAGGAAACCATACTGGTGATCTGAAAGTACCGTACAGTACTGTATTGAGATACCAGTAACTAATTGGATAGAGTTGGCTAACAGATAAACAGTAACATATATACCGGTATGTACACTTTAAATATTGACTGAAGTATAAGAGGTATGGTTTCAGTTTCATGTCCTAATCTTGACATTTCAGACAGCCCCGTTCTGGGCTGCCTATGACATGAAACAACAAAAGAAGTTGTAAACTTAATGCTTCTTTTTGACAGGCTTTGATCACTTCTGGAATTCCACAAGGACATGTCATAATTCCACAAGGACATGTCATTGGTCCAATGCTCACATATGCCAATAATGCTGTTGACAGTGATAATGATCTCTGGGGGAGTCCCTTTTTAAGATTAAAGATGGAAACAAATCTTTTGAGATGGACTTGTAGGTTGAATGGCAATGTCTGAGAGCGTTTGGTTTAGAGGTGACCAAGGGACCTTTCCTGACGTGTCCTGGATAGTATGGAAGGTTGGGAACTTCTCCAAAAAGGATTAATTTAGGTATTGAGGTTGAACTGAAGCTGGAGAGCATAATTATAAATAAGAGAACGACATATTTCTACCATAGCACTATGTGCATTATGTTGAATATTGGTGTGTTCTGATAGTTTAAGTCGGTGATTGTTCTTAGTGGTACTGCAAAGGAGTTTGTGAAACTTGCACTTATCACTTTTCACACAACACTAAAAGATATGGATTTCTCATGATTAAAGGATGCCCTATGGTGAAAAGATGCAAGTCTGTGAACGTGGAGGGAGCTGCACAACGGGGCATACCAAGAAAGATGTGGGATCAGACCTTATGGTTTGATCTTGAATCGAAAATCCTGACAAGTGAGGCAGCTCAGAATAGAGCTGCCTGAAGCGCCGCCATTAGGACGTGAGACCGGAACCGCACTTCATGTGGAGCACTCAGTCTACAGTATGTATTGCTGTACAACCACAATAACACTGACAAACTTTCGATTGAGGTCGCTTTGTTAACCTCTAAACTACGAGTCCAATATGGTGGGCTGCGAGTATCCTTTCCGTAGACACGAAAATACCAGGCAAATAAAAACCACGCCAGTGTGATCACGGCCCCCATACTTGGCTGGCATCAACATCAATCATGTTAACCCAAAAAACAGAACATATTGATACATTCCAGGTGCACATCCCCGAACTCTATGCTACCATGTGAATCCGGTACTGCCGGGAGGCGATAGCACAGTAGATAGCTTCGTGGACTGCAGACCAAAAGAACCTCAGGTCTGAGTCCACGTCAAACGTCAGGGTTTTTTTCTGAGGTGATCTGATCGTTCCTGCTGATCTACAAGTATCCTGGCTTCACCGACACGTCAACAAAATAACCCTTATATCGTCACCAATTCACAGCATGGAAGATGCCCGACCATATTCGAAGATGCTGTTAATGGCCGTATAGCTGCTCTCTCCAATTCAAGTGACGTGTATAACTAAATTGTCATCATCTAGTGTGGCAGAAAGGAAGCAACCAACACCTTGAAGCTCCAATGTGATCACCTAGAGTGACATATGAAGCACCAAACATCTCGAAGCTTCAATTGATAATCTCAGGGTCTCACGAGAGTTACAGGCTACTGAACAGCCTACAGTCCCGAGGTCCAGGAAAAAAAAAAAAAAAAAAAAAATTAATGACAAGGAGCCCCTCAAGCCTTTGACAAAGTTCCCCACAAACGTTTACTGCTAAAACTAAAAGCGCATAGAATACAAGACGGTGTGTTGAAAATAATATTGAAATGGATAGAAAATTGGCTCAGTGACAGAAAGCAAGTAAATGGTAGGGGATCTAAATGGAGCAATGTAAGTAGCGGGGTACACCAGGGATCGGTACTAGGACCAATTATCTTTCTAATTTACATCAACGACAGAGATGAGGGTCTCACATGTACAATCTCAAAATTTGCTGACGATACAAAAATTGCAAATAGTGTACTCTCAAAAGAACAAGCTGACGATATGCAACACAATCTAGATAAGTTGTCATGTTGGGCCCAAATTTGGCAAATGAGTTTCAATGCAGATAAATGTAAAGTACCAGTACTACATATCGGATACCAAAATGAGAAAGTAAACTATTCGATGAATGTCACTCATCTTATGAGTGTAGACAGAGGAACCAATCTGGGAGTAACAATATCGAGTAACCTAAAACCGAGTCAACAATGTTCAGAAGTTGTTAAGGCAAACAAAATAATTGGCTTTATAGGCAAGTCATTTGATCATAAATCCAAAGAAGTTATCCTAACTCTTTACAATTCCTTAGTCCGCCCTCTTCTGGAATACTGCGTTCAATCCTGGTGCCCTTATTACCAAAATGATCTAGACAAGCTTGAACGAGTTCAATGTAGAGTTACCAAAATGATACCTAGCCTAAAGAACAAACCATACGAGGAGCGTCTTAGAGAAATTAATCTTTTTCCTTTAACCCAGCGCAGATTAAGAGGCGACTTACTTCAAGTGTTCAAAATCATCAAAGGCATCGACAATATGCACCAAATCACCACCCATAACGAGGGGCGTCGCGCTCCTTGGTGCCGCTAGAGGAGCGGCGAACACATCCAAAGGTATCCAAAGGTAAGGTAATGAACAGTAGTAAGTACTTCACTATCGACCAATCTAATTACACGCGGGGAAACGGTTTCAAAATTATTGGTAAATCCTTTAACTTACACAAATCTAAGAATTTCTTCTTCAATCGAGTTGTCAACTTGTGGAATGGCTTCCCAGAGACGTTATAGACTGCAGCACCGTTGATTCTATTAAACTTCGCCTAGACAAATATCTTGCATCAAACCCGCGACTGACTGCGTTTGTAAATGAATAACTTTATTTTATTCCCCCCTCAAATTCATCAAGGATTATTGCGTATATACTGTATATTACTAAGACGTTACTCTCTTTTTCCCAGATATACGAAAGATCACTTATAACCTTGTTATGTTACTAACCCATCTGTCCCCATATTAACTTCCTAATCCTGCTGCAGACATTAGTTCCAGGGCAATAGTTCCCTTTCCAATTTTCCCTTACCCACTCTAAACCACTATTTGGACACTTGATCCTCAGTGTTTTGGAGGACAAGCAGCCTAGAAGGGTTACTAGGACTGTTGTTGCTTGATTTCCTTTGTACTCCTTTGTACATCTCTTATGTACCTATCACTGGCATATGCAAAACTGGATTTAATTACACCCTACACCCAGAAAGGGTAAGGGAAACTTCTGTACCGCAGTTACACGTTCATTGCCGCTGATCCTAACTTTTGTCTTGCCTACGTTCACTCTTAATCCCTTATCTGCCATTCCTTCTCGCCACCTTGGGAACATTGTCTCGGCTTCAGCCGCACTGTCAGTGATCAGCACCAAGTCATTGACTGCGTAGAGCAGCCCAGGGCAGGACCGACCTGAAGTCCTTCGACATTGCCTCCAAGACAAACAAGAGCGGATTCAAGACTGAATCGTGGTGCACTCCACCATTCACAGAGAACTCATCACTCACTCCCCTCGGGAGCCTTCATATATCATCATTACCACTCTCACAAACCACTCCTCCACGCCAAGTTTTGTCATGGCCCACTGCATAACCTCTCCGGGCACCTTATCAAAGGTTTTCTCCAAACCCACAAAGACATATAGAGTTCCCTATTTTTCATAGGTATTTCTCCTGGAGCTGTCTGTCTAACTATAAAAGTGAATACATAAAAGAACAAATTGTCTACAGCCTACTGGGCCAGGGCCCTCATATGGCTGGACTATACATAAGTACAGTATATTAGTACAGTACATGTACTGGTATATAAGGAACATGGTAAGAATAATGGTTGCTACAGGGCTTGTATAAAAACCGGTACAGTATAAGGATGATATTTTTGTTACCTGTTATCATTGAATTATGAACAACTTCCTCTTTGTTTTTCTTTCTAACTATGAATATAGAATATTATTCAGCTTGGGAAGTTCCTCTATGATTCAGAGGGGTATAATCTAACTTCCTCTTTGTGTTTCTTTCTAACTATGATTATAGAATATTATTCAGCTTGGGAAGTTCCTCTATGATTCAGAGGGGTATAATCTATCTCAAGTAATCTCAACTTCCATATTTCTTCCTGAACATCATAAAATCACTTAACCCTTTCACGCACATATGACGCAGAGGTTGCCAGATTAGCAATAAGAAATAGAGTTCTCTCACTCTTATAATTACCTCTCCAAAATTAGCTTTCTGGCCACAGCTAACTCAAAGACATCTGCAGAGGTTGAAGTAACTAAACTAAAGGTTTCTAAATACCCCTGATGGTAACAAAGGCTTTAAAGTATCCCCAATAGGCTCAAAATCGCGTCATATGTCGGAGAGGGTTAATGATTGCCAAATCAAATTAATAGAGATGCGACCTGTACTGAAAAGGTGAAAACTATGGATGTATGTCTCTCTCACTGACCTGTGCACAAGTCCGCGGGGTCGGGAGGTGATAATGCAGCGCGGGTTCAACATTGTTATACTGGACATCCGGGGCAATGCAGCAATGTCCTTATCAGCTATTTCCTGTGAAAACAAAATTAGAGTTAGTATTTGAATATTACAAGTTATTCTGCTCTTACTGAGATTAGATGAGCAACTTCAGTTACTTTCTTACTCTCGTTTTTCCTATTTGAAGGCCTGTCTAAATTATTGCAGTGTATGGTAGGATATTAACCCTTTCAGTATGGGAGACTTCTATAGGGACGCACACGCTCACTAGCGAGCAGAAAGAGACTATTGTCATTAAAAAGTCAGGTTTAAATCTCCCTATAAAAAGTTTAGTTCAGTCACTTACTGTATGTACTCGGTTAGGCTACCTTCACTGTGGTAGTGGCAACTGGCAATATCCGTGTTAGAACCACACGGTGTGCCCAGTGACCGGTCAACTCAACCAGTAGACCATTTCAACCAGTACCAAATCAACCAATACGGTTAGGTTAGGTTAGTACTACATTTTGGCACTGGTTTGGTTGATCTTGGTTAATTTGGCACTGGTTGAGAGCTACTGGTTGAGATGACAGCGGTGCCCTAGACAGAAGCAAGTACAGCATGGTGTTTGTTAGACAGTAACATCAAATGAACCTCACATCTTTACCTACTATGTTGCCCTAGACAGAAGCAAGTACAGCATGGTGTTTGTTAGACAGTAACATCAAATGAACCTCACATCTTTACCTACTATGTTGCCCTAGACAGAAGCAAGTACAGCATGGTGTTTGTTAGACAGTAACATCAAATGAACCTCACATCTTTACCTACTATGTTGCCCTAGACAGAAGCAAGTACAGCATGGTGTTTGTTAGACAGTAACATCAAATGAACCTCACATCTTTACCTACTATGTTGCCCTAGACAGAAGCAAGTACAGCATGGTGTTTGTTAGACAGTAACATCAAATGAACCTCACATCTTTACCTACTATGTTGCCCTAGACAGAAGCAAGTACAGCATGGTGTTTGTTAGACAGTAACATCAAATGAACCTCACATCTTTACCTACTATGTTGCCCTAGACAGAAGCAAGTACAGTATGGTGTTTGTTAGACAGAAACATCAAATGAACCTCACATCTTTAACTACTACTGTATGTAGTTTTCACAAATATATATGAAAGTGTACCTGTTTATGCTTGAATTTCAGCTTCCAAAACACCCTTTCAATACCAAGGCTTGTAGGACACTGATATTACAATGGAAGTGAAGTCTGGAGTCTAAGCTTTGGTCTGGCAACAGGCAGAGCGGCTCAGTATTACCAATTCAGCCGGTAATACCAAGACATCTGAGGACGTCGGCCGCAGTAACATATTTTTTACATAGGAAATATCTATTGTAGCGTTCGCCACTTGCAAGTGGCACCGATGAGCGAGCCACCCTTCGGCAATTTGTATAAAGTTTATTCCGTTAGACCAACCAAGGCTGTCGAATCCCATCCACCCGGATTTTTATGTGGTTTTCTCCCCTAGATGGGTTGCCAACCAAGGCTGACGAGTCCCATCCTCCCCATGGTCACTGAAGTCCATGAAGGGGGTTTGTTCTTTGGGGTTTTCCTTCTTTCCTCCTACGACACACAAGGATTACAAAGGAAGTACAGTATTCTTTTTCCACTGCAACCAGTGCAGGAGCCCCTATCAGAGTTACAGATGTCAGAATCAGACAGATGGATAGACATAGATATAAATACTAAATATACACTGCTTACATATATAAACACATATAGATAAACAGGCATACAGTACTGGATATAGATATACAGTACAGTACTGTACATAAATGGAGAGATACAGATTATGCCCTAGATAGTGATCAGATATACAGAGGTATATACAGTACTGTACATAAATGGAGAGATACAGATTATGCCCTAGATAGTGATCAGATATACAGACAGATAAAATTAATAAACAGACACACACACCCCTATTAGGGTAGATATCTATATACAGTCAATACTCCAATTATGTGTAATCCGTTAACACGATCCTCCAATTATGCGAGGGGAGTCCAGATCCTGACAAATTCCATGTATGCGAGGTGGTCCTATCTACATGAATCGGGGTTGGAAAATGAAGGAAATCCAATAAAACCCTTAACTTAACCCCCTTCCCTTGTGCGAGGGACTGGGGCCGGGACACTTTAGTAGCCTCACCCTACCTAGGCCTTCCTACTGTACTCTTCATTGGAGGTGAATATGACATCCTTTAATTAATTTTCCATTTTGTTTAACTGTTAGGATATTTATATATTCCATTACTATATAAATTTGTTTCTAGGAAACATAAATAGATGGTGTAAAGATAAGTTGTCAAGTACGGTACTGTACAATATTACTGGTATCAAACTGTTCATGGCCATATAGTAAAGGAAGAAGGTACTGTAACTCCCATTTTCTATACTTGACTGTATCACTGGATTTTATTATGCTAAATTTATATTAATAGACAAACACAGAAAGTATAGCTACCGGTACTGGTAAAGTCAGTAGAAGAAAAAAAAATTAAGCGAAAGAGAGATCTGAACTCTTCCTAACCCTGATTTCCTGAGGTAAGATCTTGTTCTTGCGCATGGCATTGATGTTGACTCGCTCGAAGGTGTATTGCTTGATGGCCTTGCGATGTTTCACCTCCTTGATCATCTTCCAGTTGGGGTAGTGGTTTAAGTTGCATCTTGGGACCTAGAAAAAATACAGAGAATGATCACCTACAAAAACAAATACCTGGCACCACTTCCCAGGCATGTAAGTTCTGCATTTTATAAGAGGTACAAGAATAATATACCGGTACTGTAAATACTGTATATGTATAATTACTGTAAATTTGACATTTATACAAAAGGATATAATCAGAATTTAAGAATAGTGGGAATAATCGTTACTCAGTATTATCATCAATGGCTTCATCCTAAAAAAAATGCAAATTAATAAATATTCATAGAAGATAAAGTAATACAAAAAAATGAGCAGTTAAGCAATATATTTCTTACATAGTTCTTGGCTAAAAACTGTAGGCCTATGCATTCCAAGACATAAGTTGCATATTTGTGCACTAGAAAACTTACAAATTAACCCGTACAACCCCAGCGACGCGCCTGGCGCGTCGGCGATGTTTGTAACGCACAGCCCCAGAGACGTGCCTGGCGCGTCACCCTAATTGCGCCGACCGTAACCTCAGGTGTAGCCACTCAAGAGGGCTCAGATTTGTATGGGAACTGTGTACGTATCCCACGCAACCGTGCCGATGGTTGAAAACTCTCAAAGTCCACGTGCGTGCGTGTGAGCACGCAATAACCTGTTTTTTGGGGGTAATTGCCTTCAATTTTTTACTCTTGTAAAATACGTTTTCGGGGGCTCTGTAGGACCATTCTTTAAGCTTTTTGAGCGGTTTTTCGTGGTTTTTCCTTCATTCCTAACCCATTCGCTATTGTTTCTGGAATAAAACCATTTTTTGAAAACCGGCCGGGTTCTGGTGAACAAACATTACAAAACTAGCCGGGGCTGGACGGGTTAAACAGAAGAAAGGTGTGAAAATATAGAGTAAATCTGTAAAACTTCCAAATTGACAATATAAACAATTTCTGGTTATTTTCAAGAAGACACTCGCAGCATTATTACAAATTATTTTCAGCCCAAACTTTCAGAATATACTTACAGTACCGGTACTGTATATATCCATAAATTACATATAAATTATGTGGGAGACAATTATGTAATTTCTAGCTTTAGAATAATCTAAACCATATAATTTAACCTTTCCCTTTGGGCGGGTGCCCAACCCCGAAAGGGGTTGAAATAGGGGAGCTATCCCCCCGCCAAAGGTGGCTTTCTAGGGCCGTTCCTAGCTGATGCTGAGAGGATTGGGTTCTATAGTCATGTGGTGATGGGCTGGTCTATCAGAGTGAGAGCTGAGCGATCTCTGCCATACCCATAGCTTACTCTGACTGTTCCTTTTACTTATATATTTTCTAGATCTCAGGTCACGGCGTCTCTTCCGTGGATTGACCTCCCAATCTCCCAACCTAGAGGTTGGCAGATTGGAAGCCAAAGCGTCACATTTTTCCTTTGACCCTCAACTTTCTCTTCATAATTGCTGAGGGGAACAGGGCCCTGGGTGGGGCTTTGGTTTCCCGGGCGTTTCCGCGCCCTCCTTAGCTCCCTGCCATGGAGTGGCTTCGGTCACCCAGGCTTTATTGTGGTAGGCAGGGAGGGATCTGTGGGGGCGCTCGGTTATGGCCTTGGCCTTGCTTGGGGCCCCAAAAACCTGCAAACCTGCAAAAACAGGTTGCCGGTATTTCGTCTTTGTGAGTAACGCTCACGCCATTTATTGGGTGAATCGCACCCACCGCATCTTTCAAAACAAGAAGAAGGAGTCAAGTCGAAGGATTCATTGTGCGCAATGCTTTGTTTACGGTCGGGATTTATTATTTTGGTGTTATTGTTCGGTGTAATCGTGTAATCGGGCTTTTTCAAGTGCCTATAACGAAATTCCTCCATGCGGACTATAGGCCTAATGAGAAAAATATGGCGAGTCTATTGGTCCTAATTTTCCCTAATAAATTGTTTCGGTAAATATCTTGTTTTACACCGGGGATGATATTTACAAGTATTTTATTTATTTTTTTCCTTGTTTTTTTTTTTTTTAGGAATGTTTTTTTATGAACCCCATCGGAAAATGCAAACAAATTAGCCTAGCCTAACCTAACCTGTCTCGCCGACGGTCTAAATCCAGCTCACGTTCACTGTCTATGGGTGCGCGACGGTCTAAACCCAGATCACGTTCCCTGTTTATATTTTTTTTAGAGATTTAGGGATTTTGTTATAATGAATTTCCGACGGGGTGGACATAGGCCTATATGGCAATGAAGTACATGACCTAAGTAACATATTTGTCTAAAGGTAGCATTCAAGGAGACTACTGCAGGACTCTTCTTCTTCTTCTTCTTCTTCTTCTTATTGTGGAGTTGCTGTCCCTTGTTTTGAACCAGCTCACCTATGCACCGGTGATCCCTTCTCCAGAAACAGCTAGAGCTTGATTAAGATTTAGTTTAGAAAATAAGTAGTCGTAGAAAGGATAGTTAAAGAAAAGTATTGAAGTACAGTATTTAGCTTAAGCAGAACTCTCCTCTCCCCATTTACCCCCTCCTCCACCCCCCAATATCTTGTTCTCTCTTTAACTTAATTTAACTTTTCCCCTCTCCCCCTCTCTACTATTTAATCTCATTATATTCCTCCCCCACTCTGATCACCTTCTCCCCCCTCACCCTATTCTATTCTATTCCTTTTTCTCTTCTGCCACACCTGCTCCAGGAATCTTTTCACTACCTTCATTCTTTTCCCCATCTACCCCCTCTTGTCCCGAGACCTAACACAAACTTTACACCCTCATCCTCCTCTTCTTTCTGTTCTTCCCATTCCCTCTCCCCTACCATCCTTTTCAACTCATTTTCCAACCCATCTCTCTCCTCTGCATACCCCTGGCACTCTGTCACTATATGTTCTATTGTCTCCTCCACTCTCCTCCCTCCCACCTCACACTGCAGACACTCTTTCACCCCCCCATTCCACCTCCATGTTCTCCTATTTGTCTCTAATGCTCCTGCCCTAGCCTTAAACAGTAGTTCAGCTCCCCAACTTCCGTCATAAAACTCCTCTTTTCTCGGTCTCCCCTTGCTTCTATATCTTATCAGTGTACTTTTCTTCTCCATATTTCTCTTCCATTCCTGTCTTCCTACTTCCTTCACTCTCGTTCCTATCTCTTTCTCTAGTCTTCTTCCCTGATCTAGTCCTGCATTATTCCCTACATCTCTCCACTCCTCTCCCACCCTTCTTTGTTTCACTCCTATTTTTTTCAGTTTTCTCCTACACTCTTTTGCCCATCTACTCTTCCCCTCCCCCCATTCATACACTCTCCTTGGCCACCTATTATCCTCTATCTCCTTCAACCTACTCTTGTACCTCAACTTTGCCTTTGCCACTCTTTCCTCAAACGTACTCCATCCCATCTCCCCTCTCACTGCTTCATTTGCTGTCCACCTTCTTGCTCCTAACCCTATTCTTCCTATTTTATTTTGTCCCGTCTCTAGTCTATTATTTCTCCCCCTGTACTCCCTCTCACATCATTATTTTCGGCACTTCAAAGTCCTTCCACACCTTCTTACCTCTGACCGGGTATAGGCTATCCTAGTGTTTATTAGCCTATACCCCTTTGAAAGGACATTAGCCTAACCTAACAACCTTACCTAACCTATCCTAGTATTATAGCCTGGGGGGCTGCCGCCCCCACACCCCCACTTTGACTTGGATTTTTTGTGTATTTGTCTGTGAAGTGGGTATTTTTCAATTTGTTGATAACGAAAATCCTCCATGCGGACTAGCCTATATGGAGAAAAATATGGGATGGATGTAGGCTAGAGTTCGGGCGTACGGTCGTCATGGTTTACATAGGGCGATCGCCGCGCTCGCACTTACGTTCCCATCTATTTCGATGCTATATTTTCTGCTATTTGCCCCCTGTCATTACCCATAACGAGGGGCGCCGCGCTCCTTGGTGCCGCTAGAAGAGTGGCGAACATATCAAAAGTAAGTAAGTAACTACATGAATGACAGGTTAGGTTAAAATAGACGGGAACATGATGGGAAAGGTCCGACGGCACTACGCGTAATGTAAACAAAGATGGCGGTACGCCCGGTCACTACATCCTACCCAAAAATATGGCGAATCTATTGGTGCCTATTTTCGAAAGTAGGCACCAACAGATTCGCCATATTTTTCTCCATATAGGCCTAGTCCGCATGGAGGATTTTCATTATTGACAAATTGAAAAAATACCCTTTTCACAGAAAAATACACCAAAAATCTGTCAAAGATGTCTAATAGCGGGGGTGTGGGGGCGGCAGCCCCCACCCACAGAGTGTCAAACGAAAGCCTAGTTCATTATGTGTAGGCCTAGTCTTTATTTTATTGTAGGCTAGCCTACATGTAAGGATAAAATCATGGTTTATAGCCTAGATCGACAAATTTCTTCGAAAATTATAAAATGGCAAAAACAATGCTATTTCATGTATATTTTCTAGTCTTACTTCTCATACGGTATTATTCTATAATTGCACCTATACGAGCTAAACAAATTATTATTGTGTTTAACAGGAAGGTACGACGAGGTAAGTGATGTGGTATAGGTGGCAATATGCGGAAATGGATTATAAGTGCATTCTGCCCCCCTCTTACCCCCTTACGAAAATCTACGGTTATTCACTCCACAGTCCACCCCAACTGGATTTCTACCGTTTTACCCAACCAGCGGGGGTGTGGGAGCGGCAGCCCCCACCCATAATACTAGGTTAGGTTAGGTAAGGTTGTTAGGTTAGGCTAATGTCTCTCTGAAACATTGTAAATCCGTGTCGCATCTAGGCTAGATTGATAGACTTTTGTCAGAGGGGGCGGAATGCCCTTATAATCCATTTCCGCATATTGCCACCTATACCACATCACTTACCTCGTTGTACCTTCCTGTTAATACAATAATAATTTGTTTAGCTCGTAGGCTAGGCCTATAGGTGAAATTATAGAAATTTACCTCTCATACTCATTCAAGTCTTCAAACAAAATTGCTCCAGTTTGACACCCTGCCCACCCATAATACTAGGATAGGTTAGGTAAGGTTGTTAGGTTAGGCTAATGTCCTTTCAAAGGGGTATAGGCTAGTAAACACTAGGATAGCTTATACCCGGTCAGAGGTAAGAAGAAGAAGAGTCCTGATGTAGTCGCCTTGAATGCTACCACAAAAATCATATAGGCCTAGGCTACGTGACCGAAAATCCAATTTGACCGCCTAGGCTATGATTATTAACAATGACATTTGGGGGGCAATGCTAGGCTGATCCCAATGAAAATTGCCAAGAGACGCAATAAGTCCATTGTAACCTCAAGCCTAGGCTATACATTTTAGACTTTATATAAATATATAGGCTAGCCTAGTAAAGAAAATCAGGATAGGCTATGGGCAAACCTCAGAGAAGTTATCTCGGTAATTTCATCCACCAGCTGATCACGTCTGAGCTTGGTAAAGAGCGTACTGGTCCATGGAAACCTATGTAAGGTATTTAACAGGCAGGACTCATTACCTGTATTAAAGAACCCACACATGGAGATAATAAGGAGGAAGCCTTATTTGTAAACATTGCAGCCAAGGAGGCGGCCATGTTGATTGTCGGCTGCTGTGGCTGTTCCGTCACCTCCCCAACTCAACCTCAACGGCCGAAAGTCGTTTATTCTCCACGTGGGTAAATATATAGTTCAAAATTACGCTGAGAAAGCTGATTAATTAATAATACAATTTTGGTAATGATTGCACATTGAGTATATTTGTCTCAGGCGATATATTTCCTTCTGAAAGCAACTTCGAAGAGGGAGGGTCGAGGGGAAGCAATGGCTGGTCCCCTCTAAAGCAATATTGCAGACCACCTTCCTACAGTTGTCGTCCTCCTCTCTGCCAAACCGGCGATCAGGTACGACTACCTTGCCTACACCTGATGGGGAAATGTCATTCATGTCGGAAATCCCAATAATGTGCAGTGCAGAGAAATCGCTTTGCAACATTGAGGAAAATCCGAAGAAAATCATTAAATGTCGCCCATGAAGACCGTCCGCGAAATCCTCGCTTAATGGTCGGAGGAGGAGGAGCTGTCCGGTCGATCTCTGGTGGAAAATGGCACGGATTCCCATACACACGTTCAGCTGGTGCGGGGCCGGAGTTATAATACCTACCAACTTGCTTTTCCGCAGCGATAAATGGGGGGAAGGGGAGGAAAGGTAAAAATACGATGCATCGGCTGATCTGCCCTCTTTCCACCCCCCCCCCCCCCCATCTCGCTGCCATCTTTCCTGGCGTGGTGGTGTGCAAGATAATTTTGCAATGTTTAGTTTCCATGAAATAAAAAGCAAATCTATATATGTATAAGTTTACCTCAGAAATTAATGTTTTGTAGAAAATAAGCCTGTATAGGCCTATAAATAGTGTTAGAAGTTACACACATAGGAAAAAAGAAGGCATGCAGTTATTCGTAAAAGTTTAACGATTATGCAATTAATTTATGGAATAAAGGTGATACGCCCTTGGAATATTGTTCATAGTTATATGAGGGAATAATTAGAAAAGCTAGAAAATCAATATTTTAATATAAGTGGATAGAATTATAGCAAGAATAGCCTAACTCCTTCACTTCGACAAGGTAGGACAGAATTTTATTTTATTATTTAACTTTACACGTTGAGGTGTGTGTATGTGAGGTAACATTGACCAATGACACTGCATTGAAGATAGAATCAGAGATTAGGCTATCGGGGTCAGCGATCTACATGACACTTGAAATATTTGGAAGTTATTAGGGAAGAATGCGAAATTTGAAGAGTGATGAAAGAAAACTACACCTGTCACCAGTAAATAATTAAGGCGAATAATTGGGATATGGAGAGTTTTGGGAATTAGGTATGGCAATTGATAGCAATGAGTTAGGTATAGGCCTAAGGGGGGATGGGTGTTAGAAAATGGGGAAGGTTTAATCAATATATTTTTGAGACGGTTGGTCTGTGAAAGGAGGTCTGTTTGAAAGAATTACCCTTATAACCAATAGTATACACGATATAATAGTTCATCATGTAACGTTAAAAGCATTGCATGCAATTAAAGGCCAATAGTTGAATATCAAGGTTACCATTGATTTTTAACAGGTGTGAGTATTAATAGCTATACGCACCCGCTTGAATCTGTGTCAAACACAAATAAGACAATATATTGCATTATTATATGCAGAAGCTTTACAGTTGGCTCGTTCAAAGATTCAAGTGGGTGTACCTATAGTTGTAATTACTCAAGACTGTAGCCTACATCTATTACACTCCGCGCACATCTGCAATATACACCACTCCTTCATCGACCTACCATCCATCTACCTCTTCACCACCTCCCCTTCCACCTACCCCCTCATCTCCGCAACTTTACTCCTGCTAGCCATCGATCCGAGTCTCCAGTAGACCTACACCTTCCATATAGACCTACATCTCCAATTCTTTAATCTTCATTGCGTGTTCACCTCCTTTTCACCTGCCCTCCCGCATTATCCCCTGCACTCACCTTTAAAAGCAGTGTCACGAGCGCTTTTCCGGCAATTTTCGATGAACAGGTTTTTTCCTCACAATATTTTGAGTCTCATTGGAATCGGAAACTGGACTGGCGGTAAATTTTAATTATAAGGTGGCTGAATTATGATATGACTGAAATTTTAAAAACTGCCAGACTAGGCTGCAAATGCTCGTAAAAAATGACGGAAAAATCGTCAGTGTGACACTCGCCATTAATAAATTAGTATTTTAATTGTGTGTGTGTGTTTTTTTTTGTTTTTTGGACCGGGGGGGGGGGGGGGGGGGGGGGGGGCAGTTTCAAGCCTTACTTGCATAATCTACATATTATTCCACATCTCCTCTTTCTCTGTCAACCAACTAGGCCTAATAAATTTCCACTATCCCCCATCCCTACCCTTCCCCTGCATCTCTTCTCTCCACCTTTATTAATGATCGGCTTTGTGATACATTAAAGCCACTCTCCTAATAATCTGTATTCAGTGGATATAGCTTATTTGGTTAGGAAGATGGTGCCAGTTGTAGGTAATGACGAAACTTCAGTGTCCAAAAGATTAGCGTGTGTCTTCACACACGCAGTTTGATTGACCTACAAGGCTGGAGTATGTATGTTGTAATACAAACACCTAATGGTGTTATAGACCATCGATGAGCGTGGCATTATATAATGCTGGAACCCAGTCAATATGTTTGCACTGGTCACAGACTATTCTAAAAACGTAGCCAATTCCACACAACAAATACAAGAATTGTTCACCATATGAACGAGAAGAACATTTTGGAGTTGCACCAATTTGTCTCAAGATCTCACCCAGTTCTCCAACTCAAGGCGTCGAATATATACTGTAGGCCTATATATATATATGTATACTGTGTATATATATTTTTATATATATATATATATATATATATATATATATATATATATATATATATATATGTTATGCCCTGTTTTTCTACAGGTTTAACTTGGGTAATGTGAGTTCTAATTGACTGGGTATATAAGGCTGCATGCACAATACAAGATATGAGGAATAGAGAACACAAAGAAACACATGGTAGCAAGTTACACGATCACATTTATTGATATACCACTGCAGAATACTTGTGTAAGACAATATAATAGAATCGAACAACACTAGCATAAGTATTTTTAATAGCCGTAAATATAAGTCCTCATTCAATAAGCCAGGTTGGCAAGACTATGTGGCTGACCTGTATCAGGCCTCCAGAGATGCTAGGTCTCATTGGCTTGAAGTAGGTCAGCCTAGACAGGGGCCTATATTTGAACTTCACAAAAGAGCAAAGGCCAGGACCAAATATGCCATTAGATTTATTAAGCAAAATGAAAACCAATTAAGGAAGGAAGCCCTTGCAAAGAGTCTGGCAGAAAAGGATACTAACTGTTTTTGGAAGGACATCAGATCCATGCAAAATTGTAACACACCATTACCTGTCAGTGTTGAGGGGGTTACGGGTGAAGAGAACATTGCTGACTTATGGAAAACTCATTTTAAGGAACTACTTAACAGTGTAAACCAAAGGTCTACTAATGGTGCAATTCAATATGTGAAAGATAGTAATTATGAAGACATTAAAGTGACTGAAAGTGATCTTGAGAATGCCATAAGAAAACTTAACCTAAATAAAGCTTGTGGGCTGGATGGTATATATGCAGAACATCTTAAATATGCAGATAAGTTGTTAATAGATAAACTTAGTTCTTGCATCACCAGTCTATTTACGCATGGTGTCCTGCCGGAGTCTATGATATCCGTAATACTTGTTCCTGTCATTAAAGATAAATCAGGTAAAATTACAGCAAAAGACAACTACCGCCCAGTAGCACTTGCTAGTGTGGTGAGTAAGGTAGTTGAAATGATAATGCTAGAAAGAATGTCTGCATATATTGTCACCAGCAGCAATCAGTTTGGCTTTAAGAAAAATCACGGCACAGACCAATGCATATATGTGCTGAAAGAAGTGATTGATACATACAACAAACTAAATAGCTCAATTTTCTCTTGTTTTCTTGATGCAAGTAAGGCTTTTGATAGGGTGTGTCACAAAACCTTATTTGAAAAATTAGTTAACAGGGGAGTGCCTAGCTATATTGTTAGGATACTTATTTTCTGGTATGCTAATCAAAAAATGTGTGTAAGATGGGGCAACATCCTGTCAGGCTCTTTCGCCGTAACCAATGGTGTTAGGCAGGGGGGGATATTGTCTCCGTATCTTTTCAACGTCTACATGGATGATCTTAGTCTGGAGCTGAACAAGACTCGCACTGGGTGCTGTATTGGCAGCACCATTGTAAATCATCTCATGTATGCTGATGACCTAGCCTTAATCGCGCCCTCTGGAGCAGGACTGGATAAACTATTAAGAGTATGTGAAAAATTTGGAATCGAACATTCAGTCAAATTTAATCCTATAAAGAGCAATATCATAATATTTAAATCTAACCTTCTATTGAAATCAAAGCTACCTAAATTCCATTTGTATGAAGAAATTATAGAAGAAGTAAGTAAAGTAAAGTATCTAGGACACTATATTTCATGTGATCGCTCAGATGATGAGGATATGGGTCGTCAGCGAAGGCAACTTTACATGCAGGGAAATTCAATATTAAGAAAATTTCATATGTGCACATGGGATACAAAAATAACATTGTTCAACTCCTACTGCTCACCAATGTATACAGCACAACTATGGTGGAACTATAAGAAAATTACAGTGAATAGACTAAGTATCTCATATCACAATATCATGAAAATGTTTCTGGGGCTCTCAAAATATGAGAGTACAAGTACGCTATGTGCCTATATGAACTTACACTGTTACAAATCACTCATTAGAAAGCTAACATATAAATTCATTCACCGCCTTAACACTTCTGAGAACAGGATAATTAAAATGCTACAAACTCCAAGCATAGTGTACACCTCCAGGATCCAGGCACACTGGAGGAAGTTGCTCTATATTTAACCTTAAGTAATGATTTCAGGTCTGCTACTCTACAGAATTAGCATACCGGTACTGATTCTTATAGTGCAGTACAGTACCGATATTCCTATACTGTACTGTAGCAACATACTGTACCGGAAGCTAAATGATGTGAGGCATGGTACTGTACACAATTAGGACAGTGGTTTTGGTAACACAGTAGTTTGATGACCACTGTTTTTGGTTGAGGCAGTGCTGTGAACTACATGATAGCAAGCTGGGTATTATTTAATTTCTTTTTATTTTATGTAGCCTATGTACAGTAGCTTATATATATTTATATATATTTATGTTACTGTAAGGTATATATGGACCCCAGTATGGTCCCCTCTGTACTGTGTGAGTCTGAAATAAAGTATTATTATTATTATTATTTATTATAAGTGGATCTGGATGGAGCCTAGTCTCCCACTTCCAACGTTCAGGTATTAATCTTCTGATCATTGGCTTTAATTAAACAGGTTTATATACCGAAGACCATCAATGTTACTTATAGAATCATATTCACTGTTAGATTTAATACTGGTAGCTCTGGTGCACAAGTAGTAGTTCACAGACTAGATTAGACACGCGTATTTTAGAGCACGGGAATTCTAGTAACCTCAGGGGGTACTGATCTAAGTTTTATATTCTTGTCTCAGAAATACATAGAACGCAAATCAGTGGGCGAACCTTCAGATATCACTAGGGTTTCCTTCTAGGTAATAATATCTGGGCATATGGTTGATTACGAGAGTTAGTATCGCCTGTTAAATAATGAACACTGATACGCTTAGCACTTCCTAATTGAATGGTTATATGAATTATACTGGGGCAAAGAGATAGCCACTTCGTAGAAATATTAATGAGTGAATCTCTAAACAGCACAGTAATATGTAGTACTGCTAAAGGGAATCTTGGGTAGTATCTGATGGGTCTGGTCCTGGTTATCTTGCGTCCATGATGTTGGGGGCTAACGACTGGTTCCGCGGCCGTCCAGGGGGCCCATATGTGTGAAGTTCTCAAATACGTGGGCAGGTCCTTCTATCCAAATCTGCCACGGAGTCTGCCGGCTCTGGAATCTCACTCCGGAACAACACAAGGGCAGAGCTAGAAGTTAACTGCAGGGTAGTGACCCCTGGTTGGTGTCTAGCTTTCAACTGATTTGACTGGGTGCGGGAGCTAGATTTATAGGCTCGGTTCTGGACCCTGTAGACAGTAGGGATCTCGAGTCTTATGGACTTATTTGAGCTCTCAATAGATATGGGGACTAGGTAAGATGGTATTTACTGTTGTGGCACATGGCTATAGGAAGCCTTTATATTTTCATATAACTGAGCCTTAGTAAGAGGTACTATTTTGGCTATACTGGAAGTATTTAGGGGAGAGAGACTGGATCTACTTTGCGAGGAGGATGGGGACAGCTGTGATAGGAGTGTCTCTCTTAGATTGTTCAATCTTCATTCTATGGTATAGCTGAGGTGCTAATTTAGTGATCAGAGCATGCAAGAAAGGTAAATGGTTTATTGTGAGTTAATAGAGGTTAGTGTTATGCCCTGTTTTTCTACAGGTTTAACTTGGGTAATGTGAGTTCTAAATTGACTGGGTATATAAGGCTGCATGCACAATACAAGATATGAGGAATAGAGAACACATGGTAGCAAGTTACATGATCACGTTTATTGATATACCACTGCAGAATACTTGTGTAAGACAATATAATAGAATTGAACAACACTAGCATAAGTGGATCTGGATGGAACCTAGTCTCCCACTTCCAACGTTCAGGTATTAATCTTCTGATCACTGGCTTTGATTTCACAGGTTTATATACCGAAGACCATCAATGTTACTTATAGATTCATATTCACTGTTAGATTTATTACTGGTAGCTCTGGTGCACAAGTAGTAGTTCACAGACTAGATTAGACACGTATTTTAGAGCACGGGAATTCTAGTAACCTCAGGGGGTACTGATCTAAGTTTTATATCCTTGTCTCAGAAATACATAGAACGCAAATCAGTGGGCGAACGTTAGATATCACTAGAGTTTTAATATCTGAATAAGGTAATTACGAGAGTCAAGGTCGCCTGTTAATTAAAGAGCACTGATCGCTTAGTACGTCCCAAATGGAATGGTTAAGTATGAATTACACTGGGCAAGGTCTTAGCCACTTCGTAGAAATATTAATTAGTGAATCTAAAACAGCACAGTAATATGTAGTACTGCTAAAGGGAATCTTGGGTAGTATCTGATGGGTCTGGTCCTGGTTATCTTGCGTCCATGATGTTGGGGGCTAACGACTGGTTCCGCGGCCGTCCAGGGGGGCCATATGTGTGAAGTTCTTCAATACGTGGGCAGGTCCTTCTATCCAAATCTGCCACGGAGTCTGCCGGCTCTGGGATCTCACTCCGGAACAACACAAGGGCAGAGCTAGAAATTAACTGCAGGGTAGTGACCCCTGGTTGGTGTCTAGCTTTCAACTGATTTGACTGGGGGCGGGAGTTAGATTTATAGGCTCGGTTCTGGACCCTGTAGACAGTAGGGATCTCGAGTCTTATGGAGTTAATTGAGCTCTCAATAGATATGGGGACTAGGTAAGATGGTATTTACTGTTGTGGCACAGGGCGATAGGAAGCCTTTATATTTTCATATAACTGAGCCTTAGTAAGAGGTACTATTTTGGCTATACTGGACGTATTTAGGGGAGAGAGACTGGATCTACTTTGCGAGGAGGATGGGGACAGCTGTGATAGGAGCGTCTCTCTAGATTGTTCAATCTTCATTCTATGGTATAGCTGAGGTGCTAATTTAGTGATCAGAGCATGCAAGAAAGGTAAATGGTTTATTGTGAGGTACTAGAGGTTAGTAAAGGTGTTAGTCATTCATGGTTAGTTCATTGATAGGAAGAATTCCTGTGCTACCTGGCAATGACTCGAAAGTCAAAACAGGGGCCAGGTATACCTCCGCGGGGGTGGGGGTCTCCCTCCTCGGGTGGGCAAAAAGGGGGAGCTGGGCTCCCCCTTAGTCGTCCGGCGGCTGTGGCTAGGGGCTTGCCATATCACCAGTGTTTGTAATAACCCTCTGTGTATGAGACAGATGTGGGTGTCTTTAATACCAAAACCGAAGGTGCCTTAGCTAGCTGGTTTTACTCGGCTGGTTGTTAATTGTAGGGTTTGCTGGATATGGTGGAGACTGGGTTGCTAACTCTGCCACATTTATCTGGAAGTATGGCAATAGAAGTTAGTTACTGGCGGGGCGGCTAGCCTCGCACCGACGACCATTGGGTGCAGGGTTGTGAATGTGTTGTAAGAGAATAGATGGCATGCAAGGGGCTAGTAAAGTTCTAATGTTGTTCTGGCCTACTAAGTGAAGGTAGGCTGGATAGGAGTATATATATAAAAGGTTGGAGAGCGTTAGTAACGGACAATTGAAGGATCTTTAAGAGGTATGAGAGAGAGGCTAGGTCGGACAAGAGTCGAGAAGCGCGGGTGTCTTAATGAGAGGGGGGGGAGAGTTCAAGGGCTACAGGGAAATTTTGCCCCTAAGGTCCCTGGGCGTGGGGGTGGCATTAGGCTACAATTGATATGGAAGTTTGAAAAGGCAGTAGAATACGTTAGCCAAATGCTACCGGGGAATGCAACTATGGGGTGGTATAGGAGTCTGGAAAAGATAGAGTTATGTGATCAGTCCGAGGGTTATGGATACTATTAGTTGGCCCTGGGAACTGCGTTTTCTATTAAATATAAATATCAACAACAGCGGCAGTTCGTAGGGGTACTTAGTTATTGTTTCGGGGTACTTATGACAGATACTGATAACCAGGTTATCTTATATAATCTCTGGTTGGGGTAAGAGGTGTAAGACACGAAGTAAATTGGCGTAGTGTGGACTGTGGATACGAAGGAGGCAAGGGGAAGACGTATGACAATTGTGGAAAGTAAATGGAAAAAGGTGAACACAATGGCGGATAAAATACTTAACCTAAAGGATTGCATACATCGATGAACGATGACATTATAGTCGTCGTCCTAATAAGGTGATGAAACCTGGTTGATCTGTACTTGGCACAATACGACACAAGGACACTGCCGCTATGTCGCATCAATGCTGGTGGCAGTTAATATTATAGACTTAGTTACTAGAGGAACAATGCAAGGGGCGACTGAGCACGGGTTACACATATCTATACTCGTCATGGAAAATGATATAAGAGGTCTAGGGACAAGCGTGGGTGTTTGAACTTCTAAGATATATAATATCTACTTCTCGGATGCAAGAACATACATAGATATAATTATGGCTGTCTGATGTGTTGGCATTGGCTCAACGTCGGGACAGGCATGGGTGTTTTTAATATGAATGTATATTCCTGTTCATCATCTTTGTAGTTAGGAGTGTAGGACACGAGGGGGTTAGTGTACGTGAGGTGTGGAAAATGGTCAGTTTAGAAAAGGTAAATGGGTGTGTCCTGGAGCTGTTTAGCCCTGCGGGCTTGGGCCTGTCTGAAATGGCTGGCTCGGTCAGCTGGTCCTTTCGTTCTGTGGACCTTTCCTTTGGTGTTTCTGTGTGGTGTTCGTTCATGGCTTCTGTGGTGGGCTTCTCGTTCTGGGGCATTTTAGTTAGTAAAGGTGTTAGTCATGCATGGTTAGTTCATTGATAGGAAGAATTCCTGTGCTACCTGGCAATGACTCGGAAGTCAAAACAGGGGCCAGGTATACCTCCGCGGGGGTGGGGGTCTCCCTCCTCGGGTGGGCAAAAAGGGGGAGCTGGGCGCCCTCTCTCTGTGATAGTCGTCCGTCGGCTGTGGCTAGGGGCTTGCCATATCACCAGTGTTTGTAATAACCCTCTGTGTATGAGACAGATGTGGGTGTCCTTAATACCAAAACCGAAGGTGCCTTAGCTAGCTGGTTTTACTCGGCTGGATGTTAATTGTAGGGTTTGCTGGATGTGGTGGAGACTGGGTTGCTAACTCTGCCACATTTATCTGGAAGTATGGCAATAGAAGTTAGTTACTGGCGAGGCGGCTAGCCTCGCACCGACAACCATTGGGTGCAGGGTTGTGAATGGGTTGTAAGAGAATAGATGGCATGCAAGGGGCTAGTAAAGTTCTAATGTTGTTCTGGCCTACTAAGTGAAGGTAGGCTGGATAGGAGTATATATATAAAAGGTTGGAGAGCGTTAGCAACGGACAATTCAAGGATCTTCAAGAGGTATGAGAGAGAGGCTAGGTCGGACAAGAGTCGAGAAGCGCGGGTGTCTTAATGAGAGGGGGGGGAGAGTTCAAGGGCTACAGGGAAATTTTGCCCCTAAGGTCCCTGGGCGTGGGGGTGGCATTAGGCTACAATTGATATTGGAGTTTGAAAAGGCAGTAGAATACGTTAGCCAAATGCTACCGGGGAATGCAACTATGGGGTGTATATGAGTCTGGAAAAGATAGAGTTATGTGATCAGTCCGAGGGGTTATGGATACTATTAGTTGGCCCTGGGAACTGCGTTTTCTATTAAATATAAATATACCAACAACAGCGGCAGTTCGGAGGGGTACTTAGTTATTGTTTCGGGGTACTTATGACAGATACTGGTAACCAGGTTATCTTATACAATCTCTGGTTGGGGTAAGAGGTGCATGACACGAAGTAAATTGGCGTAGTGTGGACTGTGGATACGAAGGAGGCAAGGGGAAGACGTATGACAATTGTGGAAAAGTAAATGGAAAAAGGTGAACACAATGGCGGATAAAAATACTTAACCTAAGGATTGAATACATAGATTTATGGGGCGATGGGTCTTCAGAAGCTTAGTCTGGCAAGACAAGATGTTAGGGAATGTTAATATTAATACTTAAACTAAGGATTGCATACATCGATGAACGATGACATTATAGTCGTCGTCCTAATAAGGTGATGAAACCTGGTTGATCTGTACTTGGCACAATACGACACAAGGACAGTGCCGCTATGTCGTATCAATGCCGGTGGCAGTTAATATTATAGACTTAGTTACTAGAGGAACAATGCAAGGGGCGACTGAGCACGGGTTACATATATCTATACTCGTCATGGGAAATGATATACGAGGTCTAGGGACAAGCGTGGGTGTTTTAACTTCTAAGATATATAACATCTACTTCTCGGATGTAAGAACATACATAGATATAATTATGGCTGTCTGATGTGTTGGCATTGGCTCAACGTCGGGACAGGGCATGGGTGTTTTTAATATGAATGTATATTCCTGTTCATCATCTTTGTAGTTAGGAGTGTAGGACACGAGGGGGGTAGTGTACGTGAGGTGTGGAAAATGGTCAGTTTAGAAAAGGTAGGTGGGTGCGGCCTGGAGCTGCTTAGCCCTGCGGGCTTGGGCCTGTCTTAATTGGCTGGCTCGGTCAGCTGGTCCTTTCGTTCTGTGGACCTTTCCTTTGGGTGTTTCTGTGTGGTGTTCGTTCGTGGCTTCTGTGGTGGGCTTCTCGTTCTGGGCCATTTTAATATATATATATATATATATATATATATATATATATATATATATATATATTATACAAACACTGTTACCTGCTATTAGCCTATATCCCTTGAGCAAGGAGATAGGGTATTGGGTCGGTCTTTAGGTCTTCTTGCTAACAGCCACCCTGGCCCAAGGCCTTGACCTGAGTGACTGTCCACACACAGATATTCGGGTAGGATATATAGTGCGTTACACTGCTGCACTCTCCCATGTGTAACCTACAGTATATGATACAGCTGGGACCTGTACCAATCTGGACTAAACCACCGTAGTAAGATACAAAGGCTTTTTATCATTTCCATGCAGACTGGACCTGCATGGAACCAATACAGATTTATGACGATAATGATGATGATGTGAGTGAAGGTAAATGTGACTGATGACAGGTAAGTGATGAAAGGTGAGTGATTACATGTTGAGTGGTAACAAGCTAGGGTGTTACAGATAAATAATGACAGGTGAGGGTGATGACAGGTTAGAATGGTGAACAGTGAATGATTGCAGGTGAGAGTGATGACAGGCGAGAATATTGACAAGTGAGAATATGACAGGTGAGGATGGTGATAGGTGAAAGTGATAATAATAATAATAATAATAATAATAATAATAATAATAATAATAATAATAACAATATTAATAATAGTTCTTAAAGCTAGTGCATGCTAAGCCAGCTAAGGATAGCCCAATAAGGCCGATTAGGCGTATTTCCATTGGGGTCCTGTACTACTACCCCATCCCCTTGCTCATGAGGGACGGTAACGACTCAGTGCTTGTGAAAAATCTTTAATGCGCCGAGCGTGGGCGCGATCCTGAGACCTTCTGGGTGGAAGTCCAAGACGCTAGTCACTACACCAGCGAGCCGCTGACATGTGAGAATGTTGACAGGTTAGAGTAATGACAGATCAAGGTGATGATAGGTGAGAGTGATGATATGAAAAGGTGATGGCAAGTGAGAGTAATGGCATAAGTTGATGACAGCTGAGAGTGATGACAGGTGAGTGATGACATATGAAGGGGATGGCAAGTAAGGGTGATGACACGTCAGGGTGATGAAATGTAATGATAGACGAGGGTGATGACAGGTGAGGGTGATGACAGGTGAGGTTGATGACAGACGAGGGTGATGACAGGTGAGGGTGATGACAGATGAAGGTGATGACAGGTGAGGGTGATGACAGATGAGAGTGATGACAGATGAGAGTGATGACAGGTGAGGGTGATGACAGGTGAGGCTGATGACAGGTAAGGGTGATGACAGGTAAGGGTGATGACAAGTGAGTGTGATGACAAGTGCGAGTAATGACAGGTGAGAGTAATGGCAGGTGAGTGTGATGACAGGTGAGAGTGATGACAGGTGAGTGATGACAGGTGAGGGTGATGACAGTGAGAGTGATGACATGTGAGGGTGATGACAGATGCGAGAGATGACAGGTGAGGGTGATGACAGGTGAGAGTGATGACAGGTGAGGGTGATGACAGATGAGGGTGATGACAGGTGAGTGATGACAGGTGAGTGATGACAGATGAGGCTGATGACAGGTGAGGGTGATGACAGATGAGGGTGATGAGAAGTGAGAGTGATGACAGGTGAGGGTGATGACAGGTGAGAGTGATGACAGGTGAGAGTGATGACAGGTGAGGGTGATGACAGGTAAAGGTGATGACAAGTGAGGGTGATAACAGGTGAGGGTGATGACAGGTGAGAGTAATGACAGGTGAGGGTGATGACAGGTGAGTGATGACAGGTGAGTGATGACAGGTGAGGGTGATGACAGGTGAGGGTGATGACAGGTGAGTGATGACAGGTGATAGTTGTTGTTGTTGTTGTTCCCCAAGCTGCCTGGCCGAACAGCCCCAAGGCCCCGAGGAAGGCCAAGGCCATAACCGAGCGCCCCCACAGAACCCTCCCTGCCGACCACAATAAAGCCTGGGTGACCGAAGCCACTCCATGGCGGGGAGCTGAGGCGGGTGCAGAAACGCCCGGGAAACCAAAGCCCCATCCAGGGCCCTGTGCCCCTCAGCAGTTATGAAAAGAAAGTTGAGGGGCAAAGGAAAAATGTGACGCTTTGGCTTCCAATCTTGGTAGATTGGGAGGTCAATCCACGGAAGAGACGCCGTCACTTGAGATCTAGAAAATATATAAGTAAAAGGAACAGTCAGAGTAAGCTATGGGTATGGCAGAGATCGCTCAGTTCTCACTCTTATAACCAGCCCATCACCACATGACTAGAACCCAATCCTCTCAGCATCAGCTAGGAAAGGCCCTAGAAAGCCGCCTTTGGCGGGGGGATAGCTCCCCTATTTCAACCCCTTTCGGGGTTGGGCACCCGCCATCAGGTGAGAGTAATGACAGGTGAGAGTGATGACAGGTGAGAGTAATGACAGGTGAGAGTAATGACAGGTATGGGTGATGACAGGTGAAAGTGATGACAGGTGAGAGTTATGACAGGTGAGAGTAATGACAGGTGAGAGTAATGACAGGTGAGAGTAATGACAGGTGAGAGTAATGACAGGTGAGGGTAATGACAGGTGAGAGTAATGACAGGTGAGTGTGATGACAGGTGAGGGTAATGACAGGTGAGAGTAATGACAGGTGAGAGTGATGACAGGTGAGAGTAATGATAGGTGAGAGTGATGACAGGGGAGAGTAATGACAGGTGAGTGATGACAGGTGAGAGTAATGACAGGTGAGAGTGATGACAGGTGAGAGTAATGACAGGTGAGAGTAATGACAGGTGAGAGTAATGACAGGTGAGAGTAATGACAGGTGAGGGTGATGACAGGTGAGGGTGATGACAGGTGAGAGTGATGACAGGTGAGAGTGATGACAGGTGAGAGTGATGACAGGTGAGAGTGACGACAGGGGAGAGTGATGACAGGTGAGAGTAATGACAGGTGAGAGTGATGACAGGTGAGGGTGATGACAGGTGAGAGTAATGACAGGTGAGAGTGATGACAGGTGAGGGTGATGACAGGTGAGAGTGATGACAGGTGAGTGATGACAGGTGCGAGTGATGACAGGTGAGCATAATGACAGGTGAGCATAATGACAGGTGAGAGTAATGACAGGTGAGAGTAATGACAGGTGAGCGTAATGACAGGTGAGAGTGATGACAGGTGAGAGTAATGACAGGTGAGAGTGGTGAAAGGAGAGGTTGATAACAGGTGAGTGATGACAGGTAAGGTGATGATAGTTGAGAGCGATAACAGGTGGAAGTGATGATGGTTGAGAGCGATGACTGGTGAGTGTGATGATAGGGGATGGTGATTACAGGTGGTGATGACAGGTAAATGATGACGGGTGAGGGTGATGATAGGGGATGGTCATTAAAAGTGATGGTGATGACAGGTGAGGGTGATGACGTGAGGATGATGTCAGGTGAGAGTGATTGCTGGTGAAAATACAGAATGTAGTATTTTGACCATGGACACAGTTCTTTCATAGATTACTCAAATTATATACTGTAAACGATACTCTTACGATTAGTATTGGGTGTTGGTCTCGTTTATCTCTAACCTATGGTGACTAGAAACTTGAGGAAAGAATATACCATTGTTCACATGCACACACGACACGTACAGACAGACACCTACTGTATATTCAAAGGAGGGTGACCTCTCGCAGACATTGTGAGTGCGTATGTGTTTTAGTTTGAAAAATATTGAAATAGCACTGCATGCAAAGGAAACCCTCGTTACTCACTCCAAACCACCTGGGCATCGCTGGATTATCATTCTTCCCCCCTGTCTGTATTCGCACACGGTGGGCAGAACTAGGTAGACAGAGAACCTCTTTCTTATGAGTGAAGAGGGCTGTCTGAGATGGGTATCTTGGGTAGGACGTTCTTCTTCTTGGGAGAGGTTACCAGGTATGGATGGAGGGGTGAGGTAAAACACCTGTGTGATGTGAGCCGGATGGGGGAGTTGGGTCAGCCGAGTGAGAAGATTCACTTGAGCTGGTTTACAATACTTGGATGAAAAGAGCTGATCTAAGGTCGGTTGCGTGCTTTCCCCTCCTTACACCAGCCTCAACCCTCTCCTCTGTCTATTTCCTGTATATCTTTATACCATTATCCACATCAGCAACAACAAGAGACAATGACCTCCCTTTCTCAGCAAGACAGTAAGGAAGAGTTTGAGTGAGGAGAGATAGGTTGATAGGTGGTCGAAAGAGTGAGAGCTAACTAGAGAGTACAACAGTACTAGAACTTTTGCCGAGATAAAGAGTAAACAACCAGTAGGTATAGGTGTGTGTGAAAATATAAAATAATATAGATCCATATTACTCACAGAAAGTTACGGTAGGCTATATGTCGACCATTCATCAGATATACAAAAAGTATCAATAATGATGAACAATAAGGAGATCTATAGATGTACAAAACAATAATGTTCAGACCTGCAAATAAGTTGGTGGGTGGTGGGTGGTGGCGTCCTGTAATACCAAACGTTACCGGTACCTAAAAGTTAACAGGTTCCTACCAAGTTTTGTACACCCGTTACACATATAGTACATTCGCGGTCATTAATTTTACTACATATAGTTTTGAAGCTGTTGCGACTTAAATTGAACCACCTTATTAATTATTTACCTGATATTTGTATTTCGGAGGTTTCTTTAAATTGTTCGAGGCTTCAAATTGTATAATCATTATTGACAGCGACTGTACATACAGACGTACACACTGAAATTGTCGATTTCAATAGTTAATCAGGCCTAGGTACACAATTGTGCTTCCATCTATTGTCCTGATATTCCTGTTCATGACTGTACATACAAACAGATACATTTGAAGTACCTATTACTAAAGGTAGTTAGGCATGTATAATGCACCAAATAATAATTAACCACCAAATATAATGTTGTGGTTAATTATTCAGTATTAAGGGGACTGGCCGTTTATTTGGTCTATTAATTCATTTATTCATATTTTTGTTGTAGCTTCCTCCCTAGACCTCCATCAAGCTTAGAAAAACACTCCCTAGACCCCCCTTCAAGATAAATTTGTACATTTTTCGGTAGAAAAATGTCCCGGCCGAAGGCCGATTCCTCTTAAAATTGCAGGCTCGCTATTGCTCGCCAGGAAAAAATCGACACCTAAATGGCACAAAAGGTCTTTAAATTGACAACGAAATAGGGCGAAAGGTGTTAAAATCGCCAAACTAATGGGCCGAACGTCTTATAATCTCAAAACTAGTGGGGCTAAACATTAGGGAGAAGGGGGTCCAGAAAAACGGTCTGCCTCCCCTTAAGAAATGAGGGCCGAGGTCACCAACCCTCCACTGGAATCAGATATTATTCTCCAAAACTTTCAATGTGAAGTCACCGGTTAACCAGAAAGTAAAATTATAAATAATAATTACACACGAACACATTTGATTTTCACTCCGTGTAATAGGGAGGAAACGAAGCATGTTTAATGTAAAAGCAAAACACAAATCTTTCATATTCAACCTTGAAAGCATCCCGTAATGTTGCCAATACATTGACAAGATAGACTAAACCTGTAGAATACTAGTTGCACTTAAATTTGAATTTTAAGACCTCTGCCACATTGCTTAACCCATAGACCTATGGGGAAAATACGGCAAAAACAAAACAAAAACAAAATTGTTGACTTTCGACTACATGATCAACAACAACAACAACAACAAGCGTGTTGAGTTGAGCAAACCAGAGTAAGTGTAATTTAAATTTGTACTGTTCATGGCCGTTTTGGTCCACGGCCGATTTGGTCCTACCTGATATGGGTTGAGATGAGTAGTAGAATCAGTACGATCAATAGTGGCCAAGTAACCAGTTTTGATCTGTGGTCGTTTTGATCCAGGGCACAGCCAATCAGACAAATTAATCTGATTGGGTTTGGCGAAACAACTGTTTTGGTCCGTAGCCGCTTTGGTTTACGGTCATTTTGGTCCATGTTTAACACATGTTGAATGTGTGATTAGATGGATCGCTTTGCACCCAGGTCGTTTTGATCTGTAGTCAATTATTTTGTTTGCAGCCAGGTTTATCCTATACTATCTTGGTCCGTAGCCGATTTGGCCCATGCCCTATTTGGGCAGAGCCAAATTGTCAAATAATTCTATCTGTATTGGCCGAGTGACCATTTTAGTCCGCTGCTGTTTTGGCTTGTGACCATTTTTTTCGGATATCGTTTTGTTGCGGTTTGTGGCTGATTTGTTGTCTGGCTGTTTTGCCCAGGGTCTGGTTTGAATCATTGGTATCCACTAAACACAACATCCAAACCTCATTCATTTCCGTTACGGCTTTTTAGAGATATTGGCATGTTCAACTTTAGGGGCTAATTAATTAAGCACCTAAATCTCTAGTTGGGATTATCCAGATATTATAATTTTATTTGAGTAAAGTCCTTAGGTATCCAGTATGTCTCTTAATGAGAATCGGGCAAAATCTTATCATGATAGTTTTTGGAAGGTGTATTATATGTGTGTGTGTGGGGGGGGGGGGGGGGGAGTGGAAAGGAGTGAAATTTTGCCAAAAGTGAATAATCTATATAATGATAGGAAATTAAGGTACTGACGAAGTTTCATGCAAATCCGTCCATTAGTTTTTGAGAAATCCTATTTCTAAAGAGACAAACAAAAAGAGTCATACAGCAACGATAACATAATACCAATAAAGACAAACAGATAGTATGCGGAGATAACAATAACAATATCAACGTTCTACGCATGAATACCTCTATTTTCCAGATGCCTATAAAACCTAAGTATCCATTGGTTATGGGAGATACAATAAGTTACGACAGAGGGATATGAATGTACTTTCTTGCAAATTCTTGCTATCACAGCAAACTGAAAGTGAAATCCCCCCCCCCAAAAAAAAAATAAAAAAAATAAGGCTTTATAAGTACTTTGCAGCCTGATAGCCTGATCAATAATGGTTGGTTTTAACCCCAAATATGATTCACCTGGAAAAAACAAAAATAAGAAAAAAGCTTCTTCTGCAGTGTATCCTGATGAATACAAATATTGATCTCCATACGTTAAACCAACTCAAAACACTAGCAATTAAAAACAAATTGGATTTTGAGCAATTTTGACGCTTTTATTCTGTTATAGTAAAGGACTTTACAGAGATGGAATGGGCTACATGGAAACATAAAGAACAGTAAATAGTAGCTTAAATGTCATGCTCGTTTTTATCCTAAATTACGTTATTGTTCACCTCAGTGGAGCATAATTATGTATTTAAGCCATCCAAGTATATGTTGGGTATAACGAAATACCAGCCTTATACCCATATACCCAGAAGTTGGAACAGGCAATAGTTCTAGCTCACAGAGGGTACTAACAGTTTGAAGGTTGTATGTAGCCTTTTGGTTACCTTGAAAATACCTTGAGGTGATTTGGCTGTCTTTCAGCTGCCTAAACAAGAGCTGCTTCTTCCAAGTCTGTTTGTTATTGGTGCTTCATGAATCAGACTATTCGAGGGAGTAGCTCTTCCTCCTGCAAATCATGGATGATCAGGCACAGTTTGGAGGTGGTTATCAAAGGCTCTCTTGAAGGCTACTGTTGACATCCATCAGGTATCTTATGTTCTCTGGCATTTTTTGTTTTCATTCTATATAGATGAGGGAGACAAAAGGCAAAACTGCCTGTGACGAGTGCCTCCCCCAGAGTTGAAAGAGTGACAGGGCCAAAATCAAGGAACGTTCGAGCCAAAATGCCTGGACACACGGAGTTTGAAGCAATTATTATGTTCATTCCAACAACCAACTATACTCCTAAAATCGATTAATGAAATTTTACAAACACATGTGGCAGTCAGTGGATTCGAATCCAGGATGCTCACACCGAAAATCAACACCTTATGCATCGCACCACGAAGACAGTTAAAGAATGGTGGACACTGCCTACGATTTATTATGCAACTTCGAATCCTGCATATCAATCTAAGCATGTACACACATCCCAACTGCAACTCACGTAGGCTATGCATATGTGAATGGAAAGAGCAATTAATGGGGCCTTAACCACTAGGGAAGTCCTCTCGATAAATTACCCCTGAACCAATATCAATTATTATGTTCCTTCCAACAACCAACTATACTCCTAAAATCGATTAATGAAATTTTACAAACACATGTGGCAGTCCGTGGATTCGAATCCAGGATGCTCACACCGAAAATCAACACCTTATGCATCGCACCACGAAGACAGTTAAAGAATGGTGGACACTGCCTACGATTTATTATGCAACTTCGAATCCTGCATATCAATCTAAGCATGTACACACATCCCAACTGCAACTCACGTAGGCTATGCATATGTGAATGGAAAGAGCAATTAATGGGGCCTTAACCACTAGGGAAGTCCTCTCGATAAATTACCCCTGAACCAATATCAATTATTATGTTCCTTCCAACAACCAACTATACTCCTAAAATCGATTAATGAAATTTTACAAACACATGTGGCAGTCCGTGGATTCGAATCCAGGATGCTCACACCGAAAATCAACACCTTATGCATCGCACCACGAAGACAGTTAAAGAATGGTGGACACTGCCTACGATTTATTATGCAACTTCGAATCCTGCATATCAATCTAAGCATGTACACACATCCCAACTGCAACTCACGTAGGCTATGCATATGTGAATGGAAAGAGCAATTAATGGGGCCTTAACCACTAGGGAAGTCCTCTCGATAAATTACCCCTGAACCAATATCAATTATTATGTTCCTTCCAACAACCAGTCAACCAACTATACTCCTAAAATCGATTAATGAAATTTTACAAACACATGTGGCAGTCCGTGGATTCGAATCCAGAATGCTCACACCGAAAATCAACACCTTATGCATCGCACCACGAAGACAGTTAAAGAATGGTGGACACTGCCTACGATTTATTATGCAACTTCGAATCCTGCATATCAATCTAAGCATGTACACACATCCCAACTGCAACTCACGTAGGCTATGCATATGTGAATGGAAAGAGCAATTAATGGGGCCTTAACCACTAGGGAAGTCCTCTCGATAAATTACCCCTGAACCAATATCAATTATTATGTTCCTTCCAACAACCAACTATACTCCTAAAATCGATTAATGAAATTTTACAAACACATGTGGCAGTCCGTGGATTCGAATCCAGGATGCTCACACCGAAAATCAACACCTTATGCATCGCACCACGAAGACAGTTAAAGAATGGTGGACACTGCCTACGATTTATTATGCAACTTCGAATCCTGCATATCAATCTAAGCATGTACACACATCCCAACTGCAACTCACGTAGGCTATGCATATGTGAATGGAAAGAGCAATTAATGGGGCCTTAACCACTAGGGAAGTCCTCTCGATAAATTATTTAAGTCATAGGATGAGGGAAAGATGGATTCAGGGAGAGAGGTCCAGAGCTCAGCTGTTGAATAGAAGAAATATTGGGAGTATCATTTCATTCTTGAGTTGGAGAGTTGCACAGAATAGGGCTGGGATTGTGTTGCAAGATGGGTACTACATACCCTACGTAGAGGAGGTGGTATATACACTGGGAGAGCTCTGAGAAACACTGATTATTGTAGTAGCGATAGAATAGCGAAAGAGATGCAGCATTGCGGCAAAGAAAGAGAGATTGCAGAGAGTCGGTGAGTGGACTGGAGTTAATGATAAGAAAGGCTTTCCTTTTTACTTTGTCTAGAAGTGGTGTGTGGGATGATCCTCCCCACACATGTGAACAATACTCAATACAAGGACGCACTGTGCCCCTGTACAGAGCAAGAAGCTGTGCAGGGGTAAAGAACCCCTTGAGGCGGTTGAGCCGTTGAAGACACTAGAACCCCTATTTTTCAACCAAGAGTTCCTCAGTGAGCTCAGAGCTCCTCTACACTTTAGTGGTGGAATGAACATTTTTCTCCCTGGAATTATTTTTGTTTCAGAGAGTGTCGAGCTCATTACTGAAGCAATCCTTTCGGGCATGGAAGCATACATTTAATTTTCTCTCTCTCAAACTAACTCTCAAAAATCTTGGTTTATTCACGCTTGTTCTAATGCTATCTAAAATAAGGAGGAAGCATTCAAACGGTACCGTCGCCTTCAAGCTCAACAATCTCATACTTCTTATGTTTCAGCCTGGAATCAAGCCAAATCCGTTCTTCGTCTTGCCGAAAACCTCTCCAACAAATTTACTTCCTTGTCTTTCCACACCTGTGGTGTGATACCTGGCAAAAAGAAAAGAGCAGTCCTGAGGAAAAAATCAACTCTGACAACTTTCAAGCCTGTGGTGTGTACCAAGATATATACAGTATATCTATAGTCTTGGGACGCACTACCACACCCACTATAAATGTCCTCCTATGAGACACAGCGATTCTCAACACCACAATACAAAACAAAATTGTTCTATAGAGCACTTATCTCTGCCATGTTTGCAAACCTGAGAAAATTATATCTAAATTTGTGAAAACTGTTCCAAGCTGTCGAATTAGGGCAAGTGGTAGACTTGAGCAAATGGGCCGAGTGGTTGAACTGGGCTGAACAGTCAACTTGAGAAAAACAAAATATTAGTGATGTATTCGGTGATGCAGTCAAATGTGGCCAAGGAGTTAAAATGAGCTGAACGGTCAACTTGAGCCGAAAGGTTAAATTGGACAGTCATATCCTATTGGGACAGGCTGTCAAATTGGTCTGAGACGGTGGAAATGGTACGAAGCAGTTGAATTGGACTGGGGCAGTCGAAATTGGACTAAGACAATCACATTGGCCCAAAGCGGTTGAATTAAGCCAAGGTGGTCGAACTCGTCTGATCAGTTGTATTAGGCCAAGTGACTAAATGTTCAAGTAATATGTTGGTATCCCCTCAATGCAACCACCAAAGTTTCGTTACATTTTGTTCATGTATTTTAGAGATAAGGGTATGTTAAACATTTAGGGATAAATCTATACATTCCCAGTTGGAGTCACCCACTCTCCAACTCACTTTGATTATATGAAACTAGACAGTTGCTTAACGAGACCATTTAGTTTCCTCATAGAAGCTCATTAAGGTCATTCAAGAACGGCAGGTAGCAAACACTGAAATATTTTGGATTGCCCCAGAGCCTCGTTTATGCCTACCGATTACATTTATCGAACAAAAATCCAGATAGTGTGAAACCCCTATTGAGGGTGAAGTCAGACGGGTCAGAAATTCCTTGGATTCGGATGACTGTTAGATTATTTTTAAGAAAATTAGGAAGAGGAGAGAACACTTGATGAAATACAGTAATTTAGGCGGGACAATAGCAGTACAGAATACAGAAGCCAAAATATGTTATTAAGTATTAATTTTATCACGTGAAATCCGAATGTCTATACCAAGCTTCATATCTAGTTATTATCTTTAACACGTATTGTTTTCCTTTCAGTTTCGTGAGCTGTGGTGAACTAAGCCCTAATCATGGGTAAGGAGAAGACCCATATCAACATCGTGGTGGTGGGCCACGTAGACTCTGGCAAGTCTACCACCACTGGTCATCTCATCTACAAGTGTGGCGGTATCGACAAGAGGACCATTGACAAATTTGAGAAGGAATCAACAGAGATGGGCAAGGGATCTTTCAAATACGCATGGGTGTTGGACAAGCTGAAGGCCGAACGTGAGCGTGGCATCACCATTGATATTGCTC
The DNA here is from genome assembly GCA_032716605.1 of Paralithodes platypus. NCBI lineage: Eukaryota > Metazoa > Arthropoda > Malacostraca > Decapoda > Lithodidae > Paralithodes > Paralithodes platypus. Next base: position 22,505,230 of record CM064504.1, on the reverse strand, counting down.
TATGGAAGTTTGAGACCAACAGATTCTACGTTACCATCATTGATGCCCCTGGACATCGTGATTTCATCAAGAACATGATCACAGGAACCTCTCAGGCTGATTGTGCTGTACTGATTGTGGCAGCTGGTACCGGTGAGTTTGAAGCTGGTATCTCCAAAAACGGACAGACCCGTGAACACGTACTGCTCTGCTTCACCCTTGGTGTAAAGCAGCTCATCGTGGCTGTCAATAAGATGGACAGCACAGAACCAAAATACTCAGACGCCAGGTTTGAAGAAATCAAGAAAGAAGTTTCGGCTTACGTAAAGAAGGTCGGGTATAACCCAGGCATTGTGCCTATTCTCCCCATCTCAGGATTCAACGGTGATAACATGTTGGAAAAATCTGAACACATGACATGGTGGACCAAGAAGAAGATTGAGCGTAAGAGTGGGTCGTACGAATACACCACACTCTTTGATGCCCTGGACAACATTGAAACTCCTACAAGACCCTTGGACAAACCTCTTCGTCTTCCTCTCCAGGTCAGTCTATAGTAATATATAAATGAAGTTGACACAGTTCAGAACTAATTTGATTAAGAAAAGCCTTTTAAATTATCTATATATAGTTGTAACAATTAAACCTATAATTCATGAATAAACTTACAATTCAAGAGTATGAATAAATCGGGGTTGATATACACGCACCCTTATACTGTACTGTATATACAATATATATATATATATATATATATATATATATATATATATACTGCATATATATATATATATATATATATATATCTTAAATTAAAATGAGTGCATTTTTCCGTTTCTCGTGAATGTACGACAGCCAACACACATAGCTGTTACAGAGCACAGGGCCGGATTTCCCAATAGGCCAAGTAGGGCCTACCAGTGTCTGGGGGCCCACTGAAACTAATATGTCGCGCAGTATGCCAGCATATAACCTTGTTTTAAGTGTACATCGAGTATTTCTGTTATGCCCGGTCCAAATTGGAACGCGAGATATTCTTTGTACAATGAGCAGCTCTCTAACTGGATAGGTATACCTTAAACTTTAAATAAAGAGACAACACGGCAGGACAATAAGCACACAGGTAACAAGTTAACATGGGTTTTATTCAGTTTAACACCTGGTTCATGGAGGAGCAAGACATATATTTTATACCTGTAACCTGGAGATCATCAACAACAATAAGAATAATTAAGACATACAATAATAAGGTTATCAAGTAAGCAATAGGAGTCGGACAATGGGTCCGGACTCAAGGTAATAATAATACTCCTAGGATACAATTATAAGGTATCCAAAATGGTGGGGGTACACCTCCTACCCAAATAGATCTCAGAGAGGATCTCAACAAAAGACAAGAGTGCAGTAATGGCAAATGCCGTCTGGATCATGCAATGATGTCCCCGGCATATAGTGACGTTAACTGACTCTAAAGCAATAATGGCCAAGTGGTCATCAACAATGAAGTGGGCTCGGAAAGGCTCACAAATGATATTAATACTATAGGTGTGCTAGATCTCACCTGGCAAAGATTAATCCTTAACTCTAATTGTGTACTAGCAAGGTGCTGAAGGCTGAGGCAACAATCGTCGGGAGCTGAGATAGAGTGAAATCTATTCGAGTTATGAACCTGACAGAATGTTAAATGAATTGGGCTAGAAGTTATACAAAGGAACTAAATTACATGTAAATATGTGTTTGTGTTTGATGCTATGGGTCTTATATAGGCACGCCCCCTCTGTCGGGCTATGGGAGACCAATAACCCGGGAAGGTGCATATATAAGGATCCCCTGATAGGTATGTATAATGTGTCCCGGCAAGTGGGCTAATTAACGTCAATTTAAGTAGGGAGAAGAAAGACCTCTCGCAAGACGTAATGTTAATGAGAACCCCTGAAGATAACTTCTACCACAACCCTGAGTCAACTCTATATCCATAAACAATACAAAAGCACTTAAAGGAGAGCTGTAGTGAAGAGGAGGGCCCGTAGATCGAGGGAGGATCCAGTAGTCCGGAGGGCGGCTGGGCGTGATGACTCCGGAAGTTGGTCCAGGGGGGGCGGCTGGGCGTGATGACTCCAGCTACTGGTCCAGGGTGAGTCACAAGATGATTCCTTAGACCTTGGTGCCTACCACGGGACAACCGGGTTCCTCTTGCACTCCCACAGTGCAGTGATCCCCAAAGGATATGCTGGAGTTCTGCTACAAGGTTTGGGGGGTTAGGGTGACTAGCATAATGATCTACCTAGAGTTGCAAGCAGTCTAGATAGTGACATTATAGGTAGTCTAAGGGGGGTCAGGGTAAGTGTCTTCCTTCCTTGCTAGTTCGTGGAACTATCAGAACCATGTAGTAAAAAGAGAATCCAGAAAGGGGAGCCCAAAGTGGGTTGCCCAAAATTAGTCCTCTTCCTGATGGGGGGGAACCCGATCTGGTAGATCTAAAGTTACTACACTATCCTCATAATCCCTTGAACAAAACAAGGTAGGAATCCTTTGGTACTTGGTTTGTGCACCGCATCGAAGGCCAGAAAGGGGGAGCCCAAAGTGGGTTGCCCAAGCTAGTCCTCTTCCTGATGGGGGGAACCCGACCTGGTAGATTTTCGATCACAGCACACAACTGACAAGTTGAACACCAGCTATCTCTGGCTGTTCTTACCCTGAACTAAAGAATACCAAATGGCAAGCTTAGTTACTGATGTCCAGGCTGGGTGAGTATAAGGCAATCTTCTTGCCCCTACTTAAGGCGCCCGGCTTGAGAGGATCAAAGGCGCTGGGGTGGTGTTGGCGCGTGGTGGTTATGTCCTTGTAGCTCTGGGGGTGGCGCGCCTGGACTCTGGCTGTACCTTGTAGCTAGATGCCCCCGGGCAGATTCTGTTATAAGATGGGGGTGATCACTTCCTGGTGGGAGAGGAAGTGGATGAGAAATGGCATGTGCAGGATGATTTATATAAGAAAAGGTTTAGAACTGCTGCATGGGTTGAACTGCTGGTTTATGCGCTATCCTAGCCCGGGAAAAGGACATGACTTGGATGGCTGCAAGATCCTGAGGGGTTTTGATGGGTGATATAAATGGCTGACTAGGGAATAGAGAGTGAAAGTCTGGAACAGTTTGGCAGTCCTTGATGGGGGAGATGAAAGGTAAGTTGGTAAATAAAGGAGTACCACCTGTAGCTGGTTGATCAGGCTGGGGAAGTCTAGGATGGTTAACTGGGTGTTTAGCGTAGTTACCACTCTGACTTTTCTCTCTGGTGGTAGGGGCCATAGAAGCTGGCTGGGCAGGGTATGCTGGTGTAGTCCACTCAGGTCTTATGTGTCCCACCTGTCTCGTTGATATGCGGGCGATGCGGGCAGGAGCAGGGTGGCTGCAGGTTTAGTGGCAGCTAGAGATGCGGTCTTATCATCCTGAGACCGCATCTCACTACTGTCTGGTAGAGAAAAGTCCCGACCCCGGGACTGGAGATGGAAATGTCTTGAAGTATTATCTTCGTAGACAGGGGTCAGGTGCTGGAGGAAGTGGTAATAAATGACTCCCTGGTTGTTAGGGGTGGCCATCTTGTCTCCGGTGAGGGTGAGGAGAGAAGAGGAGTCACAGTACCTCAAATGGTCCAGGAGTTGGTGAGGTGACTTGATTACTTTGGTGGAGTCCTTCCGCGCCAGGGTTATCATGTCAATCCGCATCTTGGTGGTGGTCGTCAGCTAGGGCGTTGTCGTGGCTGGAGGTGGTTGGAGAGTGATGACAGAGAGCCTGGCTTGGCCCAGGTCATGAGGTTGTGCGGACGCCGAAGTACCAGGCTGGGGGGAGGAGCTTGGTGCGGACGCCGAAGTACCAGGCTGGGGGGAGGAGCTTGAAGACGCTTGATCCTTAACCTTTCTCACTTTAGGCTGGGACAGGGCTGGTTCCCATCTGGTGGGTGGCTTCACAGGTCTTCCACAGCGGGTATGAGAAGGCAGTCTGGGAAATGGGGGAGATGGAGTTAGAGGTGACATTGAGCGAAATTTGGATATTGTTTTTCGCCTGGGAAGTTGAGAAGGAGGGGAAATAGATTGAGGAGAAGAAGGTAGGGTTTTAGAGATAGGAGGAGTAGGTGAGGGGTTTTTAGGACGGAAGCTGGGGGTGATAGGCAAAGTGGGGGGTATGTTGGTGAGTTGTGGTGGCGAGGGGGGAAGACTAGACGTGGCAAGGTTAATTAAAGGCGATGGTTGAGAAGGAGGTTGCGGAGGTGAAACGAGAGGAGAGGGAGAAGGAGAGGAGATGTGAGAAGATTTGGGCTTAGGAATGCGGGAAGGGGTGAAGGTGACAGGAGGTGAAAGAGAAGAGGGGGAAGTTTGGGTTTGAGTAGAGAGAACAGGAGGAGGTCGATGTTTAGGAAGGTGAGAAGGGGTGAACTGGGTGAGGCGAGTGGGAAGGGTGACAGGAGGTTGCAGTACAGGAGAGTGAAGGGCAGGCAAAGGAGAATTGAGAGGGGGAGTGGAAAGAGGTGGAGGGAGAGGGACAGCATGGTTGAGAGGGACAGGTCCGGAAAGACAGGAAGTTTGAGGGTGAAGATTTGAAACAGGGGTACAGTCAACATCCTGATCAGGCTCAGCTACAACAGTAATATTCTTATTAATAGGTTGAAACCTTCTGACAAACCTATTCCTATAAGTGCGAGATTCCCCATGATAGTTATTATGACCTGGAAACAGTTTGGGATCCTAAGGACCTCAAATGGACCCTTGTACCGTGGCTTCAGTTTGGAGGGTACAGGTAAGATGGCGACCATGACTAGGTCGCCTACTTGGTGAGGGTTGTTCTTGGGGGCTTCATCAGGCTGGAGATCTTGGGTAAACTGGAGCTGACGTAGGCGGTTCCTGAGGTGGACGAGGTTGGTATTTAGACCTGGTGAGGCCTCAGTAGGGGCAGCTAGGTGACGTAGTGGTATGAGGAGAGGTGGGCTCCCAAAAACCATCTCATGAGGGGTGATCCCGTTGTCTCTGGGACAGGTGTTTATTCCCCATTGTATGATGCGAATTTGGCTGGTCCAGTCCGATGAGTTCATCTGTTGGAGGCGTGTCCGGATTTGATTGGCGATGGTTATAATAATAATAATAATAATAATTCTTTATTCCAGACACATAAGATAGATACAGTATAAATACAGTACGACCTAATGGTCCATATCACATACACTTCTCGTCAGAGCACAGATAATAATTATACACAAAGATATATTAATAAAGAAACAATAAAATAGAATATACAGTAGGCCTATTTACAGAATAGAGCACATATCACATTTTGTCACAATATAACAGATAGGCTAACTAAGGCTATTGCTCAATGTTGGTTAACACCTATTGCACAGATCATTGCTCATAGTTCAATTAGACCTATATATTACATTACATACTATGTGTGCAGCTTCTGCCAGTGAGACGGATTCATAGATATCACTAGACCAAAGAGCTACAATCAGCAGGGGATGATGCTGCGAAAGCTGTACACCAGTCTCCTGATGACAGCCCGACAGCACTGCACATCCAACAGTGTGCACACCATACTAGTGCTTTCATATTTAGAGAGGTTCTATGAGATCGCTCGCAGATGGAGTTTCCTTTTGGCCAGTAGGGTGAAGAGTGGCTGATGTGAAATCCAAACATTTTGGAGATCTGCGTCCAAATTTGTCCGGTGAATTCAGGGGCATTGTCGGAGTGGATTGCCTGTGGCAATCCAAAATAGGGAAAGACATGTTGTAATAATGCCTCAGTGACGGCCATAGCAGTGTGTTCTCTGGAAGGGCAGGCGATCACGTATTTTGAGTATGTGTCCACGAAGGTGATGATGTAGCGGTATCCCCTGTCGTTTTGTAGAGGTCCCATGACGTCCACTGCCAAAAGTTGCCAGGGTTTAGAAGCGATGAGTTTGCCGGAAGGTCCTGGGGTGCGTGTTTGGTCTTTTCCCAGGGTGCAGGCACAGCAAGCTTCAGTGATTTTCTTGGCCGTGGTGTAGGGGCGAGGAGTCCAGTAGATGTCTTTGAACGTGTTCACCAACTTCTTTTGGCCTAGATGGATCCCGTTGTTGGTGTGCAAGGAAGACATCATTTGTTCAGCATCTTCAGGCCCTAGTACGATCTGGCCTTCTGGGGTAAAGAGGGCGTCACCCCTTCTTTGTAAGAGGCCAAAAAGTCGGGTGGAGATCCAAGTTGGTTTGTCGTTCCGGAGGTAGGCCTGGATGAGAGGGGGAGTGGTAGTAGGTGGTGGTCGAGGTTCTTGGATGGCGTTGAGTTGTTCTGGTGCCAGTGGGAGCCGGGATAAGGCGTCTGCATTGGTATGGAGTTTTCCCGGCCTGTAGGAAATCTCAAAATCAAACTCCTCAAGTGATTCTCGCCAACGGACTGTTAGGGCATTCTTAGAGTCAGATTTCCTGAGCCATTGTAAGGCTTGGTGGTCAGTGATGATGGTGATCTTGACGCCAGCTAGGTAGGCCCGGAAGTGTTGGAGGGCCCAAACGATGCCTAAGCATTCTCTTTTAGTTACCGGGTAGTTGGTTTCTGCCGGGGTTAAGGTCCGGCTGGCACAAGCAATGATGATGTGCTCTCGTCCTTCTCGATTTTGGGAGAGGACTGCACCGACGCCGAGAAGGGACACGTCGGTGTAGAGTCTAAAGGGTAGTTGGTAGTCCGGAAAAGAGACGACAGGGGAAGACACGAGTAGGGCCTTGAGGGAGGTGAAGGCTTGGAGACGGTCGGGGGTCCACACAAAAGGTTCTTCCTTCCTAGTTAAGTCGTGTAGAGGTCTGGCAATGGTGGCGAAATTCTTCACAAACCTCCGATAGTAGGAAGCAAAGCCTAGGAAAGCTCTTACTCCTTTTACTGACTTCGGGGGTTGGATCTCCTGGATGGCTTGGAGTTTCTTGGGGTCAGGTGCAAGTCCTTCTTCTGACACCAGATGTCCTAAGAATTGGACCTGATGTCGAGCCATGGTGCATTTAGTAGGCTTCAGCTTTAATCCGGCTTGTCGGATCCTCTGGAAAACTTGGCGGAGGCGTTGGAGGTGTTCTGCCCAGGTACGACCAAATACTATGATGTCGTCCAAGTACGCAAGACATGTTTCCCAAGTTAATCCCTGAAGTACGGATTCCATCAGTTGGGAGAAGGTGGCGGGACCGTTACATAATCCGAATGGCAGCACTGAGAACTCGTAAAGCTTCCCTTGGCTGGTGGAGAAAGCTGTTTTGTTTTGGTCGGTGGGGGCGACGGGGACCTGCCAGTATCCGGATTGCAGGTCCAGTGTGGAGAACCATCTGGCCCCTAAGAGGGAGTCTAGGGAGTCGTCGATGCGTGGTAGTGGGGTGGCATCTTTGATGGTGACATCGTTGAGTTGTCGGTAGTCGATGCAGAATCGAGATGACCCATCCTTCTTCTTAACCAGTACCACTGGAGAGGACCAAGGGCTACTTGAGGGGTTGACGATGCCAGCTTCTAACATCTCTGCAACTTGCTTCTGTTCTTCTTGGCGCTGAAGGGGGTTCTTTCTTCGTATAGCCTGTCTGACTGGGGGTCCAACAGTGTGAATGTGGTGTTCTAGGACATGGGTGTGGCCTACATCTTGGGAGTTGGTGGCAAAGATGTCCTGGTATTCGGCCATTAACTGGCACAGATCGTCCTTTTGTTGAGGGGTGAGGTGAGTAGGAACGTCTGGGAGTGATGGAGTTGATGCAGGAATGGAGGTGGTGGTGTCGGTTGAAGGCTGGTCATCATAAGTCTCTAGTTCTCCGATGGTGAGACCCCTGGGTAGGGTGATAGGGTGGTCGGAGATGTTGGCTATTCTTACTGCATTTTGTTTTAAAATGGCAGGAGCAGTGAGACAATCCCTGTCAAAAGGGTTCTGAAGAGAGGGAGTGTGAATGAGTTCTCCGTTGAGGGCTGGATGGATGGGTACCCAATGTTCATGATGTGGCAGCAAGGTGATGGGTTGAATGGTGATGGCCGATGCAACACGGATGGCTTTCAAGGTTTGAGGAGGGTCATGGAGCGGTGTGGCAATCTTCGGAGTGGTGAGTCCTGGGGGTTAGGTGGAAAATAACAATCTTCTTTCAACACACTGGATAGTAGTGCGAAGGGCCGTGAGAAGGTCGAATCCCAGGTATCCGTCGTAGGTGGTTTCTTGGGAGGGAAATACCATGAAAGCGTGGTGATGGCCGTGGTTAGGTTGAGGGGTGGCCACATACAGTGGGGCCGTGATGCCAGTACTAGGAATAAGGTTGTCGTTGGCATCAATGAGGGTGGTGGACGAGTGTTGAATCGGTCCAAAAGTGTTGTGATGTCTCTGGTGGTAAGAGGAAAAAATACAGGATCTTGAAGCTCCGGTGTCGACAAGGAGTCGAGAGTTGACTCCCTGGATGGTCAGGTGGGTGTAAATGGGAGGCTTTATCATATCATAGCTGCCCCTATCTCGAGCCCCCGCCAGTTTGCAAGTTGGTGGGCGGGGGCGGTCTAAAAACCCGGTTTGATGACTTCCGGCTCGACTGTACTGTGGTCGTCCGGGTCACCAACCTCTGCAGCTGTCTCGTCGTAATCCTCAGCTCCTGCGGTGCCGTCTTCTAGGATGGTGGCAACTCTTCTGGAGGGCTTCAGCCAGGGAATCTGTCCCCAGAACAGTGGAACCCTCGAGCGTTTGGCCAGCAACTCGGCAAAAGACCTCTTCAACCCATTAATAGGGCACTGGGACCCGCAGGGCTTCCAGTCTCCAGGCTTGACTCTGGCCCATTCTTCCGGCTTGTCCTGGCTGCGGCTAGGGTGGTAGGTTGGTCCGGAATGAGCTCCTTGTGGCTTAGTGGGAGCTCGTTGGATACCCGCGATCTTTCCTTGCTCCTGGGACTTTTGCAGGGCCAGAATACGGCGTATGATAGGGAGGTCTGTATCATATCCGGCCGGTTCTGTGATGGCAAAGTGGTCCCGGACTGCACGCGGAAGGATCCTCATCAGGGTCCGGCGGACGTTCTCCTTCCTCTCTGCAGCTGTAGCCGTTGTGAATGCGGTGAAAGCCAGCCTGGTAAGCTTGCTGATGGTGGCGTCGAGGTCCCCGTCGTAGGTGATGGCGTGAAATTGCTGGTCGGCTATCACAGTACCTAAGACGGGGTTAATGGCAGTTTTAGTGTATGTTTCAAACTGTTCCCAGGCCATTCCGGGGTTCTCTTTTACATAACTGGAAACTAGGGCCATAGACCGCCCTAGCTTCATGACTACAGTATGTATTTTAGGGGCAACTTCATCTTTAAATATGATGTCAAGCACTGGCTTGACAACCTCTAAATAGGTGGCAATGTCAGTTTCCTCTGGTCTGAAAGGAATAATATCCAGTGCTTTCCCTGCCATCCTGACTACTTATCCCTGTCGTGATACTCTCAAAATATTTAAAGCAGGAAAAACCTGAAAGGCTACCTTCGAGAAAGAGACACCGCTGCCACCAGTGTTATGCCCGGTCCAAATTGGAACGCGAGATATTCTTTGTACAATGAGCAGCTCTCTAACTGGATAGGTATACCTTAAACTTTAAATAAAGAGACAACACGGCAGGATAATAAGCACACAGGTAACAAGTTAACATGAGTTTTATTCAGTTTAACACCTGGTTCATGGAGGAGCAAGACATATATTTTATACCTGTAACCTGGAGATCATCAACAACAATAAGAATAATTAAGACATACAATAATAAGTTATCAAGTAAGCAATAGGAGTCGGACAATGGGTCCGGACTCAAGGTAATAATAATACTCCTAAGATACAATTATAAGGTATCCAAAATGGTGGGGGTACACCTCCTACCCAAATAGATCTCAGAGAGGATCTCAACAAAAGACAAGAGTGCAGTAATGGCAAATGCCGTCTGGATCATGCAGTGATGTCCCCGGCATATAGTGACGTTAACTGACTCTAAAGCAATAATGGCCAAGTGGTCATCAACAATGAAGTGGGCTCGGAAAGGCTCACAAATGATATTAATACTATAGGTGTGCTAGATCTCACCTGGCAAAGATTAATCCTTAACTCTAATTGTGTACTAGCAAGGTGCTGAAGGCTGAGGCAACAATCATCGGGAGCTGAGATAGAGTGAAATCTATTCGAGTTATGAACCTGACAGAATGTTAAATGAATTGGGCTAGAAGTTATACAAAGAACTAAATTATGTGTAAATATGTGTTTGTGTTTGATGCTATGGGTCTTATATAGGCACGCCCCCTCTGTCGGGCTATGGGAGACCAATAACCCGGGAAGGTGCGTATATAAGGATCCCCTGATAGGTATGTATAATGTGTCCCGGCAAGTGGGCTAATTAACGTCAATTTAAGTAGGGAGAAGAAAGACCTCTCGCAAGACGTAATGTTAATGAGAACCCCTGAAGATAACTTCTACCACAACCCTGAGTCAACTCTATACCCATAAACTATACAAAAGCACTTAAAGGAGAGCTGTAGTGAAGAGGAGGGCCCGTAGATCGAGGGAGGATCCAGTAGTCCGGAGGGCGGCTGGGCGTGATGACTCCAGCTACTGGTCCAGGGTCACAAGATGATTCCTTAGACCTTGGTGCCTACCACAGGACAACCGGGTTCCTCTTGCACTCCCACAGTGCAGTGATCCCCAAAGGATATGCTGGAGTTCTGCTACAAGGTTTGGGGGGTTAGGGTGACTAGCATAATGATCTACCTAGAGTTGCAAGCAGTCTAGATAGTGACATTATAGGTAGTCTAAGGGTGGTCAGGGTAAGCGTCTTCCTTCCTTGCTAGTTCGTGGAACTAGCAGAACCATGTAGTAAAAAGAGAATCCAGAAAGGGGAGCCCAAAGTGGGTTGCCCAAAATTAGTCCTCTTCCTGATGGGGGGAACCCGATCTGGTAGATCTAAAGTTACTACACTATCCTCATAATCCCTTGAACAAAACAAGGTAGGAATCCTTTGGTACTTGGTTTGTGCACCGCATCGAAGGCCAGAAAGGGGGAGCCCAAAGTGGGTTGCCCAAGCTAGTCCTCTTCCTGATGGGGGGAACCCGACCTGGTAGATCTTCGATCACAGCACACAACTGACAAGTTGAACACCAGCTATCTCTGGCTGTTCTTACCCTGAACTAAAGAATACCAAATGGCAAGCTTAGTTACTGATGTCCAGGCTGGGTGAGTATAAGGCAATCTTCTTGCCCCTACTTAACCTCTGAAGTGCGCATGGGGGTAATTGGAAACGTCCCCCTGTGCTGACGTATTTGAGGTGTTTCCGTCACTAAAATATTCATTGTGCCATTAATAGCATTAATATTTATCCATATGCGCCTATTATGGGTTGATTATAAAGGTATTAACCTGAAACAACAATAAAACGAGTGAAAACAGCGTTTGGATGGTCAAAATCGGAGATATAGCCCGCGAGTTGTATAATGTATGGGTGAGGCAATCTGCTTTCCCGCCAATTTCCCCCAAGGCCACTGAGACACAGTCGATCGATACTCTCTCTCTCTCTCTTGCACTCGCTTGCTATCAGTGATGACCACACCCTCCAATCGGATTTCTAATGTTAGCACGAAAAAATACCTCAGAATAAGGGAATAACAGGGAAAATAGGTGATAACTGAGAGGAGGAAAGTGGGGAAGGAGGGGGTAGAGGACTGAGATTTTGCATGGCCCAGGGGCCAAAAAAAAAAAAAAAAAATATAAATTTTTTTTTTTTTTTCGATGTCAAAAGTTGATTTTTATTTTCTCTGACTCTTAAGAGTCTTCCCGCAGTGCGCCGGGGGAACTCTTAAGAGTCTCCCCGCAGCTCCCGGGTTAAGGCTCCCGGCTTGAGAGGATCAAAGGCGCTGGGATGGTGTTGGCGCGTGGTGGTTATGTCCTTGTAGCTCTGGGGGTGGCGCGCCTGGACTCTGGCTGTACCTTGTAGCTAGATGCCCCCGGGCAGATTCTGTTATAAGATGGGGGTGATCACTTCCTGGTGGGAGAGGAAGTGGATGAGAAATGGCATGTGCAGGATGATCTATATAAGAAAAGGTTTAGAACTGCTGCATGGGTTGAACTGCTGGTTTATGCGCTATCCTAGCCCGGGAAAAGGACATGACTTGGATGGCTGCAAGATCCTGAGGGGTTTTGATGGGTGATATAAATGGCTGACTAGGGAATAGAGAGTGAAAGTCTGGAGCAGTTTGGCAGTCAGTGGCGTAGCTAAGGGGGGGGGGGGGGGCGGGAGGGGGCTGTTTGAAATCGCCCCCCGGGCCCCCAAGAGAAGGGGGCCCCCAAATGGATCTGAAAATAATATTAATTATACTAATAGTATATACTGTATATATAAGTAATATTAATAATGAGTAAAATAAACACCATGTGTGTTTTCTGATTTAACGTCTTTCTTTTCTTCTATCCTGCGACGTCATGGGTATTTAAAATTAGAAAAAGAACGATCACTCCATCAGTATTTATTTGGCGGTGCAAGGGGAAACGTCGTCGCTCTCGCTCCTAGCCTCCTACCCGCCACTTGCTTAGGACGCACTGCCTATAGGTAGGCCTGATTATACTTTATATTACTATTGAGTTTGACAGTTGGTTAATATACTGTGTTTTTCGTAAGCATGTGTAAAGGAATAATAAGATATAGCCTAATTTGACAACAAGAAACATGGTGATTGTTAGTAAGTTGAGTGTATAATCGAAGATTAGGCCTACATACAATTATATATAAATATAGAACCAAATATTTCGGTAATATTTTCTTTTTCGTGAACTGTAATGGTCAAATCGATAGCTATATTTCATAGATAACCTATGTACTTAACCTTGTGAGAAAGTTGAGTGGTATCGAAGATATTTGTAGAGTAGGCTAAACTTCTAAAGTGCTAAATATTTAGGCCTTGAAATTTGTAGGACTATGTTTTGGGTCTCATATTTTGTTCTCGAACTGTAGGGGGCCTAACATAGCCTATACAATGTTTATGGTCTTACTAAACCTTAGCTTTATCGTGAAAAAGATGCATAGTCGTTTAATATTAGTTAATTAAGTATGGGTGCAATACATCAGCTAAAATAGAGCATAGAGAGGCAACATTAATGGTGTAGAGTGTAGGCTACCTTGGTTAGGCTATGAGCACTATGACTCATTCTTTCAAATTTAGACTCTGGATAACTTTTATTTATGCTACCATACGCCTTCCATAGGCTATAGGCTATGGTGGCTGTACATATCAAGCCCAGGAACTGTGAAAAGAAGGAACACAGTTGTGAGCATTGAATACTCGTTTGTAGGTTAATCTAGCCCTTTGGCTGGTTCAGGGTCAGGTGCAAACGTTGGTAAGCTTTCTAACAAGTTACTGGGGTTCTCAAGAAGAGGCCCCCAGTATTGAGATTTGAGGTAATGCATAGCTTGATTAGGCCTACCAATGACGCCTATTTTAACTCCCTAACGCCAGTGGTGGGGTTGAAATAATATTTTAATGTTATCACGTTCATGTACATTATTATTTGTTATTATTTTATTAGTATTATATTTTATATTCTTATTTCAGACATGCCTAATGAACGACAAAGAGAAAGAGTTCATCAAAGTGGTATATGTTTTACAGTATTGTACCATCCATTGTACATGTATTCCTAATCCATTAGATAACGGTGATATAATAATTAATTGTATATTAAATTATTACCAGTACCCCACTATTGAGTCATGGATATCGTCAAAATGCACCTAGGTAGCATTATTATTCTAAAATTTTCTCGGGGGGGGGGGGCTTACAGCGCCCCCCCGAACCCCCTAGCTGATTAGGCTCGCTTCGCTCGCCACCCCCACCCCCTTCTATAATAAGCAAACCATGGAGGGGGCCCCTCCAGGCACCAAGCCCCCTGGGCCTCCAAATCTCTAGCTACGCCCCTGTTGGCAGTCCTTGATGGGGGAGATGAAAGGTAAGTTGGTAAATAAAGGAGTACCACCTGTAGCTGGTTGATCAGGCTGGGGAAGTCTAGGATGGTTAGCTGGGTGTTTAGCATAGTTACCCCTCTGACTTTTCTCTCTGGTGGTAGGGGCCATAGAAGCTGGCTGGGCAGGGTATGCTGGTGTAGTCCACTCAGGTCTTATGTGTCCCACCTGTCTCGTTGATATGCGGGCGATGCGGGCAGGAGCAGGGTGGCTGGCAGGAGTAGGGTTGGCTGCAGGTTTAGTGGCAGCTAGAGATGCGGTCTTATCATCCTGAGACCGCATCTCAATTTCGTTATATATTATGATATTATTATTATGATATATTACATTATTATAGGTATTATTATTATATATATTTGGATAACATATTCTGGCCTCCATTAGACAACTTTATACAGCTTAGGAAGGAACTATGGGGATTAAAAGGGTCAAGAATATCTCAGTTAATCCGGGAACTGCGGGAAGACTCTTAAGAGTTCCCCCGGCGGACTGCGGGAAGACTCTTAAGAGTCAGAGAAAAAAAAAAATCAACTTTAAACACCGAAAAAAGAAAAAAAAACATTTGTATTTTTTTATTTTTTTTTGCCCCTGGGCCATGCAAAATATCACTCCTCTACCTCCCCTCCTTCCCCACTTTCCTCCCCTCCTTCAGTTATCACCTATTTTCCCTGTTATTCCCTTATTCTGAGGTATATTTTCGTGCTAACATTAGCGAGTTGCAAGCAGGGCCTTGTCATCACTGTTAGCAAGCGAGTGCAAGAGAGAGAGAGAGAGAGAGTATCGATCGACTGTGTCTCAGTGGCCTTGGGGGAAATTGGCGGGAAAACAGGTTGCCTCACCCATACATTATATAACTCCGATTTTGACCATCCAAACACTGTTTTCACTCGTTTTATTGTTGTTTCAGGTTAATACCTTTATAATCAACCCATAATAGGCGCGTATGGATAAGTATTAATGCTATATATGGTAAAATGAATATTTTAGTGATGGAAACAGCTCAAATACGTCAGCACAGGCAGATGTTTCTAATTACCCCCATGCGCACTTCTTAGGTTAAGCCTCTGACTTTAAAATATACTTCCTAATCCGAATAAAGTAATCTATAATTTCCAGAAAACCGAAAGGAAAAACTTTATCGGGCCTGAAAGAGTTAATGATTATTATACCCCACTCTACTTCACAGTCATGCCTAAATCTGCCTAATGTGACTCACTAAGCTAAAAAATTTAACGTGCTCAGCATTGCCTAAGGGTAGGTCGATTGCTCAGTAATTAAAATAGGAAGCCAGCTCTAGCAACCTTAAAAACAAATCTTCAGGTTTATTCTTATCTGAATGCTAGTACCTGCTCTGACAAGCCATCCTCAGATAGTGAGAAGATAATTTCAGAGATATATGATCTGTCTTTGATTATCAAGGGTGAGAAGCACTATGGTCATATCAAAACCACTATAATAAATTACAGGATTTCACTCCCTCCATAGGCCTCAAAATGCCTCTAAAAGTACTTCCTTATCAAAACCAATTTCTTGGGGATGCTTCCCCCGCCCCCGCTGTAGAGGCTCGTTCCCCCCCCCCCCCCCCCCCCCGCTGTAGAGGTTCGCTTCACTCCCACCCCACCTCTTTTTCAGGGGCCCCGCATAACCCCAGTGCCTAGGGCCCCATAATATGTAAATCCGCCCCTTGCTACTGTGTTTTTAATTAGTCTATCTATGCTATTTTAGCTACATATATGGATAAATTAATGGCAAACAGTAGACATTTAAAATCCAATGTATAGGCTTTGTGTGTATATTGTGATTATCATAATATAGACAAATAAAATAAAATGCATACAAATAATTTGTCTGTAACCTGTGGAATATTTTACGGGTGTACCTGTTTCTCCTTTAAGACATCCCTACTTCTCACATGCTTTCTTTGTCTCTCACAGACCCTCCCCAAAAGGGCTTGAATTTATCCACGTAACCATCTCATCAATACTTACCTTTTCCCTTCATCACCTCAAGACCATCTTCATATGCTTCGTATTAATCAAGACAATGGTAAAGGAATGGGGATGGGATCTTAGGAAGTGCATAATGCATCGTGGATAAGTTTTAATGATAATGAAGTTGATCTACCAATGACTTTACCAGTGATAGTGGTGATAAATGCATTGGTGAATACAATCTGGGCGGCAAGCGAAAGACTATTAAAAACAGTCATTTATACATTATAGTCACAAGAATTAAATATACCAAATTCAAATTATCATTTAGTTTTTCTTGTATTTGAAAGTGATAACATAGCCTAAACAATCCAATTTAATGTTAATGTTCTTGCATTCTTTTTATATGAAGGCGGCCCACCTCGTTTTGTTTTCTCCCTCCTTCTCTCTCTGGTTTGTATCCCTTCGGCCCCATTCAGCCTAGTGAGCCATGGGAGTTTTTTCAGCGAATTTGTAATCTGTAGCCGATTCTGGTTATACTATTCAATCATTGTTTCACTGATTTTCCCTTCAATTGCCTTATTGTTATTTTATATACGATCATGTTATGCCCTGTTTTTCTACAGGATTAACTTGGGTGTTGTGGGCTCTATCTGACTGGGTATATAAGGCTGCATGCACAATACAAGGTATGAGGAATAGAGAACACAAAATAAACACGGTAACACGACACACGATCACGTTTATTGATATAGGTGAATAAGACTAATTTTTGGTGTTCTACCTAGAACTCCTACTACATCTCTTCACATAGAACTGCACTGGCTGCCAGTAAGAGCAAGAATAGAATTTAAGTTGTGTTTGGTGACTTTTAAGGTTCTCAAATTTGGTGAGCCTAGGTACCTTGCGGAGATGCTCAGGCGCCCACCGGCACACCATGGTGTAGTTGTGCGTCATGACAATGACCCTTTTCGTCTTGATGAACCAAGGGCTTTCCAGCAGTCTTCTTTCTTTGAGAGGTCATTCTCCTACATGGCTCCGAGGTTGTATAACAGGTTGCCGCTGTCCATGAGACAACTGAGTTCTGTTGAATGCTTCAAGAGACAACTTAAGACTTTTCTCTTTGAGAGAAGCTATGATCTTGAGAGAGGTGTCATGACAGATGGCTATAGAGTTTAGGCTATTTTGCCACTGCTAGTGATTGTTAAATGTGTGTTGTATATAAGCCTTCTTTGATGCATTGATTTTTGTTCTTTTTCTTTCTCTTTTCGAGCGCTAGTGAATTCTTCGGAAAAATTGGCGCTTATGAGAAATAAGTAACATGCTTATTATTATTATTATTATAAGGAGCATAGAAAGATAGTAATACTCGTACAAAACAAATATAAGGGAACTGCTAGCATTAGCGGATCTGGATAGAGCCTAGTCTCCCACTTCCAACGTTCAGGTATACTCTGCTGATCACGGGTTTAATTAGCAAGTTTTATAATACTGGAAGACCTCAATGTACTTATGGATTCAATTTCACTAATTAGATTTCTTACTGGTAGGTCGGGTGCCCAAGTAGCGGCTCACAGTTAGAATTAGACACGCGTATATTTTAGAACACGGAAATTCTAGTAACCTCAAGGGGGTACTGATCTAAGATTTATATTCTTATGGCAGAAATACGTAGAACACAAATCAGTGGGCGAACGTTAGATATTACTAGGGTTTTAATATCTGAATAAGGTAATTACGAGAGTCAATGTCGCCTGTTAATTAATGAACACTGATACGCTTAGTACGTCCCAAATGGAATGGTTAAATATGAGTTACACTGGACAAAGTTATAGCCACTTCATAGAAAAGTTAATAAGTGAATGTCGAACTAGTACTATAACACGTTAGTACTAATAAAATGAATCTTGAATAGTATTTGTTGGTCTGGTCCTGGTTATCTTGCTTCCGGTGATGTTGGGGGCTAACGACTGGTTCCTCGGCCGTCCAGGTGGTCCAAATGTAGGAAGTTCTCAAGTCGGATCTCTTGGCGATCGGTGCTGGCTACACACTTATATACCCACTAATTTGTGTGAAGGTTATAAGGTGCACGTTGGTACTTGTACGTGGACAGATCTTCTATTTAACTTCTGCCACGGAGTCTGCCGGCTCGGGAATCTCTCAACTCAGGAACAACACAAGGGCAGAGCTAGAGGTCAACTTCAGGGTGGGTACCACTGGTTGGTGTCTATCTTTCAACTGATTTTACTGGGGCGGGAGCTGGGTTTATAGGCTCGGTTCTGGACCCTGTAGGCCATAGGGATCTTGAGTCTTATGGAATTATTGGAGCTCTCAATAGGTATGGGGACTAGGTAAGATGGTGATTACTGTTGTGACACATGGCTATAGGAAGCCTTCATATTGTGATATAACTGAGCCTTAGTAAGAGGTACTATTTTGGCTATTCTGGAAGTATTTATGGGAGGGAGACTGGATGTACTTTGCGGGGAGGGCTGGGACAGCTGTGATAATAACCCTCTGTGTATGAGACAGATGCGGGTCTTCTTAATATCCAAACCGAAGGTGCCTTGGCTAGCTGGTTTTAATCGGTTGGTTGTTAATCGTAGGGTTTGCTGGATGTGGTGGAGACTGGTTGCTAACTCTGCCACATTTATCTGGAAGTATGGCAATAGAAGTTAGTTACTGGTGAGGCGGCTAGCCTCGCACCGACGACCATTGGGTGCAGGGTTGTGAATAGGTTGTAAGAGAATAGATGGCATGCAAGGGGTTAGTAAAGTTCTAATGCCGTTCTGGCCTACTAAGGGAAGGCAGGCTGGATAGGGGTATATATATAAAAGGTTGGAGAGCGTTAGCAATGGAAAAATCAAGGATCTTCAAGAGGTATGAGAGAGAGGCTAGGTCGGACAAGAGTCAAGAACCGCGGGGTAATTTAATGAGAGGGGGGGGGGGGGACGGGGGGGGCTACAGGGAAATTTGACCCTAAGGTCTCTGGGCGTGGGGATGGCATTAGGCTGTAGTTGATATTGGAGTTTGAAAAGGCAGTGAAAGTACGTTAGCCAAATGCTACCGGGGAATGCAACTATGGGTGGTATATGAGTCTGGAAAAGATAGAATTATGTGGACTGTGGGGCTGGGGGGAAGAAGGAGGTGAACTGTAGGTGTGTGCTTGACTGTGGGTAAAGTGGGGAAAAACATGGTGTATTATTCTTCGTCAGTACGAGGGGTTATGGATACTATTAGTTGGCACGAGTTTTTGCACGTCTAGTTGTCCCTGGGAACTGCGTTTTCTATGAAATATACCAAGAAAAGCGGCAGTTCGTAGGGGTACTTCGTTATTGTTTCGAGGTACTTATGACAGATACTGGTAACAAGGTTATCTATACAGTCTCTGGTTGGGGTAAGAATTACGTTATAGCATGGCGGCTAACATCTGTAGGCATGGCTGTCTAAGTCTTACGGGGGCAATGGTTCTATATCCTGGTTTCCCCGTGGGTATCTTAATTTCTTATAAGTTGGGACATGTGGTTTTTAACATCTACTTCTCGGATGTAAGAACATACATAGATATATGGCTGTCTGATTTGTTGGCATTGGCTCAACCTCGGGACAGGGCATGGGTGTTTTTAATATGAATGTATATTCCTGTTCATCATCATGTAGGTAGAATCGGGCGGGTAAGAGGTGTAGGACATGAAGCAAATTGGCGTAGTGTGGACTGTGGATACGAAGGAGGTAAGTGGAAGACGTATAACAATTGTGGAAAAGTAAATGGAAAAGGTGAACACAATTTTTCTTTTTTCTTTTTTCTATGTGATTGAGGGAGGCAAAAGGCATAACTGCCTATAGCGAGTGCCTCCCCCATAGTTGAAAGAGTGACAGGGCCAAAATCAAGGGACGTTCGAGCCAAAATGCCTGGACACGGAGTTTGAAGCAATTTAAGTCATAGGAAGAGGGAAAGACTGATTCTGGGAGAGAGTTCCAGAGCTCAGCTGTTGAGTAGAAGAAAGTTGAGAGTAACGTTTCACTCTTGGGTTGGAGAGTTGCACAGAGTAGGGGTGGGATTGAGTTGCAAGTCGGGTACCATGTGCCCTACGTAAAGGAGGTGGTATGCACTGGGATAGCTCTGAGGAACACTGATTATTATAGTAGCGATAGAATAGCGAGAGAGATGCAAACATTGCGGCGGAGAGAGAGAGATTGCAGAGAGTTGGTGAGTGGACGGGAGTTAATGATACGAAAAGCCTTCCTTTCAACTTTGTCTAGGAGAGCAGTGTGAGAGGAACCTCCCCACACATGTGAACAATACTCAATACAAGGGCGCACTATGCCCTGTACAGAGCAAGAAGCTGTGCAGGGGAAAAGAACCCCCTAAGGCGGTTGAGCACACCCAGCTTCTGGGAGGCTGCCTTAGCAAGACTGGTAATGGTCCTTCCAATGAGAGCAGAAGAAAAAGAGACACCAAGAATATTGAGAGAAGATGAAGGTTGATTTTTGTATTGTTGAAGAATAAGGGATAGTCCGCTGGGAGGATCCTGACGGGTAGATAGATGGAGAAATTGGGTTTTGGAAGCATTAAAGTTAACAAGGTTTCTCTGCCCCAATTGGAAATAGTATTTAGATCAGAATTTAAGAGTTCTATGGCTTCATTACGTTTGTCGTTGAGGGATTGCTGGCTGGGGCGTTCTGTAAAACTAATGGAGTAGTGCAAGGTTGAGTCGTCTGCGTATGAATGGATGGGAATTAAGGTACAGTTAAGGAGATCATTTATAAAAATTAGAAAGAGAATAGGAGATAGGACAGAGCCCTGAGGAACACCGGAGTTTATAGGGTGAGGAAGTGAACAATGGCCGTCCACAACCGCGGCTATGGAACGGCCGGAAAGGAAATTAGAGACAAAGGCACAGATGGAGGGATAGAAACCGAAGGAGGGTAGTTTAGAAATTAAAGATTTATTTATAGTGCAATAGAAAAAGTCTCACCGAAGTCCCGAAAGGAGGATGACCAAGAGTTAGTAAGATATGAAAGAAGATCACCAGTAGAGCGACCCTTAAGGAAGCCATACTGGCGATCTGAGAGCAGATTATGAGAAGAGAAATGCTTAAGAAATTTGGAAGCAAGAATAGTTTCAAAAACTTTAGAAAGACAAGAGATAAGAGCAATTGGACGATAGTTGGAGGGTGAGAGCGGTCACCCTTCTTTGGGACAGGTTGAATGTGAGCAAACTTCCAGCATGAAGGGAAGACGTTAGAGGATAGACAGAGACGAAAGAGTTTGCCTAGGCAGGGAGTCAGCACGGAAGCACAGTTTTTGAGAACAACAGGAGGAACACCGTCCGGACCGTACGCCTTATTAGTGTTAAGCCCAGAGAGGGTAGAAAGTACATCTTTAGAAGAGATTAGGATATTAGGCATAAGTAAGAGAGAGGAGGGCGGAGAGGGAGGAATGGCGGATAAAGATACTTAACCTAAGGATTGAATACATAGATTTTATGGGGCGATGGGTCTTCAGAAACTTAGTCTGGCAAGACAAGATATGTTAGGGAATGTTCATATTAATACTTAACCTAAGGATTGGATACATAGATTTTATGGGGCGATGGGTCTTCAGAAACTTAGTCTGGCAAGACAATGTTAGGGAATGTTCATATTAATACTTAACCTAAGGATTGAATACATAGATTTTATGGGGGCGATGGGTCTTCAGAAACTTAGTCTGGCAAGACAAGGTATGTTAGGGTATGTTAATATTAATATCTTAAACCTAGGGACAGAGCATGGGTGTATTAACTTCTAAGGTATATAACATCTACTTCTCGGATGTAAGAACATACATAGATATAATTATGGCTGTCTGATTTGTTGGCATTGGCTCAACGTTGGGACAGGGCATGGGTGTTTTTAATATGAATGTATATTCCTGTTCCTCATTATGTAGGTAGAAGTGTAGGACACGAGGGGGTAGTGTACGTGAGGTGTGGAAAATGGTAAGTTTAGAAGGGGTAGGTAGGTGCGGCTTGGAGCTGCTTAGCCCTGCGGGCTTGGGCCTGTCTGAATTGGTTGGCTCGGTCAGCTGGTCCTTTCGTTCTGTGTACCTTTCTTTCGGGTGTTTCTGTGTGGTGTTCGCTCGTGGCTTCTGTGGTGGGCTTCTCGTTCTGGGGCATTTTACTTCCCTCTCCTTCATTATAGGCTCATCCCCGAGCCTCAAGGGTGAAGTAAAAAGAAGCATAGTCATGGTGGGTCATTTTGAGGGTATTTAGAAGGTTCCACCAAGCAAGAGAGCGACGGTCAGGTTTCTTTTGCAGGTCAATGTATACCTGTAAGAATGTGTCCTCTGTGTTGTGGCGGGCAGTTGCCCGGGCTTGATGTGGGCGTTGTATACGGGCTAAGCGTCCAGTGTTTTTTTTAACTTTAACCTTCCGTATGAATGGTTTGTAGCTTTCCCCTGTGGGGGTCGGAGTAAGGTGTGTGGGACTGACAGGAGGTCTGTTTAGTGTGGTGAATGGGTTGCTAACCGAAGGGGGATTTACGCGTGACAACAGAGCTGGGGATGAAGGGGGAATATGAGTGGGTTTTTTGGAGTTTTCTTGGGCGGTGTTGTAGGCTGGGAAAATATAGTGAGGCAATTCGCAAGATCGGTTTAGGTAAGGTGGGTGAAGGAGGTGTGTGGGAAGGAGGGGGTGTGTGTGTTGTGTGGCTTGGGTCCTTAGTGTCAGAACGGGGTGCTATTTTATATCGCTGTCTTTAAATCTGATGGGTCTGTTGATTATTCTACCTCTGGCAGTCCTGGTGGGAAGGTAGATGTTTGTCGTGGGACTTGAGTCGCTCGACGATGTTTTATATTGAGGGGAAGAACGTTTTACAGGTGAAGGGCATCTACTGGGGGCGAGGTCGGGGTTTTATTTGAGAGGTAGATGCGTGTGGGGGAATAGGTTGGGTGAGGGTGGT
This sequence comes from Paralithodes platypus, assembly GCA_032716605.1. Classification (NCBI taxonomy): domain Eukaryota; kingdom Metazoa; phylum Arthropoda; class Malacostraca; order Decapoda; family Lithodidae; genus Paralithodes; species Paralithodes platypus. Next base: position 22,482,411 of record CM064504.1, on the reverse strand, counting down.
AGGCGAAATGGAAGAGGGTTTGGTGAGGGTATTTGTGGGGGTTCTCTCAGGGGTGACCTGGTGGGGGGATTTTTTAGGGGTTGGTTGGTTGGGGGTTCGATGAGATGAGGAGGTTGGTTGATGTGTGGGGTGGGTTGCGGGGATAGTGGAGGGGAAAGGGGTGGATGCGGGGGTGGGTAGGGAGTGGGGATTTAAGTTGGAGGGTTGGGGGTAGGGACGGGTGTGGGATGTGTCCTTTGGTGAGATCGGTGATTTGCTGGTGGTGGAAGTAGGCGGTTTTATGGGTGTTTGGTGGGGGGGGGGGTAGATCTAGCAGGTCATTCGGGGGTAATGGGGGGGGGGTTGAGAGGGGATGAGGTTGAAGAGGAAGGTATGTGTTTTTACGTGGGGGGGTGGGGGTTGTTACTTTTGGAATATAGTTGGAGGGTTTATGGTGTTTATTGGTGATTATTCGTCTTCTTTCCCTTTGTGGAGGAGAAGTCGACAAGAAGAAGAAGAGGAGGAGGTTAGTGGTCTGGCAGCCCGACGGAACTTGGTTAGCAGGGTGTGTTTACTGGAAGTTTTAAAAAAGTTTTTGTCGTGGGCGTAGGTTGTAGCGTGAGGTTACTGAGGGAGATTGTGTTGTGTTTGGGGTGGGTACTTGGTTTTGGGTGGGGGGTGTGGTTTCTTAGTGTGGTGCCTGGGAAGGTATGTCAGGGCTAGATGAAGAGTTTCTGTTGTGGTCGGGTTGTGGGGGGAGGCTTTCGTACTTGGATAAGCGGGGGAGGTACTTGATTATCAGAAGTGAAAGAAGGTGTCATGGTGGAGGAGGGTGTGATAGTGGGGGCTTGGGATTTGTGGAGGTTAGTTTGGGGGGCATGTTGAGGAATGATCTGTCTGTTCGGTTGTCGGAGGGTTTAGGTCCTTAGGGGTTTGTGTGGGGATATTTATAGCTGGAGTGGACGGTTTAGTAGGGGTGTTTAATTCTGGTTCAGACGTGTGGGGTGGGGTATTGTCTTGTGGTTGGAGTGGTTTAAACGCTCGGACGAATATAGTTCGGAACGTGCGAGTTCACGCCGTGATAATCGATGGTGACTTGATAGGCGTTTGGGACTTGTGTAACGGTGTAGGGCCCGACATAGCGAGGGCCTAACTTGTTGGTGATAGGGAGGGTTGGCTACCATTACGGTTGTCATGAATGGCCGAAAGGGTTTTTGTCATTGGTGTTATCAGTTTTGGTGTCCTGGCAGGTTTGGGTGGTATGGAGGGTGTTTTGCAGATGTTGCAATGGGTCAATTGTGGAGGTGGTGGAGGGGAGGTCAGCGTGTTGGTGAAACGGCAGTAACAGGGGGTTTACGCCGTAGACACGTTCATGAGGGGAAATACCGTCTTCTCGGGGACAGGTGTTCATGCCCCATTGTATCATCTTTAGTTGTGATGGCCAGTCTGAGGTGTTAAGAGCAATCATTTTTGTCCGTAACTGATTGTTGATGGTGCGATGGCTGCGTTCGCATATAGCATTTCCTTGAGGCCAGTATGGGGATGAGTGTTTAATCTTAATACCACATTGTTGGGTGAACTGTTGCCAAACGTGTCCACTAAACTCGGGGGCATTGTCGGATAGAAGAGCCAGGGGCAGACCGAATATAGGGAAAACCTCTGTGGCAAGCAGTGTGGCGACTGTGGTGGCTATGTGGTCTTTAGCTGGGCAGCTATTAAAAATTTGGAATAGACGTAAACAAATGTGACGATATAGCGTTTGCCAGCGTAAGGAGGAAAATGGGCCCATGATGTCGAGGGATAGGACTTGGAAACGGTTTGGTAGCCGACAAGGTACCAGCTGGGCCTGGGGTGCGTGATCTATCCTTCCCCAATAAACACGGTTTGCAGGATTCTGTCACTCGTTGTGCAATTTTGGAGGGGTTGGGGGTCCAGTATTGGTCTGTGAAGATCTTCAACATCTTCTTTTGTCCAGGGTGTATGCCGTTTCCCTCGTGGATGGCAATCATGTAGTCGTGGGCAATGGTGGGGTCTAAGATTATGTGACCAGAGTCTGTGGCAAGTTGATCTCCCCAGCGAGTCAGTTTCCTGAAGACATTTAACGGTAGCCAGGGGGGTCTGATTCTTGCTTCCCAAGATTGAATTAGGGAGGGGGCTGAGGGGGCATTATGTTGGGGGATGGGGGTAGGTAACAACTCAGTGTTTTGTAAGGCGGCTAGGTTGGTGGGGGGGTCTTTTGGTACTGGCAAATGTGACAGGGCATCTGCATTGGTGTGGAGTTTGCCTGGACGATACTGTATTGTAAAGTCGTAGTCCTCTAGTGTCTCCCTCCAACGTACCAAAATGGCTGAGTTGGTTTCGCACTTACGCAGCCAGCTAAAGATTGATGGTCGGTTATTATATCGAGTTTTGCGCCCAACACAAATGACCGGAAGTGGCTGAGTGCCCAAATGATCCCTAAACACTCTCTCTTGGTGGCTGCATAATTCTGTTGTGCTTGGTTGAGTGTGGAGCTGGCATACGCTACAACATGTTCCTCTCCGTCTCTGACTTGAGCTAAAACTGCACCAATGGCGTACAGAGATACGTCGGTATAAGACGGAAAGGTTTATGGTAATCGGGGAAAGCGACAATAGGGGCTTGGATTAGCTTTTGTTTCAAAGTGTTAAACACGAGGTCTCTTTCAGGTGTCCAGGTGAACGGGGTGTCTTTGTGGGTGAGTTGGTGGAGGGGTCTGGCTATGGTGGCGAGGTGGGGGGACGAAACGTCTGTAGTATGTGGCTAAACATAGAAACGAACGAACTCCTTTAACGGTGGGGGGTGGGGGTTGGATTTGTTTGGCTTGCAGTTTCTTTGGGTCTGGTGCAATACCATGTTCAGATATTATGTGGCCTAGGAAGTCTACCTTATTTCGGGCAATCTCGCACTTTGAGGGTTTTAATTTCAACCCGGCGGCTCGGATTCTTTGTAGGACTTGTCTCAACCTGAGGAGGTGTTCTTCCCAGGTTGGTGAGTACACAATAATATCGTCCAGATAGGCTAGGCAGGTTTCCCAGGTGAGGCCATGTAGTACCGCTTCCATCAAACGGGAGAAAGTGGCGGGTCCGTTACAGAGGCCAAAAGGTAGGACGTTAAATTCGTAGTGGTGGCCACCACTAGTGGAAAATGCTGTTTTCTCTTGGTCCTCGGCCTTGATAGTCACTTGCCAATACCTTGCTTGCAAGTCGAGGGTAGTGAACCATTTGGATCCGTGTAGGGAGTCAAGGGAATCGTCTATTCGGGGTAAGGGCGTAGCGTCTTTAATGGTTACATCATTCAACCTCCTGTAATCGACGCAAAAACGGGTTGTCCCATCTTTCTTTTTGACTAGGACAACAGGAGAAGACCAGGGACTAATGGACGGGGTGGCAATACCGGCCTCTAACATTTCCTGGACTTGGCGTTCCTCTTCCTGACGTTGTATGGGATTCTTTCTACGGGATGGTTGTCGTATGGGGGGGCCTGTGGTGTTAATGATGTGTTGTTCTACATCTGTCTGTCCGATTTCGGTGGGTTGTTGGGCAAACACGTCACTGAATTCTAGTAATAGGTCGTACATGTCGTTCTTTTGGTGGTCGGATAATATGTCAGGGAGAGGGG